>OY997272.1:14217500-14696079 GCA_963921465.1 Triticum timopheevii | reverse complement strand
TGTCTAGAAAGTACAAATATTTCTACAAAACGAGAACATATCGAGATCATATTATTGTAGTGGTGATACTACCAAGAAGCGAGGTTAATTGGGTTCATGAACATATTACATCATGTCATGTTAGATCTCGATCGACATGTTCCTTCCAATATGAGCATGGGATATGTCGTGAAGATAATCTCTGCTAATGCATGCAGAGCACAGATCAGAAGTTACCATGTTTGTTCGCTCATGCCTGAGCAGTTCCTACTACCAGATCCCACGGCGCCTCGACAATCTATTATATAATTAAAACAATACGCAAACAAGCCATTACGTTCGTCCACCCAGATTAAATTATCTTGACCAATGATTTTAAGTATGAACGACTGAGATTAAAGATATATACGTTACATACAAATATGTTGTACATGCACTCTTTTGCACCGTATTATGTTGCTTTTTTGGGGGGTGCTACTATTTTAAGTATGGACGTCGGGGTCGGCAGGGTGGTCGGTGTCGCCGGCGGTCCGTGTAGTGCCACCAGAGCATGTTCCCGTACCTGTTGTACTACTGCCACTCGGTGCGGAGCCTGCGGGTGACTGGAGCCCGGGTCACGGCGCGTTCGCCGCGCTTGGCGGGAAGCCCGGTGAGATTGAAGTGTGCCATTGGATCTTTCAGGGGGACATGGTTTGGACGGTGGCTGATTGACCTGATAATGTCACGCGGCCGGCCGGTCTGATTTGAAATTTTAGTCCATCCAAGTGAAAAGAACATTTACCGATAGTTAACTCACAGCATTTTTTTTAACTGTTTGACTCGTAACTTCATATCAAGATAGAAACATGACTAGTTCAGGCCCGGCCTCTTCAGAAAATGACTCGTAGCATTTTATTTTATTTTGACGAAATGGCTCGTAGCATTTTTACCTGTTTGATTGCTAGTAAGTAGTAACGTCATGTCAACAAGATAACTCAAACCTAAGGGCTCATTTGGTTGTTGGGGATGAAAAAATCCTGGGTAGTAAATCCCGGAAGTGGGATTTCCCTGCCCATACGGGATCCCCTCCCACTATGTGAAAATGCACGTTGTCATTTGGACACCAAGGGATGAGGGAAGAGAAATCCCTGGCAGGCAATACCAGAAGGGGACATGCCCACCCAATAGGGCAGAATGTGTAAAAGAAAAATATCATTATACAATAAAAAATCACACAAATAACTTCACTTTTTCTCACAATATTATCATATAAATATCAGAATAATATTTGTCCCTCTTTTCTAAAAAAGTTCAGGACATTTGGGACTACAATTTAATACAGAAATTTGAATGAAAAATAAAAAAATATAAATACACAGTTCCGAAAAGAACAAATATTCAACTTGCATCCACACATGTATTTAACCTTACATGTCAAGGTCGGACAAATAGTGCAACACCAAGGATAAATATAGTTTGCTAACTATGTCTCAAAAGAGAAAATGGTAATTATGGTTAAGCGGTTCAACAAGAAACACTACTTTGTTCCACTAAAAACATCACAATCATGTGAACTATATCCATACTGAACTAGGAATAACTTCCACCGTCAACTTTTTGAACGTTTTCATTGAGTTGTGGTAAGGAACCTGCATCACAAATAAGTATTGAATTTTCAAGCATCAGTATAAGCATGAACTTTTCTGTCCTAGCGGTTACACAAATCTGACATCCGACCCCTTCTCTACTGAATAGAAAGAAAGCCGCCCATAGCAAACCAAGAGGGTTATTCGAGCATGGAAAAATGTCGCTGATCCACCTGCCAGTTAGCTAATCCTTTTTAGAAAAGAACTGTGAATAAGCTCATGTAACTTAGCAAATAAAGCAACTTTCGACAGACATTTTCAGACAATAGGAAAATTATTGCAGAATGTAAAAGATATATACCTTACAAAATAAAAAGTATATCAGCCAGCTATAAGAAAAACACAAAGCTTCAAATTAGTTCAACCGAGAACCAACCTCGGATCATTATCCGGCAATGTTGTTTATAATCTGGACAAGCATTCCATATTTTGTGCCGATTGAAGGTGCAGATGGTACTTTCACCTTAGTGGCACAAAATGTGACCTGACGCCAACCATTGCTACTTCGTCTCAGAAATTCTATAGTAAAGTATTCACCTACATACAGCGTTAGGAGTAGACCTCAACAAGAGGCAATTTCAGCTATCAAGTATCAACCCAGTAACATACAGATCACACAAGTGAAATCAGCTAGCTATATCAAGTAATATGGTACTGAAAGATATACATGCTAGATTAATGGAATTAATTTTAAGTTTGGCGATTAATTTTGAAATATCATCTAACAAACAATTTTTTTTGAAATATCATCTAACAAACATATTTTTTTAAGAATGAAATTAGCTGCTACTAATAGCAAAGTAGTGCCATAGAATGGCATGGACCACTTTGCATCAGTGGTGACATCTATTGATCACTAAGGTCTAGACCGACAGTGAGTAGTTGTTCTCATACCAAGTACCCCCTCCATCCCAAAATAAGTGCCTCGACTTTGTACTAACTTTAGAGGGAGTATTAGAGACCATTTTGCATCAGTTGTGCAAGTAACAAGCAATGGTAAGCTACCGAGCTGGGCAGGGCATGCAGTGCCATGATCTTCCAGGATACTGCCATGTACCTTTCACCATAAGAACCTATCTACCTAATTATATATGTTGCACATTATATCCGAGAAAAGAACACATCAGATGTTGCACATTATTCAGTTCCGTCATCAGTCGAAAATTAACACTATAGGAAGGCAGGCTTGCATAAAACAAATAGACACAATAAAGTATATAGGGGTACATAAACACACAATCTTGATATTGTACAGAAATGGGTACTAGGATTCAGAGATAGTGTGAATGTGATACATTATGTAATGGGTGAAGAAAACAGAACCATCTTGTACATTTTATTTTGTCTGGTGGTTTATCTTGAACAAGAAAGTATAAATCCTAGAAGAAAATATATAAATATTAGCAATGAGAAATTGATACATCAGAGCAAAAAGATGCTTACTCTAGTTTCAGTTTATCCACTGTAAAGAATGCACTGTTGCATCATCATCAGTCTAATGGAGGAGGGTCTAGTGTGTCTGCCTGCTTCTAGCATACAAGTTTACACGATGATGAGCACCTGCTAGATGTACTTCAGAACGAGAGGTAAAAAATAGGTAAAAATACAGATGCAAGATATGCTCTACAACAAGTGCAGAGCAACTACACAAGAAAAATACAAGCTCCTATGGAATTGGTGGTTCAAAATCAGGGGCGGTGAAGGCATGATTTGAAGAAAAAATGTATTTGGGGGAGGGGGGCTAACCCTTGATCAGGTGAGATGAATACATCCGTGAAACCGTCGCCGTCGCCGTCGCCAGAGGGGATCAGAGCATGGAGGCGGAGGGGAGAGATCTGGGGAAGGAGAACAGTGACGGCCGGGGTCCGTCGCCGTCGCTGGAGGGGCGGAGCTTGGATCCTTGGCACCGGAGGGAGGGGGTCGGGGGCGTCGCTTCTGTCGCCGGTGGGGGAGCTCGGAGGTGGTCGGGGGCGCTGGATCTTGGTCGACGCCGCTGCCATTCGCTCGTCTCGCTCATGCCGTGGGTTTCCTCCCCGTGGAAAGGGCGTGGGTCGGGCAGGGTTACCCCGAGAACGATGTGATCCATATGACCAACACAATTTTCCTGGGCCAACTCGACCCGTGGTTCTCCAGCCCGGGGAAACAGCGGGGATCCCCCCGGGAAACCCTGCAACCAAATGAGGCCTAACAGTGAAAGTCAAGGGAGGGAACTTCTCCCCTTAGCCTTGGTTTTTTTTGTTAAATGCCATGCTCCTTGGACTACATACTTTTTAGTTTTGACATAGTAATGTATGCACAGATGAATTTTCACAGTTCTTGGTTAATTTTTTGCGAATGTTATAGATTATGCTATAATTATATATATATTTTGCAGCAGGTTGATTACAAACATTGATCAAAATACATGTGTTATAGCGAGGTGACGGGACAAGAGTAAAATAACACAATAACATTTTACAATAATTTGAAAAATTTACACATGTATGTACTTTGAGGCCCCGAGTTATTGTTCCTCTTGAATTTTGGGCCAAAATTTGACAATATAGCTACTAGTATATGAGTTCCATGTAAAATAGTACCATCAGAATAAAATCGAATACAAAACTAACATTAATTTTTTTGTGCCATATCACTTTTTTTAGATGATATCACTTTTGTTTTACATGTCAAATCTATAGTCAAAGGTTAATCCGAAATACGAGGGGACTAAAAAACAGGGCTGCATACGTATGTGAATGTTTTTGCCAACCAAGGACAGGAACTATGGAACTAACATTACTGCACAAAATAAAAATTGGTAATTGTTTATACAAATATATTGGTCATTGATCGCTTATATATTTTTTAGGACCTGACATTGAGATCCGTACAAGATTTACTTTTTTATAGCTATGAAAACAAAGTATATATGTTTTTGTACATTAGTTGAGCATTTTTAAATAGCACAGGTGAACGCTTTGTTTGCAAATGTATGAACAAATTAGAAAAATTGACTGAGAATTAAGTTCATTCTCAGCCAAACTCTAGTTGTCCGTTTTCTTCTTGGTGCAGAAATCGTGTTGTATACTCCCTTCGTCCCATAATGTAAGACGTTTTTTGACACTACACCAATGTAAAAAAACGTCCTATATTATGGGACGGAGGGAGTATTTGTCAAAAGTTACAACTTAGCAGAACGGGTGAACGTCATCACATTTTGTTTTCGGTTTTGCTAAGCGAGATTAGGCTAGCTCATGAGCCCAAAAGGAAATCACTCTGGCAAATGTAGGCAATCCATGTTTGTTTTGACTAAATGCACGGGTAAGGTTGGTAAAAGTGGTGGTTTTGAAACACCTTGTGCGTGCTTGAGTATGTGGGGCCTGTCACACGTGCAACTAGTTCGCTTATTCCTAGTTAACATAGAAACCAGCAACGGAAGTGTGTGAACAAGTTGGGAGGTAAGGACATCTTCAACAACAGCCCTAATATTTTTTAAAAATTATTTGTATCGCTACCACATGTGTCACGTGATTCAACAGCAGCCTTATAATAGGGCAGCTGCCCAAAAAACTTTTTTTTAAGGAACACTCTGCATTCCATTATAAATTAGTGCTGATCATATGGGGGCTTAGCACGACGACTTCCCAACTATCTACTACAACAAGGTTTGCCCAGATTCGATGAAGGAGGGGCGAAGACAGCGGCGCGCCTTCGGCTCGCTCCAGTACAAGTAGTCGTCACTAGGTGGTCTACAGACTTAGATGTGTTTTTTACTTCTGGTGTTTTTTGTACTACCTTAATAGTTGATAAATAGATCGGAAGTTATTCCCGCAAAAAAAGTAGTACTGGCAGAATCTCCAGCTACATAGTCTCATACAAAGGATGGAAATTTGTCAAGCCAGATTTCACATGTACTCCTACTCATGGTTGTGCCATGTGCCATGAGAGTGTGTGCAGCATGGTTACATTCCCGGTTACAGTGTTTGATAGATACACCAGATAAACAAACTCTAAATTGATAATTGATATCTCTAAAAACAACACCTAGCTGTGAAAGATCATACGTATTTGACATTACAACCTGCTTTAGCAAAAGAGAGTCGGTTTCTATAATTAGCCGATCACAACCCATCCTGATTGCCATGTTCACAACATGGAGCATCGCCAGTGCTTCAGAGTGAAGGACACCTACTAAGTACTAGATCATGGATGCGCGCGTTGCGGCGCCCGCCCACATCGTCTATGGAGGACTGAAGACATATGAGTATAATGTACAATTGAGAACAATAAGTTTACGCTTCAGACTCCATGATTAAAGAACTGTGTTGTAGTTCAGCTAGTCAAGTATATAAATGTAATTCAAGAGAATATGAACGGTGATATGCAGGATACTATGTACTAACCTTAAAGAAGGAAAGATGAAGTAGAAACCATCAAAGGTTTCTTCAGCTCTCGGTCATATGTCACCTTAGTGCCTCCCTGCCTAAATAAGCATTACAACTATTACATGAAGACATTTCTAACGGAATTTTTATCATATTTAGGAGATCGGAAATGCAGGTGACAGAGTAGTCCCGGCAAGCTATTGTCACTGTTTAAATTAGTTATCTTTATCTGAACACCTCATCTGCACCAAGATTTTTAAGTTTCTTTTTTTGTTCTTCTGGTCCAGGCCTACAAAAAATCAGTAATCAGTTGCAAAATGAAGCAAACATTTGAGATGGTAAAGAAATAGTAGTTTGAAAATACATAACCAAAAGATCATGCGACAATCTGAGACGAAAATAGTACTATCATCAGTATCAAGTTGTGTTTATACCCGCCCCTTGTGATTTTGATGGCAAGCACTCCCTGCACTTTGGCGAAGTTAAACCGTGCTAAATATATATGCAAGTTAACTACTTCATCTGAAGATCCCCTGCCAATACATGCAGGTTCGATAGTTTAACAGGAGCTCGCGAATTCATATTTCTCCAAAGAAGCGCATAGACAAGGACGGAAAGGGATGGAGGACCTCGCGGGCGCTCCCGCAGGCGACTGCGCCGCAGCCGCCGAGACGCCTCCGTCGCCCTCCCCTTACCCCTCCCTGCAGGCCCCCCCGCCTGCGGCCCCGCCGCCGCTCCTCGCGCCGGCCGCCTCCGCGCCGGCTGCCCCGGGCGCCTCCTTCCGGTGGGCTGATTGTGCGGATGACGCCCCCTTCCCCCCTCCCCCCTCTCCGTCAGCCCCCTCCACTCCTCTCTCCTTCCGGCGGCCCGCCCCGCCCCACCGGCCGGCCATCTCAGCCCCCCACGTGAGGCGTTCTGAGGCCGGCAGGCGGATCCAGGCGTCGTGCTCCCCGGCGAGCCGCTGCCTCGCTCGGCCTCCGCGCCGCCAAGGCCCGGCCTTGGGCGGCCCCTCCCTCCGCCGCCGCCGCGTGCAGGCGTGGGGCGTTGCCGGACGTGCCGACTGTGGCCTCGCGCGATCCTCCTGGCGCCGGCCGGCGGTGGGGGTCCGGCCGCCGGCCCCTCTTCCCCCTCTGCTTCCCCTCCCCCTCCCCGCCTCCCTCCCGGCCCCGGTGCCGCGGTCGTCGCCATTCCGCCCCTTCATCGCTCGATTCGGCTCCTCAGGGCTCCTCGTGCGGACTTCCCGCGCCGCCCGGCCCCCGGCCGCTCGCCTCGTCGGCGCGTCGCCGGCGGCGGCGCCTTCTCCCTCGACCGGTAGGGTTTCCCCTTCCCAACCCGCTCCCTCCCTCGCCCCTGGCTCCCCGACTGGGCCTGCTGGGATCCTGGGCCACGGCCCATCCCACTCGGGGGCCCAGGTGGCGCCTCCCCCGGCTAGCCCTCCCCCCTCCCCCACGGGCCGGCCCATCCAGGCTGGGCCTCCTCCATGCCCTAGGCCCAGAGTGGTGCCGACCAGTGCCATCTGGCTCCCTCAAGGCCTCCTCCTCGCCCAACCCTCGCGCGCCGCCACCTCCGCTTCGGGCTTCTCTCGCCCCGATCCCCCGCCCCCCTCTGCTCCCGCTCTCGCCCCGCCACCTCCTCTCGCCGCTCCTCCCCCCTCGTCCGGCCGTCCGGCGGCCTGCCCGGCGCCGGTCGCCCGCCTCGCCCTTCTTCCTCCCGTCCCGCCGCGGCTCGCCATGCCGCGCGACCACGCGGACCCGGCCCCCGGGGCGAAGCGCAAGGCGGGGGGAGACTCCCGCGACTCGACCCGCCCCTCCCCCGACTCCCTCCGACGGGAGGAGGAGCTCCGGCGCGAGCTCCGGGAGCTCCGGGACAGCCGCCGCTCCCCCTCCCGTCGGGATGACCAGGCCCGGTCACGCTCGCCCCGGGCGTCGTCGGGCGACTGGCGCAGTCGGCGCTCCCCCTCGCCATCCCGTCGTAGGGACCGGTCCCCCTCCCCCGCCCGGCCGGTTCGTGATGGCATCCTCCCCACACCGGACACCCGCCGCTACGTCCCGCCTCACGCTGCCTTGGGGACTACGGCCCCGGGTCCGACCACTGGGGGCGCTCCCTCCCGCGGCCGCCCCGGCCCCGCCAAGAAGAAGAAGCGTCGGGGCGCCCGCCCCTCTCCGGCCATCCCTCCCTCTTCAGGTCCGGGGGCCCCCTCCGCTCCGGGCCCCGTCTCCGGTCTTCCTCGCCCCCCTTGCTTCAACTGTGGGGTGAGGGGACACTCCCAGGTTGCCTGTGTCAACCCCCAGTGCTGCTACCTCTGCAAGGATCCGGGCCACCCCGCCATTCTGTGTCCGGACAGACCGGTGGTATCTGAGCTCATGATGTATGGCCACGGCATCGAGGGGCTGGGCTTCTTCCACCTTGAGGTCCCGGACGCCCCTCCGCCTTCGCCCTCCCTTCAGGCGATCGTCACGGTCGTTGACGGGGTGGCCTCCCCGGAGATGATCGAGGCCGAGCTCAACCACCTCTACCGCTGCCAGTGGGACTGGGTGGTTACCCCCACCGCCAGCCACATCTTCTCCGTCGTCTTCCCCGACTCCGTCAGCTACGGCTATGCCACGCGTAGTGGCCGGATCACCCTCGCCCTCAACCAGCTGGTGGTTGAGATCTCCGAGCCTGTTCTCGACGCCCAGGCCGTGGCCGTCCTCGACACCGCCTGGATCCTCATCTCCGGTCTCCCTGACATCGCGCGGTCAGAGCTTGTCATCCGCCAGATGTCTCGCCTCTTGGGCAAGGTGGTGGTGGTTGATGAGCTCTCACTGCGCAAGGAGGAGGTCAGGGTCAAGGTCAAGTGTCTCGACTCCACCAGGCTGCACACCTCGGTCCGGGTCTTCTTCAACGACCAGGGCTTCGACCTCAGGATCGCCCCCGAGCCTCCCAACCACGTTGGGCGTCCCCGCTCCCTCGACGTCGGTCCCCCAGACGACTTCCAGGGGGCCGGCGGAGACTACCACGGCCGTCACCACTCCCGCTCCCACCGCTCTGACGAGGAGGGGGAGTCCGAGGACTCCCGCTCCCCTCTCCCCTGCCCCCCCCCCCTCCGGCTCCGGGGGGCAAGGGCCGCCAGGCCGCCCCAGGCCCCTCTGCTGATGACCCCCCGATCCCTGACGGGTCGTCGTCCGAGGGGAGCGACATCTCCAGTGTCGGCCTGGTGGTCTGCCCGGCTTCCTCTCCGCGCTCCCCCGTCTCTTCCCCGACCCTGGAGGTGGCTCCTGTCGACCTGTCCGGCGGTCCCCTCCCCGCCGCGCCGGCGGCCCCTGAGGGTGGGTCGCCGTCTCCTGTGGACGCCCCCCCCCCCCCTCCGGCTTCGCCCCCCCAGCCTCCATCATCTCCTCGCCGCCTGACGCGCCCTCGGCCCCGCCTTGCTCTACGGCCTCGGATGCGCTCTCCCCCCCTCGGGTCGATCCCCCACCCTCGACCCAGAGTCCCGTCGGCTGTGCTGGGCCGGGGTTGATGGCCTCTCCCTCGTCGCCCCCTGGGGAGGAGGCGGCTCGGATCATCACCCCCCTGGCGGCCCAGCCTCCCCCTCCTCGGTCCGCCGCCTACTCCCGCCGCGGCCGGTCGGCCTCTTCCCCGGTGGTCGCCGGCCGCCGGAGTGCTCGGTTGGACGCCGCCCACCCCGAGGGCCGCCCGGCGCTTCCCATCTCCGAGCGGGCTGAGCTTCGCGCTGCCGCTCGCAACCTGGAGCCAGGTACGCCCTCCGCCCCCCCCCCCCCTTCTACTTCTACTTCGTCTTGTTCCTTCTCTGCTCTTGAATCTGTTCCTTTGGGCCATCTCGCCCAAGTGGCCGCCGATTCCGCGATCATCTTCCGTGGGGAGGTGGGTCCCCCCCTCGCCCAGATTGAGGCCATTCGGGCTCGGGAGATTCTTGATGGGAAACTGGCAGAGGCCCGAGCGGCCCTTGCGGTTCCCCCTGCCCAGGCGCCTCCTAGAGACCCCTCCCCCCCCCCTCGGCCGCGGCAGATGGCTCCCCGTCCTTCGGGGGCCGAGCTGGAGATCCGGGGTCGCACCCGCTCCCGCACGGCGGCCCTCCGCGCACTCAGCGCTTCTCGTGTCTTGGGGTCAAGCAGCCCCCCAATGGCTCCTTGATGCGTGCCCTATTCTGGAACATCCGCGGCTTCGGCCATGATGGCCGACGCCGCCAGTTAGTGGAGTACTTGCGAGATGAACACATCGACCTAGTGGCCGTGCAGGAGACCATGCGCCGGGACTTTGCGCTCCCTGAGCTCGACCGGCTGAGCTCTCACCTATTTGCGTGGCACTGGCTCCCTTCTAGTGGGAGTGCAGGCCACTCGGGCGGCATCCTCCTAGGAGTGAAGGATGCCACCTTTGAGGTGGGCAGCATGGACCGGGGAGAATTCTTCGTCAGCATGGAGGTCTTTGAGAGATCGCTCAATTTCAAATGGGAGATCATCATCGTCTATGGGCCGGCCGACCATAGTAGGTCGGCCTCCTTCCTGGAGGAACTCCACCGGAAAATCTCGGCCGCCTCCCTCCCCGTAGTTGTCGGGGGGGGGACTTCAACCTGACGCGCCCTCGGCCCCGCCTTGCTCTACGGCCTCGGATGCGCTCTCCCCCCCTCGGGTCGATCCCCCACCCTCGAGCAGCTTCGTCCGCCGAGGCCGTGGCCTGGTCGTGGGTCTGGGAGCACATGGCCGCCGCCTCGCGTGCACGATCTGGAGCTTAGTAGGTCAGCTGACTGAAAGGGGAGGGGGCTCGTTGACGGGGGGGGGGGGGGGGGGGGGGCGGATCCAAGTCCGTCGAAGGGAGATGCTTCGTGCAGGGACACCTGGGAGCAACATCCGGGCCAAACCACAGCTACATCCCCTCCATATTGTTACCACAGAACGTCTACTACCGTATCATCACCATCCGTGAGAGAGGCCAAACCCCGGAGACGCGTGCCGCCTCTTCGGACATGCCACCACACCACCCCGCATGTATGAGGGGCCGGTGCGACGCTCCGGTGGCATTGCTACCCCCCCCCCCCCCCCCCCCCAGGTCCCCCGTCCCGCCTAACCCTGGAGCGGTTGACCACGAGATCTAGCCCTTTGACTTTCCACGAACGGGCTTTGAACAGTGGACCTCTCCACCTGATTGTGTCGGGCACTGTTTTGGGTATCGCTCGAAATTTCGTGATCCCGAGCGGTTACCGCGTTTACCGCTACCCCACGGAATACACTCGTACCGAGCAAAAAAATTAGAGCTTTTTTAATATTTGAATTCAAACGATCACCGTGCTGTTAAATAAGCTGCATCTCTCACGTAGCAACAGTGCTTGCAATGGCGTACTGGCAATAGCATGCTTTATGGAGCGGCGAGTCGCGGCTTCGAGTCTTTCTTTCTACAGATTTCTTTTCTTTTTTAGAATGCGAAAGAAAAAAACTAACAAAGTTGAATAATTCTGGAGAGGCAGGGGTCGAACTCAATATCTCTAACCAAGGGGCATCGGTGGGTGCGTGTGAACAGCCACTGCGCTAGAGGAAGGTACTCATCTAAAAGAGTTAAAAGTATATCTATATCAACTGGGAAATATTTGAATTCAAAATTTGATTTTAAATTTCGTCTGAATGTTTTCCGGTATTTCGTGGTTACCATGGGAACCGTGAATTTCGGTGCCCCTCGAGAAAAATAGCTTGCTTGGGATCCAAAACCTTGGTGTCAGATCAGCTCAGAGGGACACCTGGGAGCAACATCCGTGCCAAACCGACTGCTACATCCCCTCCGTGTAGACCCGAAGCATCCGTTTTCCCCCTCCAGGTGCCGGCAGCAGTGCCGTCCGTTAGGGGGGGCCACGCCCCGGAGATGCGTGCCGGACATTTGCAACCGCCACAACACTTCCAGACTTGTGAGAGGCTGCCTACGCAAGATTTGACGGCATGCTAGCCCCCGAAGGCCGCCGGCCACAGTCGTAGACGCGCGAAGAGCAATCCGCGTAGAGGGAAGTATTCAGATACTTCTCCATCACAAAAAATTATGAAAAATTACCATCGCTCCAATAGCACATGTGCCCACGTCGTGTAAAAAAACTCATGATTTTATCGCGCTTCGAGTATTTAATAATATTCACGCCGCATCGTTACTGTAGAACGTCTACTACCGTGTCATCGCCGTCCGTGAGGGGGGCCACACCCCGGAGATGCGTGTCGCCTCTTCGGACATGCCACCACCCCACCCCGCATGTATGAGGGGCCGGTGCGACGCTCCGGTGGCATTGCTACCCCCCTAGGGCCCCCGTCCCTCCAAACCCTATAGCGTTTGACCACGGGATCTAGCCCTTTGACTTTGCACGGACGGGATTTGACCAGTGGAACTCTCCACCCGGTTGTGTTAGGTCAGCCCATAGGAACACTTTAGAGCAACATCCGGGCCAGACCCACAGCAAGATCCCCTCTGTGTAGACCCGACGCGTCCGTTTCCCCCCTCCAGGTGCCGGCGGTGCCGCCGTCCGTGAGGGGGGGCAAACCCTGGAGACGCGTGCCGCCTCTTCGGACATGCCACCACACCACCCCGCATGTATGAGGGGCCGGTGCGACGCTCCGGTGGCATTGCTACCCCCCTCCCCCCCCCCCAGGGCCCCCGTCCCGCCTAACCCTGGAGCGGTTGACCACGAGATCTAGCCCTTTGACTTTCCACGGACGGGCTTTGAACAGTGGACCTCTCCACCTGGTTGTGTCAGGTCAGCTCAGAGTGACACCTGGGAGCAACTTCCGAGCCAAACCGACTGCTCCATCCCCTCCGTGTAGACCCGATGCGTCCGTTTTCCCCCTCCAGGTGCCGGCGGCGGCGCCGTCCGTTAGGGCGGCCATGCCCCGGAGATGCGTGTCGGGCGTTTGCAACCTCCACAACACTTCCAGACTTGTGAGAGGCCGCCTACGCAAGATTTGACGGCATGCTAGCCCCCGGAGGCCGCCGGCCACAGTCGTAGACGCGCGAAGAGCAATCCGCGTAGAGGGAAGTGTTCAGATACTTCTCCATCACGAAAAATTATGAAAAATTACCATCGGTCCTATAGCACATGTGCCCACGTCGTGTAAAAAACTCATGATTTTATCGCGCTTCGAGTATTTAATAATATTCACGCCGCATTGTTACCGCAGAACGTCTACTACCGTGTCATTGCCGTCCGTGAGGGGGGGCACACCCCGGAGACGCGTGCCGCCTCTTCGGACATGCCACCACACCACCCCGCATGTATGAGGGGCCGGTGCGACGCTCTGGTGGCATTGCTACCCCCCTAGGTCCCCTGTCCCGCCAAACCCTATAGCGTTTGTCCACGGGATCTAGCCCTTTGACTTTGCACGGACGGGATTTGACCAATGGACCTCGCCACCCGGTTGTGTTAGGTCAGCCCATAGAAACACTTTGGAGCAACATCCGGGCCAGACCCACAGCAAGATCCCCTCCATGTAGACCCGACGCGTCCGTTTCCCCCCTCCAGGTGCCGGCGGTGCCGCCGTCCGTGAGGGGGGCCAAACCCCGGAGACGCGTGCCGCCTCTTCGAACATGCCACCACACCACCCCGCATGTATGAGGGGCTGGTGCGACGCTCCGGTGGCATTGCTACCCCCCCCCCCCCAGGGCCCCCGTCCCGCCTAACCCTGGAGCGGTTGACCACGAGATCTAGCCCTTTGACTTTCCACAGACGGGATTTGAACAGTGGACCTCTCCACCCGGTTGTGTCAGGTCAGCTCAGAGGGACACCTGGGAGCAACATCCGGGCCAAACCGACAGTTGCATCCCCTCCGTGTAAACCCAATGCGTCCGTTTTCCCCCTCCAGGTGCCGGCGGCGGCGCCGTCCCTGAGGGGGGCACACCGCGGATGTGAGGGGGTCACACTCCGGAGACGGGTGTCGGGCGTTTGCAACCGCCACTAAACTTCTGTCGCATAGCTGTTTTTGATTTTAATAAAATATAAGGACCTATATTCAAAAGAACATGACGGCACATTATTAATGTGCTTGAAAAAAATACAAGCTATATATATATTCATAATCTATGGAAAAAATTACAAAATACATATATATATATATATTCATATAATACATAAAAAGCATAAAAACATATTTAAAAAAAGCATAAAAACATATGTAAAAAAAAGCATAAAAACATCTGAAAAAAAGCATGTAAAAAAATAGCTATGCCGACGGCATTGCCGTCGGCATAGAAACGGCAGGGTTTTGGGAGGAGGCGTGCCGCGGATCGGTGAGGGCGCCTATGCCGACGGCTGCCGTCGGCATATCTACGCCGCGGATCGGTGACGTGGCATGCGGAGATATGCCGACGGCCGCCCGTCCCGACCGTCGGCATAGGGTTGACGGCGTTAGCGCTGGTCACGGGCGGGGTCGCCGGGCCCACTTTGTATGCCGACGGCTTTGTTATACCGATGGCTGCTGTCGGCGTGTTCGTAGATAGGCCGACGGCCGTTCTGTGCCGACCGCTGCCGTCGGCTTATATCAGGGTAGCCCGACGGCCAGGATAAGCCGACGGCCAGGACGAGGCTGTCGGCATATCTCAAGCTAGGCCGAAGGCAGCCGTCGGCATTGATTTGGCCGTAGGCATAGGTCAGTTTTCCGGTAGTGAAAGGACGTAGTTCTGCATTTGAGAAAATAATTTTTGCATTAATGATTATTCACCATTTGAATGGACTCTTTTCAAAAGGTCAATATTTAGTTTACAGGATCAAAGTTAACATACCAATACAAATATATCAAATTTCATGAGATAAACCGGTACAAATGAATGAATAATGTGTCTGCTTGTTGTGTTGGAAAAATAGTACATTCATGCCAACTTTGCCACAACCCAGAGCAATGGAACAAGACGTACGGATTTGAACCCCGGTCATTCAAAATAAAAATAAAAAGAAGAGGTCTTTTTTTTTGAGGGGTAAAAAAAAAAAAGAAGAGGTCTTGCCGTGCAGGTTGCCGTTGAGATCGTGAGTGGACAGTTAGGAATTAGGTTCGGTCAATCTGACGACCAGTGAACAACAACATCGCTTCTAATTTTCCAACGCCCTGCGCATGCATTCATCCAGTCCTAACTCCAGCAATAATCCTAATCCAGCTCCTCCTGATCCAATAAATCCCGTACGTCTCTCTGCTGCATCCCCAAGTTCCAAGCCAAGCAATGGCGCTCCCTCGCCGATCCCACCTCGTCCTGGTCACCGTCGTCCTGCTCCTTCTCTCCCGCCTGCCACGCTCTTCGCCGACGTACATCGACGTCTCACCTTGCCCTTCTCCGGCGGCACGTACATTGACGCCACGATGGCTTCCACGGGCCACCGTCGGCTCTCCCTCCACTTCTCCGGCCTATGATCCACGGCCTTCGGAGCTCTATGATCCACGCCCACGTTTCCCGCCAAGAGGTCTGCCACGGTCTTCGTTGCTCTCCGATGCACTCTCCCCGTCCACTGCTCCGCCGCTGCGTCTCCTGCCACCGCCATACGGTCTGCCACGGACCTCGCCTTCCTCCTACAATGCGGCGCCATCCCCTCCGGCGCCGCGGCTGACGCCGTCGCCGCTGCCCGTCAACCCGTTCACGGCCAAGGCCGCCTTCATCCGGTACTGGAACCGGAAGGTGCACGGCAGCCGCCTCCACCCGGCCTTCTTCTTCGCCAAGCTCTCCCCGCTCTCCGCGCCCGACGCCGTCGCCTTCTCCAACCTCGCGGCCGCCGGCCAGCTCGGCTCGCGCCTCCCCGCCTTCTGCACCGCCGCGTCCATCCTCTGCCCCTCCACCGCCGGCGCCATCTGGTCGGGCTCGGGACCGTCCAAGGCCGGGGACGCGTCCGGCTCGCCGGCCACCAACTCCAGCGCGCCGTTCAAAAACTACGCCAACGGCAACTTCAGCAGCTACGGCAACAGCGGCGGCGGCGGCGCCGACGCGTTCGCGGTCTACTCGCAAGGCCAGGTCAACCCCGTCGACTCGTTCCACCGGTACGGCAAGGGCTCGCTTGGCCGGAACGACTCCTTCGCCACCTACCAGGCGCTGGGCAACGTCGGCACCGCCAGCTTCAACTCCTACACTGCAGGCGCCACCGGCGGCACCGGCGAGTTCGCCGAGTACGACGGCGAGACCAACACGGTCGCTGTCACCTTCGCCAACTACGACGTCGCCGGGAACGGCCGCTCCCGCGACTTCTCGGCGTACACGCAGGACGCCAACTCTGGCGTGGAGAGCTTCACCGGGTACGGCAAGACGGCCAACAGCGTCGGCGAGTCCTTCAAGGGCTACGGCAACCACTCCAACTCCATCTTCTCCGGCTTCATCAACTACGGCGACAAGGCCAACAGCGCCACCGACACGTTCGACTCCTACGGCCTCAACGGGAACACCCCGCAGAACACCTTCCGGAGCTACTCGTCCGGCAGCAACGGCGGCGCCGACGACTTCAAGGGGTACAGGGACAACGCCAACGTCGGAGACGACAGCTTCACGTCCTACGCGAACGATGCCAATGGCGCCACCGCCGACTTCCAGAGCTACGGCAAGTCCGTGAACCCGGGGAGCGTGGGGTTCAAGGGGTACGGACAGGGCTCCAACCCCAACCACCGCATCGGGTTCACGCGCTACACCGGCGATAACACCACTTTCAAGGCCTACTCCAACGAGGGCGTCGAGTTCAAGGAGTACCAGAACATGTCCAGGATGGAGGTGTCCAAGGTGGCAGCCAACCTCTCCCTCTCCTCTTCCGGGAACCACCGGCCGCCGCCCAAGTGGTCGCCGGAGCCGGGGAAGTTCTTCCGCGAGCGAGACCTCATCACCTGGAACCGGATGCCCATGCCGGACATCACCGACAAGATGCCGCCACGAGCGTTCCTACCGAGGGACATCGCCGCCAAGATCCCGTTCGAGGCGGGCGCCGTGTCGGCGCTGTTCGGGGCGTCGCCGGGCAACGCGATGAGGCAGGTGGTGGCGTCGACTGTGGACGAGTGCGCACGCCCGCCCAGCCGGGGCGAGACCAAGTGCTGCGCGACGTCGGCCGAGGACATGCTGGACTTCGCCGTGGAGATGCTGGGAGACAACGTGGCCGTGCGCAGCACGGAGTCCGCGGCGGGCAGCGGCGGGGACATCAAGGTCGGCAGGGTGGCGGGCGTGGCCGGTGGCCACACGACGCGGTCCGTGTCATGCCACCAGAGTATGTTCCCGTACCTGGTGTACTACTGCCACTCGGTGCCAAGCGTGCGGGTGTACGAGGCCGAGATCTTGGCCGTCGACTCCGGGCGGAAGATCAACCGTGGCGTGGCGATCTGCCACCTTGACACGTCGGACTGGAGCTCCGGTCACGGCGCGTTCGCCGCGCTTGGCGGGAAGCCGGGTGAACTTGAGGTGTGCCATTGGATCTTCCAGGGGGACATGGTCTGGACGGTGGCTGATTGAGCGGATAACGGCGCGCGTGGCCCGGTCTGATTTGAATTTTTAGTTCATTCAAGTGAAAAGAACCTTTTTTTTTTCTGATCATTCGCTCCGTAGCATTTTTTTAACTGTCTGACTCCATATCAAGAAGATACAAACATGGCCCAGCCTCTTCAGAACCTACGAGTACAAACTGTCCGATCCAGCCCAACCTACAGTACACGAAGAGAATGGGCCTCACCCCCCCCCCCCCCCCCCCCCCCCCCCCGCGCCTGGGGCCTAGATCCGCCACTGAGTTCAAGTAAAAAGGAAATTTTAGGGCCTCATATTTTTGGTCAAATTGTGACCATATAACTAATGAAATATGAGTTCTATGTCGTAAGGATTGTACCATTCGAAACTTCTATCGAATACAAAACCAAAATTTTTTGTTGCAACTAAAAATTGATAACCAGAGGTTAATCCAAACTACAAGGGGACTAAAAAACAGGACGGAGAAGTATGTGATTGTTTTTGCCAACCAAGGCCAGGAGATATGGCACTAACATTACTGCACTAACAAACATTAATAATTTTGTACACAAAGTTTCTATATTGGTGATTGCTTATACATATTTTAGGTTATGACATTCAAATCCTGACAAGATTTACTTTTTTATAACTATGAAAACAAAGACTACAATTTCCTGCACTAGTCGAGCATTTATAAACTTTTTTTAGCAAATACAGTATATGAACAATTCAAAAAGTTGTTTGTGAATCAGTTCATTCTCAGCCGAACAATAGCTGCTCTGTGTTATTTTTCCGTGCAGAAATGGTGTTGCATACTTATATTGTCAAACGTTAGAAACTCAGCAGAACGTCTCAGATGTACGTCTACGCTTTTATTTATTTTTGTCTAAGTGAGGTTAGGCACTCCGTGTATGCACTGGGTTGAGATCCTCTGCAGTACCGTATGGTGTTGTAGTGTCGATGACATGTGGGGTCAGGTCCCACATGGCAGTGACTGTACAGCACCGTACAGTACTGCAGAGGATCCTAACCCGTATGCACTGCTAAGGTTGGTAAGTGGCGGTTTGGAAGCGCTTTGTGCATGCTTGAGTATGTATGGCCTCGTATGCGTGCAACTAGTTCACTTAATTATTCCTACCCTGTCGGTTAAAAACAACTTAATCCTAATTAACACAGAAACCTGTGAACAAGTTGGGAGGTAAGTCGACATGGAATCAGATTTGGTGATGGGCAGAAGCTGATCGACACTGATGTTGGCTAACACCGAGCTCGGTGTGCTTGTTTGCTACCAATATTTGGCTTCGACTTTGTATTCAATTGAAACTTTCGTGTTCGTTCTGAAAAATACAACTGAGATGTTACTTTGCTAATGACAGTTCCATTTTAGTTTTTTTCTTCGAATAGTTCCATATACATTGGAGGTCGTAGCACTTGTTATTGACCTCAATGCAGCGTGTATCAAGATGGACCCGTGTTGCATGACATAATTTTGGACCCTCAAAGAAGAAGCTTGTCATAATTTTGGCTTAATTGCTTCGATTTTGCAAGTTTGGAGTTTACATTTGGCAAATGCAAGAGCCACACCACCAATTTGGCATATCCATACATCTTTACCAGCAGATTTCTGAGCTTTTTGCTAGTAATTGTAACCATATTTCCTAATATTTGATCACTCGTAATCGTGATCGTAATGTCGAGCCATCAGTATAGCTCTATCTTTCTCGCAACAAAGGAGTATGTGCGAGCTTACACGTTGCGAATGAGAATCGGTCACATGCACAATGCATTGCTTACTCACCAATTCCTTTTGTGTCTAAAATGTTGAAATTCCTGAAGCCTCACAAGCTTATGCTTGCATAAGTGTTAGTGCCAGTTGACATACACCATGGCTTATCGAGTAAGTAGGAAAACAAGGATATGTAACTAGCTATGCAAAACTAGCTAGTGGTTGGCTAAAAGTTAGCTATATATATTGAGTTTGTATAGTATCATAGTAGTTGTGCAAATCAATGGAATCGAATGGTACACATATGTGATTCAGGGTGGACATACCAAGCCGGCTTTTCGGCCAGCTCGTGGCCCGTTCGGTCTTGGCCCGCTCGGTCCTGGCCCGCTACATAAATTGGACGGTCCGGTCTGCCATATCAGGCCTGAGAAAATGTCGGTCCGGTCCGGTCTTTAACCGAGCCGACCGAGGGGACCGAGAAACACAGTCATCGTCACGGACACCGGCAGCCGCTGGGTGAACCACCGTGTCCCC
Organism: Triticum timopheevii; assembly: GCA_963921465.1. Classification (NCBI taxonomy): domain Eukaryota; kingdom Viridiplantae; phylum Streptophyta; class Magnoliopsida; order Poales; family Poaceae; genus Triticum; species Triticum timopheevii. The sequence goes on along the minus strand of OY997272.1, from coordinate 14,676,439 downwards.
GAGCTTGCCCTCTCCTTCCTTGTTCTCCTCTTCGTGCCCCATAGCCTCTTTCCGCCCCTCGCCGTCGATGCCGTGCGTGCACTGCCGCCGTTCGCGAGTTCTCGATCATGGCAACAGTTTCAGCAGAGCACGCACGCACGCATGAAGCGCTGGGCCGTGATTTTCGCATCGTGGGAGAAACGCTGGGCGGTGATTTTCTCGTCCAACAAATCAGGCAAGTGTTGTTTTGGAAGGTGCCAGATTTTATACCGTCAGCTTCCTATAATTACGTCATGCGCGATCCCATGGTGCCGTTTCCTTTTGTTCAGTTAAACAGAAAACTGAAAGTACGAGAGAAACATGGCTTGATCCAAAAATCACGTTACTGTTTGATGATTAAATCCACGTCCCATTTGATCCGCTAATCACGCAAGGCTCGCACACGAGAAATCATGGGCTCATGCACAAGATAGATTACTTGCATGCAACGGAAAAACTGCTAATCAACAAACATGCGCACGTTCATGGCAAAGAACCGCGGCGCCCACGCACTTCCCACGGCATGTCACCCACCTCGACACCGGCGCTCACGCATGTCACCCACCTCGACACAGCACCTGCGCACGTTGTACACGTCGCCGCTGCACCCTGCAAGTCACCGCCGGTGGTCGTTGGCCGGTCCGTTCGGTCCGGCCCGGGGTTCGTCGTCGCCGGTCCGGTCCCTAAAATCAGGACCGTCATGCTGCTCGGTCCGGTCCGGCCCGGACCGTGTCCACCCTGATATGTGATAGGTGAGAATAACCCAATAAAGTTTGAAGGAACCATGGTTCTGGAGCTCCACCTCTGATCACCATTCGATCTGGCATCAAGATCCACCACAACCGTAGTCATTTGATCCTATCAAGTTAACTTTGTACAGCAATATTGTTAAAGTATTTCATGGCAAATCCAATGGCGGCCCCACCACCTCGTGGCAAATATATCGGAGTGGTCCATTTCAAAATGGAGACCATCAATGACTGATGCACAGATAGTCAGATACACAGGTCCCAAAAATCCATTGTCTTAAAAGCATTACTAGCGTTCCAGTGTTTGCTCACTGTATTAAAGTCAGGATGCGGCTACCAGCTATAAAAGGAGCACCACGTTATCAGCGCGACTTTGTCTAGAAAGTACAAATATTTCTACAAAACGAGAACATATCGAGATCATATTATTGTAGTGGTGATACTACCAAGAAGCGAGGTTAATTGGGTTCATGAACATATTACATCATGTCATGTTAGATCTCGATCGACATGTTCCTTCCAATATGAGCATGGGATATGTCGTGAAGATAATCTCTGCTAATGCATGCAGAGCACAGATCAGAAGTTACCATGTTTGTTCGCTCATGCCTGAGCAGTTCCTACTACCAGATCCCACGGCGCCTCGACAATCTATTATATAATTAAAACAATACGCAAACAAGCCATTACGTTCGTCCACCCAGATTAAATTATCTTGACCAATGATTTTAAGTATGAACGACTGAGATTAAAGATATATACGTTACATACAAATATGTTGTACATGCACTCTTTTGCACCGTATTATGTTGCTTTTTTGGGGGGTGCTACTATTTTAAGTATGGACGTCGGGGTCGGCAGGGTGGTCGGTGTCGCCGGCGGTCCGTGTAGTGCCACCAGAGCATGTTCCCGTACCTGTTGTACTACTGCCACTCGGTGCGGAGCCTGCGGGTGACTGGAGCCCGGGTCACGGCGCGTTCGCCGCGCTTGGCGGGAAGCCCGGTGAGATTGAAGTGTGCCATTGGATCTTTCAGGGGGACATGGTTTGGACGGTGGCTGATTGACCTGATAATGTCACGCGGCCGGCCGGTCTGATTTGAAATTTTAGTCCATCCAAGTGAAAAGAACATTTACCGATAGTTAACTCACAGCATTTTTTTTAACTGTTTGACTCGTAACTTCATATCAAGATAGAAACATGACTAGTTCAGGCCTGGCCTCTTCAGAAAATGACTCGTAGCATTTTATTTTATTTTGACGAAATGGCTCGTAGCATTTTTACCTGTTTGATTGCTAGTAAGTAGTAACATCATATCAACAAGATAACTCAAACCTAAGGGCTCATTTGGTTGTTGGGGATGAAAAAATCCTGGGTAGTAAATCCCGGAAGTGGGATTTCCCTGCCCATACGGGATCCCCTCCCACTATGTGAAAATGCACGTTGTCATTTGGACACCAAGGGATGAGGGAAGAGAAATCCCTGGCAGGCAATACCAGAAGGGGACATGCCCACCCAATAGGGCAGAATGTGTAAAAGAAAAATATCATTATACAATAAAAAATCACACAAATAACTTCACTTTTTCTCACAATATTATCATATAAATATCAGAATAATATTTGTCCCTCTTTTCTAAAAAAGTTCAGGACATTTGGGACTACAATTTAATACAGAAATTTGAATGAAAAATAAAAAAATATAAATACACAGTTCCGAAAAGAACAAATATTCAACTTGCATCCACACATGTATTTAACCTTACATGTCAAGGTCGGACAAATAGTGCAACACCAAGGATAAATATAGTTTGCTAACTATGTCTCAAAAGAGAAAATGGTAATTATGGTTAAGCGGTTCAACAAGAAACACTACTTTGTTCCACTAAAAACATCACAATCATGTGAACTATATCCATACTGAACTAGGAATAACTTCCACCGTCAACTTTTTGAACGTTTTCATTGAGTTGTGGTAAGGAACCTGCATCACAAATAAGTATTGAATTTTCAAGCATCAGTATAAGCATGAACTTTTCTGTCCTAGCGGTTACACAAATCTGACATCCGACCCCTTCTCTACTGAATAGAAAGAAAGCCGCCCATAGCAAACCAAGAGGGTTATTCGAGCATGGAAAAATGTCGCTGATCCACCTGCCAGTTAGCTAATCCTTTTTAGAAAAGAACTGTGAATAAGCTCATGTAACTTAGCAAATAAAGCAACTTTCGACAGACATTTTCAGACAATAGGAAAATTATTGCAGAATGTAAAAGATATATACCTTACAAAATAAAAAGTATATCAGCCAGCTATAAGAAAAACACAAAGCTTCAAATTAGTTCAACCGAGAACCAACCTCGGATCATTATCCGGCAATGTTGTTTATAATCTGGACAAGCATTCCATATTTTGTGCCGATTGAAGGTGCAGATGGTACTTTCACCTTAGTGGCACAAAATGTGACCTGACGCCAACCATTGCTACTTCGTCTCAGAAATTCTATAGTAAAGTATTCACCTACATACAGCGTTAGGAGTAGACCTCAACAAGAGGCAATTTCAGCTATCAAGTATCAACCCAGTAACATACAGATCACACAAGTGAAATCAGCTAGCTATATCAAGTAATATGGTACTGAAAGATATACATGCTAGATTAATGGAATTAATTTTAGGTTTGGCGATTAATTTTGAAATATCATCTAACAAACAATTTTTTTTGAAATATCATGTAACAAACATATTTTTTTAAGAATGAAATTAGCTGCTACTAATAGCAAAGTAGTGCCATAGAATGGCATGGACCACTTTGCATCAGTGGTGACATCTATTGATCACTAAGGTCTAGACCGACAGTGAGTAGTTGTTCTCATACCAAGTACCCCCTCCATCCCAAAATAAGTGCCTCGACTTTGTACTAACTTTAGAGGGAGTATTAGAGACCATTTTGCATCAGTTGTGCAAGTAACAAGCAATGGTAAGCTACCGAGCTGGGCAGGGCATGCAGTGCCATGATCTTCCAGGATACTGCCATGTACCTTTCACCATAAGAACCTATCTACCTAATTATATATGTTGCACATTATATCCGAGAAAAGAACACATCAGATGTTGCACATTATTCAGTTCCGTCATCAGTCGAAAATTAACACTATAGGAAGGCAGGCTTGCATAAAACAAATAGACACAATAAAGTATATAGGGGTACATAAACACACAATCTTGATATTGTACAGAAATGGGTACTAGGATTCAGAGATAGTGTGAATGTGATACATTATGTAATGGGTGAAGAAAACAGAACCATCTTGTACATTTTATTTTGTCTGGTGGTTTATCTTGAACAAGAAAGTATAAATCCTAGAAGAAAATATATAAATATTAGCAATGAGAAATTGATACATCAGAGCAAAAAGATGCTTACTCTAGTTTCAGTTTATCCACTGTAAAGAATGCACTGTTGCATCATCATCAGTCTAATGGAGGAGGGTCTAGTGTGTCTGCCTGCTTCTAGCATACAAGTTTACACGATGATGAGCACCTGCTAGATGTACTTCAGAACGAGAGGTAAAAAATAGGTAAAAATACAGATGCAAGATATGCTCTACAACAAGTGCAGAGCAACTACACAAGAAAAATACAAGCTCCTATGGAATTGGTGGTTCAAAATCAGGGGCGGTGAAGGCATGATTTGAAGAAAAAATGTATTTGGGGGAGGGGGGCTAACCCTTGATCAGGTGAGATGAATACATCCGTGAAACCGTCGCCGTCGCCGTCGCCAGAGGGGATCAGAGCATGGAGGCGGAGGGGAGAGATCTGGGGAAGGAGAACAGTGACGGCCGGGGTCCGTCGCCGTCGCTGGAGGGGCGGAGCTTGGATCCTTGGCACCGGAGGGAGGGGGTCGGGGGCGTCGCTTCTGTCGCCGGTGGGGGAGCTCGGAGGTGGTCGGGGGCGCTGGATCTTGGTCGACGCCGCTGCCATTCGCTCGTCTCGCTCATGCCGTGGGTTTCCTCCCCGTGGAAAGGGCGTGGGTCGGGCAGGGTTACCCCGAGAACGATGTGATCCATATGACCAACACAATTTTCCTGGGCCAACTCGGCCCGTGGTTCTCCAGCCCGGGGAAACAGCGGGGATCCCCCCGGGAAACCCTGCAACCAAATGAGGCCTAACAGTGAAAGTCAAGGGAGGGAACTTCTCCCCTTAGCCTTGGTTTTTTTTGTTAAATGCCATGCTCCTTGGACTACATACTTTTTAGTTTTGACATAGTAATGTATGCACAGATGAATTTTCACAGTTCTTGGTTAATTTTTTGTGAATGTTATAGATTATGCTATAATTATATATATATTTTGCAGCAGGTTGATTACAAACATTGATCAAAATACATGTGTTATAGCGAGGTGACGGGACAAGAGTAAAATAACACAATAACATTTTACAATAATTTGAAAAATTTACACATGTATGTACTTTGAGGCCCCGAGTTATTGTTCCTCTTGAATTTTGGGCCAAAATTTGACAATATAGCTACTAGTATATGAGTTCCATGTAAAATAGTACCATCAGAATAAAATCGAATACAAAACTAACATTAATTTTTTTGTGCCATATCACTTTTTTTAGATGATATCACTTTTGTTTTACATGTCAAATCTATAGTCAAAGGTTAATCCGAAATACGAGGGGACTAAAAAACAGGGCTGCATACGTATGTGAATGTTTTTGCCAACCAAGGACAGGAACTATGGAACTAACATTACTGCACAAAATAAAAATTGGTAATTGTTTATACAAATATATTGGTCATTGATCGCTTATATATTTTTTAGGACCTGACATTGAGATCCGTACAAGATTTACTTTTTTATAGCTATGAAAACAAAGTATATATGTTTTTGTACATTAGTTGAGCATTTTTAAATAGCACAGGTGAACGCTTTGTTTGCAAATGTATGAACAAATTAGAAAAATTGACTGAGAATTAAGTTCATTCTCAGCCAAACTCTAGTTGTCCGTTTTCTTCTTGGTGCAGAAATCGTGTTGTATACTCCCTTCGTCCCATAATGTAAGACGTTTTTTGACACTACATCAATGTAAAAAAACGTCCTATATTATGGGACGGAGGGAGTATTTGTCAAAAGTTACAACTTAGCAGAACGGGTGAACGTCATCACATTTTGTTTTCGGTTTTGCTAAGCGAGATTAGGCTAGCTCATGAGCCCAAAAGGAAATCACTCTGGCAAATGTAGGCAATCCATGTTTGTTTTGACTAAATGCACGGGTAAGGTTGGTAAAAGTGGTGGTTTTGAAACACCTTGTGCGTGCTTGAGTATGTGGGGCCTGTCACACGTGCAACTAGTTCGCTTATTCCTAGTTAACATAGAAACCAGCAACGGAAGTGTGTGAACAAGTTGGGAGGTAAGGACATCTTCAACAACAGCCCTAATATTTTTTAAAAATTATTTGTATCGCTACCACATGTGTCACGTGATTCAACAGCAGCCTTATAATAGGGCAGCTGCCCAAAAAACTTTTTTTAAGGAACACTCTGCATTCCATTATAAATTAGTGCTGATCATATGGGGGCTTAGCACGACGACTTCCCAACTATCTACTACAACAAGGTTTGCCCAGATTCGATGAAGGAGGGGCGAAGACAGCGGCGCGCCTTCGGCTCGCTCCAGTACAAGTAGTCGTCACTAGGTGGTCTACAGACTTAGATGTGTTTTTTACTTCTGGTGTTCTTTGTACTACCTTAATAGTTGATAAATAGATCGGAAGTTATTCCCGCAAAAAAAGTAGTACTGGCAGAATCTCCAGCTACATAGTCTCATACAAAGGATGGAAATTTGTCAAGCCAGATTTCACATGTACTCCTACTCATGGTTGTGCCATGTGCCATGAGAGTGTGTGCAGCATGGTTACATTCCCGGTTACAGTGTTTGATAGATACACCAGATAAACAAACTCTAAATTGATAATTGATATCTCTAAAAACAACACCTAGCTGTGAAAGATCATACGTATTTGACATTACAACCTGCTTTAGCAAAAGAGAGTCGGTTTCTATAATTAGCCGATCACAACCCATCCTGATTGCCATGTTCACAACATGGAGCATCGCCAGTGCTTCAGAGTGAAGGACACCTACTAAGTACTAGATCATGGATGCGCGCGTTGCGGCGCCCGCCCACATCGTCTATGGAGGACTGAAGACATATGAGTATAATGTACAATTGAGAACAATAAGTTTACGCTTCAGACTCCATGATTAAAGAACTGTGTTGTAGTTCAGCTAGTCAAGTATATAAATGTAATTCAAGAGAATATGAACGGTGATATGCAGGATACTATGTACTAACCTTAAAGAAGGAAAGATGAAGTAGAAACCATCAAAGGTTTCTTCAGCTCTCGGTCATATGTCACCTTAGTGCCTCCCTGCCTAAATAAGCATTACAACTATTACATGAAGACATTTCTAACGGAATTTTAATCATATTTAGGAGATCGGAAATGCAGGTGACAGAGTAGTCCCGGCAAGCTATTGTCACTGTTTAAATTAGTTATCTTTATCTGAACACCTCATCTGCACCAAGATTTTTAAGTTTCTTTTTTTGTTCTTCTGGTCCAGGCCTACAAAAAATCAGTAATCAGTTGCAAAATGAAGCAAACATTTGAGATGGTAAAGAAATAGTAGTTTGAAAATACATAACCAAAAGATCATGCGACAATCTGAGACGAAAATAGTACTATCATCAGTATCAAGTTGTGTTTATACCCGCCCCTTGTGATTTTGATGGCAAGCACTCCCTGCACTTTGGCGAAGTTAAACCGTGCTAAATATATATGCAAGTTAACTACTTCATCTGAAGATCCCCTGCCAATACATGCAGGTTCGATAGTTTAACAGGAGCTCGCGAATTCATATTTCTCCAAAGAAGCGCATAGACAAGGACGGAAAGGGATGGAGGACCTCGCGGGCGCTCCCGCAGGCGACTGCGCCGCCGCCGCCGAGACGCCTCCGTCGCCCTCCCCTTACCCCTCCCTGCAGGCCCCCCCGCCTGCGGCCCCGCCGCCGCTCCTCGCGCCGGCCGCCTCCGCGCCGGCTGCCCCGGGCGCCTCCTTCCGGTGGGCTGATTGTGCGGATGACGCCCCCTTCCCCCCTCCCCCCTCTCCGTCAGCCCCCTCCACTCCTCTCTCCTTCCGGCGGCCCGCCCCGCCCCACCGGCCGGCCATCTCAGCCCCCCACGTGAGGCGTTCTGAGGCCGGCAGGCGGATCCAGGCGTCGTGCTCCCCGGCGAGCCGCTGCCTCGCTCGGCCTCCGCGCCGCCAAGGCCCGGCCTTGGGCGGCCCCTCCCTCCGCCGCCGCCGCGTGCAGGCGTGGGGCGTTGCCGGACGTGCCGACTGTGGCCTCGCGCGATCCTCCTGGCGCCGGCCGGCGGTGGGGGTCCGGCCGCCGGCCCCTCTTCCCCCTCTGCTTCCCCTCCCCCTCCCCGCCTCCCTCCCGGCCCCGGTGCCGCGGTCGTCACCATTCCGCCCCTTCATCGCTCGATTCGGCTCCTCAGGGCTCCTCGTGCGGACTTCCCGCGCCGCCCGGCCCCCGGCCGCTCGCCTCGTCGGCGCGTCGCCGGCGGCGGCGCCTTCTCCCTCGACCGGTAGGGTTTCCCCTTCCCAACCCGCTCCCTCCCTCGCCCCTGGCTCCCCGACTGGGCCTGCTGGGATCCTGGGCCACGGCCCATCCCACTCGGGGGCCCAAGTGGCGCCTCCCCCGGCTAGCCCTCCCCCCTCCCCCACGGGCCGGCCCATCCAGGCTGGGCCTCCTCCATGCCCTAGGCCCAGAGTGGTGCCGACCAGTGCCATCTGGCTCCCTCAAGGCCTCCTCCTCGCCCAACCCTCGCGCGCCGCCACCTCCGCTTCGGGCTTCTCTCGCCCCGATCCCCCGCCCCCCTCTGCTCCCGCTCTCGCCCCGCCACCTCCTCTCGCCGCTCCTCCCCCCTCGTCCGGCCGTCCGGCGGCCTGCCCGGCGCCGGTCGCCCGCCTCGCCCTTCTTCCTCCCGTCCCGCCGCGGCTCGCCATGCCGCGCGACCACGCGGACCCGGCCCCCGGGGCGAAGCGCAAGGCGGGGGGAGACTCCCGCGACTCGACCCGCCCCTCCCCCGACTCCCTCCGACGGGAGGAGGAGCTCCGGCGCGAGCTCCGGGAGCTCCGGGACAGCCGCCGCTCCCCCTCCCGTCGGGATGACCGGGCCCGGTCACGCTCGCCCCGGGCGTCGTCGGGCGACTGGCGCAGTCGGCGCTCCCCCTCGCCATCCCGTCGTAGGGACCGGTCCCCCTCCCCCGCCCGGCCGGTTCGTGATGGCATCCTCCCCACACCGGACACCCGCCGCTACGTCCCGCCTCACGCTGCCTTGGGGACTACGGCCCCGGGTCCGACCACTGGGGGCGCTCCCTCCCGCGGCCGCCCCGGCCCCGCCAAGAAGAAGAAGCGTCGGGGCGCCCGCCCCTCTCCGGCCATCCCTCCCTCTTCAGGTCCGGGGGCCCCCTCCGCTCCGGGCCCCGTCTCCGGTCTTCCTCGCCCCCCTTGCTTCAACTGTGGGGTGAGGGGACACTCCCAGGTTGCCTGTGTCAACCCCCAGTGCTGCTACCTCTGCAAGGATCCGGGCCACCCCGCCATTCTGTGTCCGGACAGACCGGTGGTATCTGAGCTCATGATGTATGGCCACGGCATCGAGGGGCTGGGCTTCTTCCACCTTGAGGTCCCGGACGCCCCTCCGCCTTCGCCCTCCCTTCAGGCGATCGTCACGGTCGTTGACGGGGTGGCCTCCCCGGAGATGATCGAGGCCGAGCTCAACCACCTCTACCGCTGCCAGTGGGACTGGGTGGTTACCCCCACCGCCAGCCACATCTTCTCCGTCGTCTTCCCCGACTCCGTCAGCTACGGCTATGCCACGCGTAGTGGCCGGATCACCCTCGCCCTCAACCAGCTGGTGGTTGAGATCTCCGAGCCTGTTCTCGACGCCCAGGCCGTGGCCGTCCTCGACACCGCCTGGATCCTCATCTCCGGTCTCCCTGACATCGCGCGGTCAGAGCTTGTCATCCGCCAGATGTCTCGCCTCTTGGGCAAGGTGGTGGTGGTTGATGAGCTCTCACTGCGCAAGGAGGAGGTCAGGGTCAAGGTCAAGTGTCTCGACTCCACCAGGCTGCACACCTCGGTCCGGGTCTTCTTCAACGACCAGGGCTTCGACCTCAGGATCGCCCCCGAGCCTCCCAACCACGTTGGGCGTCCCCGCTCCCTCGACGTCGGTCCCCCAGACGACTTCCAGGGGGCCGGCGGAGACTACCACGGCCGTCACCACTCCCGCTCCCACCGCTCTGACGAGGAGGGGGAGTCCGAGGACTCCCGCTCCCCTCTCCCCTGCCCCCCCCCCTCCGGCTCCGGGGGGCAAGGGCCGCCAGGCCGCCCCAGGCCCCTCTGCTGATGACCCCCCAATCCCTGACGGGTCGTCGTCCGAGGGGAGCAACATCTCCAGTGTCGGCCTGGTGGTCTGCCCGGCTTCCTCTCCGCGCTCCCCCGTCTCTTCCCCGACCCTGGAGGTGGCTCCTGTCGACCTGTCCGGCGGTCCCCTCCCCGCCGCGCCGGCGGCCCCTGAGGGTGGGTCGCCGTCTCCTGTGGACGCCCCCCCCCTCCGGCTTCGCCCCCCCAGCCTCCATCATCTCCTCGCCGCCTGACGCGCCCTCGGCCCCGCCTTGCTCTACGGCCTCGGATGCGCTCTCCCCCCCTCGGGTCGATCCCCCACCCTCGACCCAGAGTCCCGTCGGCTGTGCTGGGCCGGGGTTGATGGCCTCTCCCTCGTCGCCCCCTGGGGAGGAGGCGGCTCGGATCATCACCCCCCTGGCGGCCCAGCCTCCCCCTCCTCGGTCCGCCGCCTACTCCCTCCGCGGCCGGTCGGCCTCTTCCCCGGTGGTCGCCGGCCGCCGGAGTGCTCGGTTGGACGCCGCCCACCCCGAGGGCCGCCCGGCGCTTCCCATCTCCGAGCGGGCTGAGCTTCGCGCTGCCGCCCGCAACCTGGAGCCAGGTACGCCCTCCGCCCCCCCCCCCCTTCTACTTCTACTTCGTCTTGTTCCTTCTCTGCTCTTGAATCTGTTCCTTTGGGCCATCTCGCCCAAGTGGCCGCCGATTCCGCGATCATCTTCCGTGGGGAGGTGGGTCCCCCCCTCGCCCAGATTGAGGCCATTCGGGCTCGGGAGATTCTTGATGGGAAACTGGCAGAGGCCCGAGCGGCCCTTGCGGTTCCCCCTGCCCAGGCGCCTCCTAGAGACCCCTCCCCCCCCCCCCCTCGGCCGCGGCAGATGGCTCCCCGTCCTTCGGGGGCCGAGCTGGAGATCCGGGGTCGCACCCGCTCCCGCACGGCGGCCCTCCGCGCACTCAGTGCTTCTCGTGTCTTGGGGTCAAGCAGCCCCCCAATGGCTCCTTGATGCGTGCCCTATTCTGGAACATCCGCGGCTTCGGCCATGATGGCCGACGCCGCCAGTTAGTGGAGTACTTGCGAGATGAACACGTCGACCTAGTGGCCGTGCAGGAGACCATGCGCCGGGACTTTGCGCTCCCTGAGCTCGACCGGCTGAGCTCTCACCTATTTGCGTGGCACTGGCTCCCTTCTAGTGGGAGTGCAGGCCACTCGGGCGGCATCCTCCTAGGAGTGAAGGATGCCACCTTTGAGGTGGGCAGCATGGACCGGGGAGAATTCTTCGTCAGCATGGAGGTCTTTGAGAGATCGCTCAATTTCAAATGGGAGATCATCATCGTCTATGGGCCGGCCGACCATAGTAGGTCGGCCTCCTTCCTGGAGGAACTCCACCGGAAAATCTCGGCCGCCTCCCTCCCCGTAGTTGTCGGGGGGGACTTCAACCTGTTGCGATGTGCGGAAGACAAGAACAATGGCAATGTTAGTTTTGCCCGGATGGACATGTTTAACGACTTCATTGCCGACCTGGCCCTCCGGGAGCTTGATCGGGTTGGGGCTCGTTTTACTTGGACCAACCGCCAAGCCTCCCCGACCCTCTCCGTCTTGGACAGGGTCCTAGTTTCCCCCGAGTGGGACCTCTGGTGCCCCTTAGCCTCTCTTCGTGCCATCACCCGAATTGGGTCGGACCACGTCCCCCTGCTTCTCTCCTCCGCGGATGAGCGTCCCCCGATTCCCCCTCGGTTCCGTTTTGAGGCTTTCTGGCTCTCCCAGGCCGGATTCTCCGACGCCGTCAGTGCTCGTTGGATCGAGGCTCGTGGCCATCCCCACCCCCGCCCCCCTTCCGCCATAGACGCGTGGCACTTCTGTGCGAAGCGTGCACGGCAATTTATGAAGGGGTGGGGAGCCAACCTGGGACGAGACTCCAGGGAGCGAAAGAAGGCTCTCCTGACGGCGATCCAGGCCCTCGACTTCAGGGCTGACACGGTCGGTCTCTCTCCAGACGAGTGGCTGTCCCGTTATAACCTCGAGGACCACCTCTCCGTGATCTATTCTGATGAGGAGGCCTATTGGCGTATTCGGGGCGCCCAGCGTTGGGTCTTGAAGGGGGATGCGAATACGGCCTACTTCCAGGCGATCGCCAATGGGCGCCGTAGACGCAACACCATCTCCTGCCTTTGGGAGGGAGCCACTCTCCTTCAGGATCCCCGAGATATCCGCTCCCATGTTGATGGTTTCTATCGCTCCCTCTTCTCCCCCGCTCCTCGGAGCGGCCTCTCTCTTGCCTTTGACTGCTGGACCGGCGACCGTCTAGTCTCTGACGAAGACAATGCTTCCTTGACGGCCCCCTTCTCTGTACAAGAGGTCTGGAAGGCTATCAAGGGTATGAATCCCTCCTCGGCGCCGGGCCCGGACGGCCTCCCGGTTCTCTTCTTCCAAACCTTCTGGAGCGTGGTCAAACCCGAGATCTTGGCCATCTTCGAGGAATTCTTCGTGGGCTCGATCGACCTTGGCCGCCTCAACTTTGGGACCATCTCCCTCATCCCCAAGGTCCCTGGGGCGACAGACATCCGCCAGTTCCGCCCGATTACGGTCATCAATGTGATCTTCCGGATCTTGGCCAAAGGGTACGCCAATAGGGTGACCCTGCTTGCCGACCGGATCACTCACCATAATCAGTCGCCGTTCATTAAGGGCCGGTTCATCCTTGATGGGGTCTTGGTCCTGCACGAGGTTCTTCATGAAGTCCGGGTCAAACACCTGAAGGCGGTCTTTCTGAAGATCGATTTTCACAAAGCTTATGACACGGTTAGCTGGCCCTTCCTTCGGGAAGTCCTTTTGCGCAAGGTCTTTGACGACCGGCGGATCACGAGAGTCATGCAAATGGTTTCTTCCGGTCGCACGGCGGTCAATATTAATGGCGAAATTGGCCCCTTCTTCCCTACCCTTTGTGGGGTGCGCCAAGGCGACCCCTTCTCCCCGTTCCTCTTCAATATGGTCGTGGACGCTTTGGCTTCCATTCTAGATAAGGCGAAAGCTGCGGGCCACCTCCGAGGCATCGCCCCCCATCTCTCCGGGGACGCGGGGATTTCCATCCTCCAGTATGCCGATGACACGATCATCATGGTCGAAGGCTCGGAGATGGACATCGCCAATCTCAAATTCCTCCTCCTTTGCTTTCAGCAGATGTCGGGCCTCAAGATCAACTTTGATAAGAGCGATGTTATGGTAATGGGATACTCTCCCGAGGAGTCAGTGGCCATTGCCAATAGACTCAATTGCCGCTTGGGCTCGTTTCCCACTACCTATCTGGGGACCCCCATCAGTCACTCGCGCCTCTTGGCCGCCGATCTTCGCCCCTCCGTGACCAAGCTCCAGACTAGATACGAGCCTTGGCAGGGGAGGTGGCTGTCCAAGGCGGCCAGGACTATTCTTATCAACTCCTCCCTCTCCAGTCTCCTCTTATTTCTTATGAGTTTCTACAGCCTTCACGAATCTCTTCATAAGGAGATCGCCAAAATCCAGTCCCGCTTCTATTGGGCTGGGGAGCAAGGCAAGCAGAAGTATCACATGGTCAGCTGGCCTGACATCTGCAAGCCTAGGGAGCAGGGGGGTTTGGGGATCATGTGCTCCAAACGGATGAATATTGCCCTCCTATCCCGATGGCTGTGGCGCATCTCGCAGGGTCATGGGGGCCTCTGACTGGACATTATCCGGAATAAATACCTGCGCGGCCAACCCCTTGCCTTCTGCCAGAAGTCGGGTGGTTCTCAGTTCTAGCAGTCCCTTGTCCAGCTCCTCCCTGTGCTCCGCATTGGTACCTCTATCTCGGTAGGATCTGGCCGCTCGACGTTATTCTGGTATGACCGTTGGGCCAGTGACGCCCCCTTTGCGGCTCGCTTCCCCATTCTCTTTGCTATCTCGGTCGACCCCATGATCTCTGTTGATAGGGCCCTATTTGACTTAGGGCGCCTCGCTTTCCGTCGGCCATTTGGGCCTGCGGAATCCGCCGCCTGGCGTGAGCTTCTTGAGTGCGTCGCTCTTCATGAGCCGTTGGTTGACGGCGGCCAAGACCGTGTTCGATGGCATTTGGAGCCGTCTGGCCAGTTCTCTACCAAATCGCTCTACCTTTTGACTTTGTTATGGTACTTGGGTGTGTGTGTTTGAACCTGTTGGGGTTGTATGTCTTGTGGCGGTTTGCTTTATCTATAAAGCGGGGCGAAAGCCTTTTTCGGTAAAAGGGAATAAACTGAAACAAAGAAGATCACAACAGCGAGGCTGAGCAGTGCTAAGGTGGAAGTAGAAGACGTTTTGAACTGGAGGATTCGTTGTGCTCCAAACTTTGGCAGCAAGGGGCACATCACACCCCGTCAAAAAAGAAGGGAAACATCACTCTGCTCTCCTCATCCCCTTCTCCTTGCATGATCGCGGTTCTACGGTGCTGGGCATTGGCCAGACCCTAGAGGCATGAATAGAAGGCGGCGGAGCAGATGGGAAATTAACCAAGGCGATGAAAGTGTCCACATCATTTTGGCGTCCTCGGCCACTGGATCGAGCTAATAGACGCTCCAGATCTGCCAATCGCTCCCGCCTTCGCGTTTTTCTCCACGTCACCAGCGCAACGTACTTGATCCGCCGTAAACGGGCTGCTGCTCTGCAGGCTAACTTAGGAATTCTGTCCTTAATCGAGCTGACCAGGGCACGAACCAATTGGTTACGCGATTCCTGACCAATCCAAGTAAAGGGTACGCGAGATGTGTTTACCTACAGAACCTGAAACCTGTGAGGACGCATGAGATTCATCAGAGAGGATAAGTATTGATCCTTGCATCAAGAATTTCTTCTGCGTGGACAGATTGTACAACTGTACAACTTTCTCGAGAAATCTAGTATGCCGAAAAGGAGGGACGAAGCCGACATCGCAGGTCTAGGAGAACTGCCGAACTGCGAGGGACGAAGCAGACGGCGCGCGCCGCTGCCCCGTGGAGAACGCAAGTTGTGTTGGAAGAAATCTCGAGGAAGACAGAAAGCACAGGACGGCCGGGCCTGTTTACCCATTTTTCTGGGCCTAATCTATGCCTTCCACAGCTGGTCAACCCGATTAAGGACAGAATTCCTAAGTTAGCCTGCAGAGCAGCAGCCCGTTTACGGCGGATCAAGTACGCTGCGCTGGTGACGCGGAGAAAAACGCGAAGGCGGGAGTGATTGGCAGATCTGGAGCGTCTATTAGCTCGATCCAGTGGCCGAGGACACAAAAATGCTGTGGAAGGGCGTGGGTGACTCCGTTTTACTGTTTAGTAATTCCAGGTTCCCTACTCCAAACGCTATTAATGCACCCCGTATCATTTCTTACAGTGAAGCCCCAACCTCTAGAAAAAGTTTCCTCTTGAAAGGCACCATCAATGTTAAGCTTCATAATTCCCAGTGGAGGAGGAATCCATCATTGGATAGTGTTATGTATTGTGTGTTTGCTTGGTTGCACATTGTCCAGAGCATTAACAAGACAATGGTTAATTGATAAACAAATTTCATCATTCGACGTGACTCTATCTCCCACATTAGCTTTGTTTCTCTGGTATCACCACATCCAAAGGAGAATGCAAGTTTTTAATCTTTCTTCTTCATTAAGCTCAAGAATTTCTTCCATCAATTTAAAGGAATCTGGGCATTCAAGTAGCCGAAGCCTAATGTGTTCTGGCAGAGGATATCTCCATATATATACCTTTTACCATTTTACATTTTACAAAATAATGACCAGCATCTTCATCGTATCTAAAACACAGCGGGCAAATGGTGTCAATATTCATACCTCTGCGCTTAAGTTTTGTACGTGAAGGCAAAGTGTAGGTGGTGATCCGCCATAAGAAATCTAGCACCTTGCCTGGCACCGGCAACGACCATAGTTTCTTCCAATTGAAACCATTCTCTGCACAAGAAGAAGATGTTAGGCCTAAACGGGATTCCTAATCGCGAGTAACCACCGCCTCTTTATATGCCAATTTAACAGAGAAAATATGTTTTTTGTCATAGTGCCAACCTACAAAGTCATCTATATCTTCATGGATAGGTATTTGTAGGATCACATTTGCATCAACAGTGCTCCAACAGGAGCCCTATCTCAATTTTTATGGTCCCGTTTTGAGGCAGCAAAAAAAAACCAGGTGATATATATTTGCAGCATGCAAGCTGCTGCCGCAAAACTATAGGCGCGAGGTGTGAACGTCCAACTGCCAATTGAAAATTTCACAACGCCCTCCAGGCTCTCCTGCCGTGACCGCCGCCGCCTCAAATATGGCAGCTCCGCCATACATCCAGTCGATTCGGCTGCCAATTGACCCCCATTTGTAGAGGGAACAACGGCTCCGGCCACCTGCTGCTTCGTCCCGGCAATATCCGGCTCCGACTAAGCCATTGCCAAGCTAGGCGAGCTCCGATTGCGAGGGGTCGAGTGCTCATTAGATCATGCATGTCTCCGCGGCAGTGTCTACTTCACGCGATCCTGTTTGTCGATTCGGTTCCCGGCCACCACGAGGAGTAGGATACATGGACGCAAGTTGTTTTGATTGATTTATCAATACTACCCCAAGAGACATTGCACATGGCTCCGTTTTGCTTATGCAAGTCCAACTCAGCAGGCGACTTGCTGGTTTCCACCCTGTCGTGCAACTACAAAGTTGCAGAATTAGTGCATGTCCCAGACATCATAGAAGTGCAAGGTTTCTAAACCAAACATAAACTGAATGCAATAAACCTTTGTAGGCACCTGGAAAAGTTTCGATGCCCTCACAAATGTTGGTAAGCGAAAAAAGAAATTATGTCGGTCCTAAGGTAAGTGTTTCCTCATAAAAGTGCACACTATATGATAGTTCCAAGAGATATCCAAAGCCCCGATCATCAGTGAAGGGCTTTTGATATCTGAATAGCCTTTGAACGTGATAAAAACATGTGGTAGTCCCAAGGATCTTTTGAAACCAAGATCTTCAATGAAGTTTTTTTTTATATATTTTCGTTAGCTTTCGACCAATCGAATGCACATCATAAAAACTTCAGCAAAAGTCATGTTCAACCTAGAGGAGATATGGTAAGAACAATGAAACCTTAATGAAAATTCAATATTATATCCCAAGTTTAGGAGTATGATCTTTGCACCAACTTTTCCCTTATTTGGAAATCTTGCCACACTTTAACCCCCAATTGTTGGCTTTGTGACATCTCCCTAGATTTGGAAGTTACTTCGAAGATTTCTTTCCACTGTCAAAGAAAATTTTTAAACCGCATCTGACTATGTGTTAGTAAATAGCAGGATAAATAGGAAACGATATCCTAGGTACAATACTAGCGCTTAATGGTGCAAAAAGTCATAGAGTCACCCTTAAGCGTTCTATTGTACCTAGCCTATCTTTGTTTCTTGCATCTACTGCTATTTCATAATGCATAGTGTGATATTGTTATTGCCCCTTGACATGTTAAAGCAAATCTCTGAAGTACACTTGCCTAATCTAGAGAGATATGACAAGGCCAAACAACTAAGGGATAAAATGTGGCAAGATTTCTTAAATTTGTCACATTCAAACTAGGAGTGTAAAAAGCGAAAAACATTCCTAAATTTGGGATAAATATTTTTCAATTTTGACTAATGTTTGATTGTTAATTCCATATCCCTTCTAAGTTGAATACTCCTTGTTATTACTTACTAGTTCCATATCACTTTTTCATAGGCTCCTAAAGACAAAAGTCCTTCATCAATGATATGAGTACTATCTCTAGGAACTACCCCATGTGGTGGAGTGCAAACTAGTAACACTTAACACTGGACCGCTGATAGTAACAAGCCCAAAACCTTTGAAATAAAAGATAACATGAAGTTCACAGATTGGCTTATGGACGATTGTATCAAACTTTGCCAGCACATGGAAGGTCTAGGAGATGAAATGTAGACTGTGTATGCACACCAACGAAAGAAGTAATGAAATGTTGAACGTCAATCTCATTTACAACATCCAATTGGTTCAATGAATGATCTTTACTTCAGCAGCATTTTAAGGTGAGAAGCAATCTCAAGGCTACAAGTCTTACTATCCAGGATAATATTATTCCTATCTAGGATAACATTATTCGACCATTTATCTAGATAGAATTTGCCAACACAGACCTAGATCTATGTATGCAAATGTATCATCACAAGCTCATGCATTGTTTCTCACAACACAAATGGATCATTGCCTTTGATGGTTGTGTATTGAGAGCACATCCATGTTATTTATTCCGTGGGTAATTGGATGAACACGGTTAGGAAAAGATACACCTGTTCAACTACTTTAATGAACTGGTTTCGGTTCGATGTTCTAGCCTAGTTTGTTTTTTGACGGGATAATACTCTCGCCTAGTTAATTTGTGTGGGAGGGGAGTTAAATTTCCAAACGTTGCAGCTTAGAACCCAAACAAAAACAACAGGTAAATGTCCAATAACAAAAATGCTCCGTGGGGAACCGACTCGTCTACCAAGATGAGGGCGAAGAAGAATATATACTAACCATCTTGCTCTCAAAAGCTAGTCGCACGATGGTGGATAGACGCACCAGAAATCTGAAAGGAACCAACACTATGATGACAATATATTTTTTTGGTAAATATAACTATGGTGAAGCAAATCATGCAAAAGAATTTCAGACCATCTTCAATAATTTAGTTAGAAATTTACATGCAACAGGGTTTCACACCATCCCACATAATCTTGATTTACTGGCAGAGTTGGAACTCCGCCCAAAAGTAAACACAATCACCCGAGTTAAATCTCCCACAAACGATTTTGTTATTACCTCGAGGTGTCCAGAAAGAATATCATTCTGGTGGTTCTCAAGTTCAGAGAACAACTTTTCGACAGTGAAACTTGCGTACTGTAGAAACAGAGCAACAGTAAACAAATGATTGAAGAAAGAGAATCATATATACCAGAATCGAAGTAGATGGCACGCATCGAGCCTTGTCAACCGTGCCCCCGGATCCACAGTTCACAGATGCACACTTGAGTTTTGAGAAGGCAATTTGAAGAAACAAGAAGTCAGATTGGCGTTACCTCTAGGAGGCGTACCTCCCAACGACGACCATGTACACGACGGGATCCAAGCACACGAGGCGCGCCGGCGGCCATGTCTCGCTTATAAAGCAGCTTCGATCGCGCTACCGGCCAGCAGAAGACTTGCTGTCTTTGGGAAGGGAATGGGGAGGAGAGCAGTTCTTGGCGATGCTTTAATGAAAGTGGAGGCGGCAATTTCTCATCCGCGAGGAGATGAAGGCGAAACGACGCATCGGTCGTCATGCCAAAGGGAAAGCGGCGCGAGGGGTGAAGACGGAGCGATCGTTCTCATCCGCGATATGAGGAGGAGGCGCATGGGCTTCTCCCTGTGGGCCTTCTCACGTCCATGCATGTGCGTGATTTTTGTAGATCCGTGCCCTTTTTTTTAACATCATGGCGTAACAAACCTTTTCTAGAACAGAAAAACTATTGAACTAAAATAACCCCGTCTGCCACTATTAACCAGTTATCAGTGGCGGGCGACTCTAGAGGCCTGGCCGGCCGCTGTTAGGCTTTTACCGCTCGACGCTACACGACAATCCTACGGTAGTGATACTGGATCCCCCAAGTTTCAAATTGGTTTGCTGAATTGTCTAACCATGGTTTCGAATATGTCATAGCCTACTCGCTAGAAGATTTAAATAGATTTTTAGTTTTCATAATACATATTTAAGATCCTCCGGATCTAAATCTTCGGTTTAGACCTTGACAGGTCCAAGTGGAATAATGTCCACTTGCCCGGGTATTAGAACTCATCAAAACTTTGTTAAGCCCAAGACATTGACATTGCTAATTTTCTACTCTCTCCTTTCTCAAAATAAGTATCTCAAATTTGTACTAACTTTAGTATAAAGTTATATTAGGCTTGAGACACTTATTTTGGGATGGAGGAAGTAGTTTGTCACTCCTCCGCAGATCTACTTCTGTATGTGACATGCATGTAAGTGGCGCAAGTGGCATCTGCTATATATAACATGAATTAAGTACCTATGTGCAAATACAAATACGGCGAAGGCGACTGGTAAGATGCATGCATATGTGAAGATGGAGCCAGGTATAGTTAGGGCTCTTTAATAGTGACATACTAGCTAGTAGTTGTTTCCTATGCTGTTGAACTGGATCGATCCGCAATTGCCTTTGTTTGGTAAATTCGTCCTCCCTCCGTTCCATAATATCGTGGGATTTTATTAGAACAGAGATGTAAGACAACGAGATCAAAACATCTAGGTACAAGCAACGAGTGGACAACAATGACACAAACACAACAAAGATGATACTATTTGGCCAAGAAAACCATTCCCTCCGTCCGTAATGTAAGACTTTCTTGACACTAGTGTAGTGTCAAAAACGTCTTACAGAACTGAGGGAGTAGTTAGCCGGTTGATCAGGCATTGGCACAGTCCCTCTTGCAGCGGATCGTGCAGTCGTCCGTGCACATCCCGATGAACATGTTGATGGTTTCGCGGCACTGCTGACGGGAAACGTGGCAGGCGGCGCACTGCCTCTTGCACCTAGCGTCAGCGCACCGCGTGGGGGTCTTGGACTTGCAGCTCTGTACGCAGTCTGGGTCTGGCGGCGGGCCACAGGGTCCGGAGCTGGTGCAATCAAGCCAGGGCGACGCTTGGGCGTTAATGTTGTGGGTGCATATAGAGCTGCAGTTCATGCGGCAGTCCTCCTCGCATGCCGTCGTTCCCGCTGCAGCCGGCCATCCCATGCCAGGTCCAAGTGGAATAATGTCTACTTGCCCGGGTATTAGAACTCGTCAAAACTTCGTTAAGCCCAAGGCATTGACACACTAATTTTCTACTCCCTCCGTTTTTAAAATAAGTGTCTTCACTTTGTACCAACTTCGTTTAGCCCAAGTTATATTAGGCTTGAGACACTTATTTTGGGATGGATGAAGTATCTTATCACTCCTCCGCAGATCTACTTCTGTATGTAACATGCATGTGAGTGGCGCAAGTGGCATATCTGCTATAACATGGATTAAGTACGTATATGCAGCGGCTGGTAAGATCCACGCATATGGATTGCCATATGTGAAGATGGAGGTATATTTAGGGCTCTTTGATACTGACATACTAGCTAGTTGTTTGTAATGTTGTTGAACTGGATCAATCCGCCATTGCCTTTGTTTTGTACTCCCTCCGTTCCACAATACCACAGAATTTTATTAAAACAGAGATGTAAGACAACGAGATCAAAACATCTAGGCACATGCAACCAGTGGACACAAACACAACAAAGATGGCAGGGGCGGATCTGGGCCCCAGGCCCCCAGGGCCCAGGCCCGGGGCGTGGCATTTTTTTCAAGTTATTACCTATGCATCTTTTTGAATGGGCCCGGGGCTTGGCCCAATACACATCTAGCCATCCAGGGCCCAGGCCAGGCAGTTGCTCCATCGCTCACCTGCTCCCTTCGTCCCCCACGCATCAGCCCACCGCTCGCACCTGGCTCCCTTCGCTTCCCTTCCCCAGACCTAGTCGACGCATCCTCCGCCGCTCCGCGGTCGGCAGGCCGCCGCCGCCTCCGCCGCTCCGCGGTCGCCGCTCCCCGCCGGTGACTCCCCTCCGCTACGCGCTCCCCCACTTGCCTGCTCCGCGCCTCCGCCTGCTCCGCCTCCGCGGTCCACGCCTGCTCCGCCCGCCCGCCCGCGCCCTCCCCTGCTGCTCCGGACTCCGGTGCTCGCCGGCTCGACCTCTCCTTGCTCCGTGCTGCCATGCCGTCTTCCCTCAATCCCTTTGCTGAGTTGAGTGCTGACTGCTACCCAGAATTGGTAATGGGGCTGTTGTCTGTTGATACAAATTTCAAAGATTAAACATTTTTCATCTGCAATCTGCTTATGGAATTGGTTGGTGCTGCTGTCAAACATTCAATTTCACTAGAGTTGAATTTGAATGTGAATGTTGCTGCTGCTACTGTTAATGTCAATTTCATTTCATTTTGTAGAAATAAAAGATTTTTCATCCATGGCCGCAACAGAAGTGTCTATACCCGGAGTTTTAGCAGGGAATCAAGGGGCCGAGAGGACTAAAGTCATTGATTTGGTACTCTTTTTACTGCATGTACTGTTCGTAGTTTTTGTCATTTTTATCTATTTTTGGTGTATCTTTAAGCATTGAGTTTAAATTCGAAATTATTGATACAATTGAGCCATATTTGAGGTAGCTATAGTTTGATGGAGGTTAAGTTTTTCTCTCGCAAAATTTTTTTTGGGCCCGGGGCTTGCTCCATTCCTGGATCCGCCACTGAAAGATGGTACTGCTATTTGGCGAACAAAACCACTCCCTCCGTCTCGTAACGCAAGACTTTCTTGACACTAGCGTAGTGTCAAGAAAGTCTTACAAGACGGAGGGAGTAGTTAGCTGGTGGATCAGGCGGCGACACAGTCCCTCTTGCAGCGGTTCGTGCAGTCGTTCGTGCAAATCCCAATGAACATGTCGATGGTTTCGCGACACTCCTGAGGGGAAACCGAGCAGGCGGCGCACTGCCTCTTGCACCTGGCGTCCGCGCACTGGGCGGGGGCATTGGACTTGCAGCTCTGCACGCAGCCCGGGTCCGGCGGCGGGCCACAGGGTCCGGAGGTGGTGCATGCAAGCCAGGGCGACGCTTGGGCGTTGATGTTCTGGGTGCACGTAGAGCTGCAGTTCGTGGGCAGTCCTCGCATGGCGTCGTCCCGGCCGCCGCCGGCCATCCCATGCCAAGCAGCACGACCACCAGCACGGCTACCGTAGCTGCACTTGAAGAGGCCATTACAAGAGAAGAAGAGGACTAGGTGTATGTGATGTGTGGATGTATTGGTGCCCAACCTTGCTATTTATAGCTAACCACTTGAGAGTACACACATGGATCATCCATCTAAGGGCATCCCTAGCAGATCGTCATGCATATGCACGTCACGACTTGCAAGTCGTCGGGTCCTAGTACCACCTACATACTTCATATATGTGCAACTTGCATCATGCATGGACGTTTCAAAAGTTGACTTGGAGAGGAGTATCCAGATCATCACATTACTGTTTACTAACACAGTGACCCACAACAGTACTCTTTACGATATTAAGCCAGCCATTATGATTTCATGATTGGAATATATGAAAAAAGCATTCACTTTTCACAATAAAACACAATGGTTAAATAAGGCTGGTCACGATGAAAATATCATAAGTAGCAAAACAATATGCTCGAAGAGGAAATACAAAATTCTTAGCACATACTCCCTCTGTTCCTAAATATTTGTCTTTCTAGAGATTTCAACAAGTGACTACATACGGAGCAAAATGAGTGAATCTACACTCTAAAATATGTCTATATACATTCGTATGTGATAGTCCATTTGAAATCTTTAGAAAGAAAAATATTTAGGAACGGAGGGAGTACCAAATTAGGTATGCCATTTGTCACGATGAAAAATAGCATGCATGAGCATTGTTCGATTTGACTAACACGAGCCATGTTGTCATGAAACAGTTTGCTCGAGTAAATCTAGGATCCATCGGCATGCCAATTAGCTATTGCATCTCTTCGGACCTTTGACCGGTTGCTAGCTCGGCTGACCAAATTAATTCACTCGTCTACGACTTCGTCAAGTGTAAAATATAGGACAATTGTATTTGTCCTATGGGCCAACAGGGAGAATCTAGATCGAACTAAACGCCTCCCTCTCCATCTCTCTTCATGAAGACTTAAATCATGTCACCCTAACACTCTTGGACATTTTACAACTTGCATAGGTTAACTCTGCTTATCTTATCCCGGAAAATAATTACAAGTGCATACGGTAAAATTTGGATCCATCAAACTATATCTTTATCTTTACCTAATCTTTACCTAATAATAAAGCAAATTGGATTTCTTTCGTCCGTCATCTTATTTTTCAGAAAAGCCCCTCTATTTCAGAGAATTCAACCCGCACTCCTGTTTTAAGTTAAAACGAATCGTTGTTTTCGTATTTTACACAAAAGTCCCTATCTTACTTTGAAATCAACCCGCCGTCCGGATTTAAGTCACAACCGAACCGTTATTTTACATTTTAAACCCCCTGATGTTTTAGGTAATTCATCCGCGGATCATATTTAAGTCAAACAAATGCTTTTTAAAATCATCCATATCTTTTAAACCGTAACTCCGATTTGAACATGTTATATATGAAATTTGATTAGAAAAATATGTAGAATATGAATATGAAATTATTTTTACCTTTTAAGTATCTTTAAATATTATTTTGGAATATATTTGAGTCAAACCAAATGATTTTCTAAATTATCTGTATCTTTTAAACCGTAACTTCGATCTTAACATATTATATATGAAATTTTATTAGAAAAATGTGTGGAATCTAAATATGATGTTAATTTTACCTGTTAAATATTTTTATAATATTGTTATGGAAGCAAACTTATAATTTATAGCGCAAGATCCGCTTTTTCATACCGGCGGCGATCCGGATTGCAAATAAACACTCCACTATAACCATATACGGAAAAGAAAACATCGATAACTACACGTGCATACCTCTGAAAAATGTCGCAAGGAAAAACAACAGATTTCTCATCGCGAGAGTGAGGGAAAGCGAGTGAGCAAGAGCGAGAGAGAGAGAGAGAGAGAGAGAGAGAGAGAGAGAGAGAGGGAGGGAGAAAGAGAGAGAGGGAGAGGGAGGAGAGAGGGAGGGAGAGACGCCTTAGGATTAACCATATTCAACGCATATTTTTTGTTGTTTTGTGTGAACACCGAGCAGGATAAGCGGCAACACAAATATGATGCCTCACGAAAATAAAGAAGATGGACCTATTGTGGTCTTGAGTGATGGTTGTTGAGTTAAGAGTGTGTGTTATGTTTTCTCTCCCGTTACAACACACGGGCTCTTTTGCTAGTAATAATAAAGAAAATTGGGTTTCTTTCGTCCGTCATGCCATTTTTTAGAAAAGTCCCTCTATTTCAGATAATTCAACCCGCAGTCCTGTTTTAAGTTATAATGAATCGTTATTTTTGTATTTTACACAAAAGTCTCTGTCTTTTCTTGAAATCAACCAAACGTCTGGATTTAAGTCACACCCGAACCGTTATTTTACATTTTTCGAAACCCCCCCTGATGTTTTAGGTAATTCATCCGCGGATCATGTTTAAGTCAAGCAAATGCTTTTTAAAATCATCCATATCTTTTAAACCGTATCTCCGATTTGAACATGTTATATATGAAATTTGATTAGAAAAATATGTAGAATATGAATATGAGATTATTTTTACCTTTTAAGTATCTTTAAATATTATTTTGGAATATATTTGAGTCAAACCAAATGATTTTTTAAATTATCTGTATCTTTTAAACCGTAACTTCGATTTTAACATATTATATATGAAATTTTATTAGAAAATGTGTGGAATCTAAATATGATGTTAATTTTACCTGTTAAATATTTTTAAAATATTTTTATGGAAGCAAACTTATAATTTATAGCGCAAGATCCTTTTTTCATACCGGCGGCGATCCGGATTGCAAATAAACACTCCACTATAACCATATACGAAAAAGAAAACATTGGTAACTACACGTGCATACCTCTGAAAAATGTCACAAGGGAAAACAACAGATTTCTCATCGCGAGAGTGAGAGAAAGCGAGCGAGCGAGAGAGAGAGAGGGGGAGAGGGAGGAGAGAGGGAGAGAGAGACGCCTTAGGGTTACCATATTCAACACACGTTTTTTGTTGTTTTGTGTGAATACCGAGGCCATCGCCGGCGAGGGTGAGAAGGAGGATAAGCAGCAACACAAATATGATGTCTCGCAAAAATAAAGAAGATGGACCTATTGTGGTCTTCAGTGATGGTTGTTGAGTTAAGAGTGTGTGTTATGTTTTCTCTCCCGTTGCAACGCACGGGCTCTTTTGCTAGTAAAGAAAATAGGGTTTTTGGTCGTCTGTCATGGCATTTTGCATAAAAGTCTCTCTGTTTCAGAGAATTCAACCCGCAGTCCTATTTTAAGTAAGAATGAAATCGTTTTTTCTATTTTACACAAACGCCCCTGTTTTTTCTTGAAATCAACCCTCCGTCCGGATTTAAATCACATCCGAACTGTTATTTTACATTTTTTTGAAAACCCCCTGACCTTTTAGGTAATTCATCCGCGCATCATATTTAAGTCAAACAAATGCTTTTCTAAATCATCCATATCTTTTAAACCGTAACTCCGATTTGAACATGTTATATACGAAATTTGATTAGAAAACTGTGTAAAGCATGAATATGAGATTAATTTTACCTGTTAAGTATTTTTTAAATATTATTTTGGAAGATATTTAAGTCAAACAAATGATTTTCTAAATTATCTGTATCTTTTAGAACACAACTCCGATTTTAACATGTTATATACGAAATTTGATTAGAAAAATGTGTGGAATCTGAATATGATGTTAATTTCACCTTTTAAATATTTTTAAAATATTGTTTTGGAAGCAAACTTATAATTTATAGCGCACGATCCATTTTTCTTTCGTATCGGCGGCGATACGGATTGCAAATAAATACCCCACTATAACCATATAGGGAAAAAACATTGATAACAACACATGCATACCTCTAAAAAACGTCCCGGAGGAAAACAATAGATTTCTCATCACGAGAGTGAGAGAAAGCGAGAGAGAAAGAGAGAGGGACAAGGAGGACAGAGGGAGAGAGAGACGCCTTAGGATTAAGCATATTCAAACACGTTTTGTTTTGTGTGAACACTTAGGCCATCGCCGGCGAGGGTGAGAAGGAGGATAAGCAGCAACACAAATATGATGCCTCGCTAAAATAAAGGAGATGGACCTATTGTGGTCTTGAGTGATGGTTGTTGGGTTAAGAGCGTGCGTTATGTTTTTTCTCCCATTGCAACGCATGGGCTCTTTTGCTAGTATATTGTAACTCGGTTGAGATGTGTGGTTACAGTTTTAGATTGTTGTATTACTAGTCATCAAGCCATGCATCTGCACTGGCTAGAACTTTTAGTATTAAATATGACAAATTAGAAATGTTGGACAACAATAATAATATGTTATTATTGATTTTTATTATTATGTTGCTACACAACATTGTTACAAATTTGAAAGTTGTTGCATGTATCATGTAATCATGGCATATAAGTTTCTCGAAGGTATATGATCAAGCACCCCTATTATAGCATATATGTTCCTGTATATTCACTACCTACGAAGACACACTTCCTCCTCTTTGCCACAGAAGAATGGTAGAATTCGATCTTAGAATGCTTCGCTTCACGGATTAGATTATATATCAGTACAACATTTAAGAAGTCCTCCCTCGGGCCCATTGGATTGCACCGAGTTTTGTATGATTTTATAAGAATGTGTATCTGTAGACATCAAGGGCATCGCTTCATGATATGATCCTCTCCATCCAAAGCGATTTATCTTTGTCGAGCAATGCTAACTCATTAATTAGCGAAGCACATCGGCCTTCCCTTGCAGAAGAACGGGCATGTGCTCCCTTATCAGATCGATTATTAGAAATGGTAAGCAAAATGAGTAGAAATATTGATTGGATTTAAAATTTAAGATAGAACTGAACGTTCTTTGATCACTTCAGCGGAGTCCTGAATCCATGTGTCTGGTAGAACAGATTGAAGGGATTAGCACGTATACCTGCTCTCCCAGTGGAGTAGATCCATCAGTTAGGTGTTAATAGCTTCTGTACGTGCGTGTATTGTATTTTCATCTCCTCGCAATACCGATCGAGTAAGGCTCCATCACCGGAAAACACTCGGCGTTGTAAAGGTTGGGCGGGCCTTCAGCTGGAGAGAGACGATGGATTATTTCGATGTGTGTGTGTGTGTGTGTGTGTGTGTGAGAGAGAGAGAGAGAGAGAGAGAGAGAGAGAGACGATTCCATGCCAAAAGATTGGTTTGGAAGCCGAAGAGACGATGGACAATGGCATGGGCTTATGAGACAGAGAAGAAACCTCACAGGATTTTATTAAAACAGATGTCAGACAACAAGGTCAAAACATCTAGTTACAAGCAGCATAAGTCGTAAATGGACAACAATGGCACGAGGACAACAAAGATTAGGCACGTATTCATACATACATAGATGCAGTCCTCGAGTTGTCTGACGATGAGTCGATCAGGCGGTGACACAGTTGGCCTGGCAGCCGGTGTTGCAGCCGGTGGTGCACGTCTGGATGATGCCGTTGATGCGTTCGTTGCACTGCTGACGGGAAGGGCAGCACCTACTCTTGCACGCAGTTTCGTAGTCGATGCGGCTGCAAGAGCCGGCGCAGAAGCTGGAGCAGTAGGTATTCCCGGCCGAGGGGCTGCACGAGTTTGCACAGGCGCTCAAGCACGGCGCGCGGCCGGAGGACTTGCAGCTCTCCACGCAGTTCGTCGGTGAGCCACAGGGGCCGTTGCAGAAATACCAGTTGCTCGACGACGCGACTCCCCTGATGGTGCTGTTGCACATCGAGCTGCAGTACGTGGGGCAGCTCTTGCACGCCATCTTCGCCGCCGCCGGCCCTGCTCCCATGCCCAACACCACAAACGCCAGCACGGCCACTACAGCTGCACTCGATGAAGCCATTACAAATTACCTGCTGCCAGAAGAGGAGGACAATGTATGTATGCTGGTGCCCATCTCGTAGAGCCAACCTTGCTATTTATAGAATAGTTAGGCACCCCCTCTGGCTAATTACAAGCACTACCACGTATTTCCTCTGTCCGAAAAAGTTTGTCACTCAAATGGATGTATTTAACGTCACGGAGGGAGTATTACTAAACGGGGCCATGCATATGCACGTTACAAGCAGGCGCAAGGTAAATAGGGAGAATCTAGATCGAACGTAGTACTACCTACGTATTCATATATGTGCAACTTGCATCATGCATGCATGCATAGAAGTTTCCAAAGTTGACAAGGAGAGGTGTATCCAGATCATCACATTAGTTTGTCATTACCAGGGAAAAAATCACATTAGTTTGAACTTTGAACTAGCACATTGACCCACACTAGCTAGCTAGTTTTAGCATATATATTGAGCCATTACGATTTCATGACTGAAATGTATGGAAATGCATCAGCGTATTTCAATACAACGGAATGTTTAAACAGTAGCAACACATTGTAATGAAAACGTTTGCCTATGTAAATCTAGGATTCTCCTACATGCAAATTTGTTACGGATCTATCTTAATCTCTTCATGCCGTTGACTGGTTGTGCAGCATCGGGGAGCTCAGACCTTGCCCAAGAGAGGCAAGGTGGACGATGATATCTAGATCATGCTATGCCCGGGTGGGAACAAGCTTGTGGGTTGTCCATGTATGGAGGAGAGACCTTCCCGCCCGTATCTTTGGTGGTTGGTGGCAGCAAGCATGGGGGTGTTTGGGCCATGGTTGCCGCAGTGGATATCTGGCGGTGGCGTTGAGGTTAACGGAGGTGTGTGTTGGCCATGTGAGTGGCAGGTAAACCTGGGAATAGTTTCAAAACCAAACTGAAGCCAGCCCAAACCATATGACTCTACCTCTTCCATCCAAACCAATCCAATCCAAAATTTTACCATCATTATCCAGACCAAACCAAACTACGTAAGTTTTCTACCCAGACCCATCCAAACTATATTTTGTTTTTGGACTGAATCTGTAGTCTGAAACCGTGCACAAAAGAAGAGGGCGTGCTCGCCTACCCATGCTCGTGCGGATCGACCTGCTCGCCCACCCATCCGAGGGAGAGGATGCGAGGAGCCAAGCCACCAGCACGCTGATGTGCACTCGTAAGATTTTGTTGACATGGACGTACACGCGCGAGTGCGCCGGCGAGCGTGCGTAGTCCACAGCCGAAGCCGGCGGGGAGCAGTGCGTCGATGAGGTCCGTCGGGATCCCACGGCCGGCCACATGCATGACGCGGCCGCGGGCACGTCGGACACGCAGGTCTTACTCAAGGGAGAGTCCGGTTCGGAGGCGTTGAAGCCGGCCACGCACGTACTCCATCGGGATCACGGACAGACCACTCATGCTCAATGCCTCCATGCACGCCATTGATGGATGGACTGTTTGAGCTAAGTACGTACGTGTGTATGGAGTGAAGCAAACTGAAAGATTGCCGTCTTGTATGATTTGGTCGAGAGACTGAATTCTGTCCACAGATTGAAACGGTTTGAGACCAAATCGTCTATGTCCAGACCAAACCAGTCCAATCCAGTAGTTGACAGAATCCAAACCATACCAGATTGTTTTAGATTCTTAGCCCATTTAAACCAACCAAACACAATCCAATAGGGAAACCAAACTGAAACTAAGGTTTCAGTCCAAACTATTCCCAGGGTGCATGGTGGAAGGTGGTCCTGGCGAAGCTGTCATACCGGTGGAGGCCCAGACCTTTCTAGATCTGTAGATACCGGCTCATCGTAGTGTTCCATCACCATGGTGGATTTGTGGCTTATTCCTGCTGCGTGGTAGGTGGGTGTGGAGGCATGGAGGGCAAGCAAAAGCTTTGCGTCTCGTAGCCAATGGTGGCGATGGCTGTGGTTGTCGCATTCCTCTTGGCGTGTCGCCTTGGTCCTCTCCCTTCCCCTTGACACCCAGGGTGAAAACTTTTGCTTTTCGCACAGGGCCTCAAATTCCTAGAGACGCACTGGAATCAAGATAGAATTAATCACGAGTATGTTGTACGCGGTGGGAATAGATTGCTTGCCGACAACTTGATGGAACAACTTGATTGTACGTAATGTTTGATTTGACCAAGGCGAGCCAAGGTTTGATGAAACAGTATGACCACCGAGACCAACTGCATGACACGATGAACATAAGCTACGTCGAAGCCTTTTGCAAGCAGGACCTGTTTGAGGAAGGTCCAGCTAACCGAGTCATAAGCTTTCTCAAAATCTAACTTAAGGATAATCGCTTTAGATCTCCGAGAGTGAAGGTCGTGAACAATCTCGTGCAAAGATAAGATACCATCTAGAATGAAACGACCTTTGATGAAAGCAGATTGGAAGGGGCTAATAACTCTATGCGCAACCGGCGACAATCGTAAATCGGATCCTCCTGGATTTACTGTTAACTGGCTGCTAGCTTCGCTGACCAACCTAATGGATTCGTCTAAGACTTTGTCAAGTGTAAGGCATAACACAATTCTATTTAACCTATGGGCTAAGACTTAGTCAACTTAATGCACTTGTGCAAGACTTTGTCAAGCCTCTAGAATCTAGATCGAATTAATTACTAAATATAGTACACGGCAAGAAAATATTGCTGGCTGACGGCCTGACAGAACAACTTCATTTTACATTATGTCAATATGTACACACACTCTCTCTCTCTCTCTCTCCTCGACTTGCATGTTACCAGCTACCTAGTTCTTTGACGTGCGCCTACTACATCTCCTCTCCATGTAATTAACTACAACATCATGCAATGAAAAATGGGATCTACCCAAAAATATTCTAACAAATTCAACAAGTATGTGAAAAAAAGACCTGGTCAAGTGATGAAAATTCAATGGATCTCTCTCTCTCTCTCTCTCTCTCTCTCTTCGACATGCATGTTACCAGCTACATCTTTCTTTGAAGTGCGACCACTACATCTCCTCTCCATCTAATTAACTACAGCAGCATGCGATGAAAAGGATCTACCCAAAAATATTCTAACTAATTCGACATGTATGTGAAAAATTGACCCGTTCAAGTGATGAAAATTCAGTGAGTTGCTAGTAAGTTACCCCTCTTCAAGTCAACTTTTGAAACACTTAGGCGTTCTAGTCTATAACTGTGTTTGGCAGCTATAATACATTGTTGCTGGTGTGATTTCTACATTTTAGGTGTTTAAGATATATAGACATAGTTTGCACTACTTTACTTTTACATATCCAATTATAGATAGGTTGGTCTCTGAAATATGAAAGTTACTCAGTAAACAAAAAGCTGAGCAGCGTTCGCCAGTCGCTATCTGGCAAACGCTGCTAGAGTGTGCACTAGCCACCTTTGCCCCAGGTCAAACACTCCTGGTACATTTTATGTATTTGAGAAGTTCAATCATTAAATATTGGTTTTTATTTTGCCTTCCAACTTGTATGAACAGATAGGTTTAGTGTGTATTAAAAAAAATCAAAACACAACACATTGTTGAATTACGCCTGACAACTTAAAAACAGTTTATCACGTATTTAAAAAAATCATCTTGCACTTCAAAATTGCCAGGCGTAATTCAACAATGTGTTTCATGTATTAAAACATGTTCAACGTGTATTTAAAAAAACTCGTAGTATACATAAAAAATATTTGTAGTGCAACTAAAAAATAGGACATATGAAAGTTTGTTCATATTTTATTTAAAAATTTCCATGTATTTTAAAAATAGTTCATGTAAAATTTGAAAAGTTTTCACATATTTTAAATAAATGTCCATGTACTTTTCTTACACATCTTGAAAAATGCTCATGGATTTTTCAAATCAAACAAGAAAAACATACATAAAATAATAATAAAGTACATGATGAATATTTCTAAAGGTGATGAACACTGTTTCAAATACATGTGAACTGTTTTTAAAATACACCTAAACTTCTTGTAGAATATGTGGTGCTTTTTCTAAAATGTAATGATGAACATTTTATTTAAAGCTGATAGAACAAAATAATAAGGAACCACACATATTTCAGGTAAAAAGATGAAAAGGACATGTAAATAAAAAATGTATCTACAAAAAAGTGACAAACAAGAAAGTAAAAGCAGGAAAAAAAGAAAATAAAGGGCAATATCTCCATTTTATTTTGTTATAAAATGAAATGAAAAGGCACCATGAATAGTGTGAAAAATAAACTGTAAAGGGAAGAAAGGAAAACTGTGAGAGAAAACCAGAGCACAGTCTTATGTGTCTTTCACATCCTTGGTGTGTTTTGTCATGTTTTTCTGTTGTGAGCAGCATTTGATGATTTTACTCAACACCATATATATCATTTGTCTATGCACTTCATTTATAAACTGGGGTAGAAACCTGTTTTGAGAATCTAGATTTAATTAATTACTAGTACGTTGTGTGTGGCGAGAATAGATTGCTTGACAACATCCAACAAGTTAATTGTACATAATGTTTGATTTTCCTAACGCGAGCCAAGGTTTGATGAAACAGTTTGCTCAAGTAAATCGGATAGCCTACCGGATATACCGTTGACTGGCTGCTAGCTTCTCTGACCAACTTAATGAACTCGTTTAAGACTTTGTCAAATGTAAAACATGACACAATTGTATTTAACCTATGGGTCAACATCTCTCTCTCTCTCTCTCTCTCTCTCTCTCTCTCTCTCTCGTGTGACCAGTCCATCTTCTCTCCATGCAATTAACTACAACATCATGCGATGAAAATGGGATCTACCCAAAAATATTCTAATTAATTAAACATGTATGTGAAAAATGGACCCGGTCAAGTGATGAAAGTTCAATGTGTTGCTAGTACCCTCTGATCTCGATCTTCAGATCTGACCTTCGCTAAGCCCAACGCGTTGACATATATAGTTCTACTTCAAGTAGCTTGTAGCTCCCCCGCAAGTCAACTTCTGTAAGATGCAAATGACTAGTGCAAGTTGAATCTTCAGTGAATTAAGTACGTATGTGTAGACAACTACAAATACGGCCAAGCTGACTGGGTAAGAGTGGTAACATGCATGCATATGCATACCCATATGTGAAGATGGATGTATATAGAACTATAGATAGACGGCATCTAGATGTCTAATATAATGAGTGATGATTTGCTAGCCTATAAAGAGAAGGTTTCCTCTACCATACAGACATCGTCTCTAGCCTTCCTTCTTTTCTTGTCTTGTACTGCTGCTGTCTTGTACTACAGCTAGCTAGCCTCCTTGCAACTAATGGCTTCGCCAAGTGCTGCTGCTGTGTTGGCCGTGCTTGTGGTCGTGCTGTTGGGAATGGGATGCCCGGCCGGGGCGACCATAGCATGCAGCGACTGCGCGTTGCAGTGCAGCTTGTCATGCAGCGCCGGCAACTTCCCATGCAGCAGCGACTGCAGCCCGATCCCGGCGTGCGTGGAGCACTGCAAGGCCACAGAGGTCCCCAAGTGCGTGGACGGCTGCTCACGTAGCTGCAACAGGAGCTGCCCGAGCGGGGGGTGCAACTGCGCTACTGCCTGCGACGGCTGCCACAGCGGCGTCGAGATCCAGTGCAAGAGGAACTGCACCAATTCGAAGTCGTGCAACGCCTGCAAGGACAACTACTCCCGTCAGTGCAACGCCTGCTGCACCTCCTACTGCAACAAAAATTGTGCCTGATTAGTTAAGTTTAATGTCTAGCTTCGTCGAATGGTGCAAGGAGTGCATATATGAATATGTGCCTGATATCTCCTTTCCTAGTTACTTTCTTGTCAACAAACAATATGTCAGATGCCATGTGTGCTTCCATTATCTTGGTTAGGTCATCAGCTCGGTGTGGATCATCGTTGCTTTTTTTTAACTCCGCCAAGACATAGCTTTGGTCTTTTATGACTTTGCTCAATGCCGGTGTGATCCTTGTGTGTGTTGGTGTTGGCTGTGTGCATCTTAGCTATGCAGAGGCCGGATGCGTGCCGTTGTGTTTGTATACTCCTGATGCTTCATTTTGAGTTAAGAAAATCCACCCTTTTCGGGAAAAAATTCTTGACCAATCTAATGCATGTAAAATCAGTAAATTCAAATCCTTCGCATTCTCCAACCCAAATCTTATTCTTACACATTTTCATCCAAAATCGTCTAAATCCACCAATAATCCAAAATTCATATCTACTATATCTAAATAGCTAGCCCCTGCTACTAGGAGTTATCTCGCTTCTCCTTAAGCCACGTCACCCAAATTAGTTTAGCCGTTGGATATACTAGATCAGTCTATAATAGCCATCGGATCTATACAATGAGAGCCACTCCACCACCCATATGTAGTAACGGACGCATGCATAGTAACTCATGCCTAAAGGCTGTTTTATAATCAAGAAAAAAAAGGACACATGCATGCAGCTCGTACTCCAGTGCTGCATCAAAGAAAGTCACGCATACATGCATATTTTGTTTTATTTTCGTCCAATTTTGCACACATAGGGATGTGTATTTATTTATTTATTTAAAAATATTGATAAACAAATTATCTTGCTCCAAAAGAAACCACAAAGACACTAGCTAGGTTGATTTGTTCCGTGCAGTTTTTATTTCATAGAATCTTCCGCAGCAACGCGCGGGGCATATTCGTCTAGTATTCCTTGACATCCTGACTAAATATTTGATTATCAGGCAAGAACATGTGTATTCAAATAATTTTATCATCAGGTATTATTCATTTACATAATTTTAATGGATTACAAGTTTGTCCAAATATAGGATGGATGAATCTATGCAAAGTTCAACAAGATATATACATGCGGCCTCAACAATCATGTCGGGCGCAAAATTAAAGTAGACAAAATCTAGCCAAATAAGTTGATATTGGTCATGTTTGTGATTCGTTGATGCATAGGAAAAGTGGAGAAAAGCATAGGAATAGGAAAAAAAATCCTTGCTGGCACTTTTCATCTATTTTATTCATAGGAATGGCGCATAGAAAAAATAGAGGAAATCTTCCTCTTGTTTGAGGTTTGATAAAGGAAAAAAAAATTAATTTTACAATATACTCTAACCTCCTTTTGCATTTGTATGCACGACGAACAAGGTAGAGGCCATAACTTGTGTATAATAGCAATCTAATCTTGCATTTTGTCTTTTTTATTAACCTTAATCTGACTATATTTTTGCAGGATTCAAAATCCTCTATTTTGTAAAGGCAATCATCTCAGGGCATCTACAATGCCGGGCGCTACGCCCAGGCGCTAGGATTAATATCCTGCCCAATTGGCAGTTAGACTAGCAAATCCTGGCGTCTTACATGGCATCGGCGCAATGGTTGGAGGCGGACGCTTTGTCTTTTTTTCCTATCAGACTTCAACGATGCATGTAGCGACAGACTTTCTCTGCTGGTTTTGGGATTAATTAGCGCTCGTTCTTAGCGCTCAACGTTGGGGTGTAAAGCGCTGAGCTGATTTTTTTTATTTACTATGTTTATTTTTTTGTCATAAGCGCCTACGCAAGCGCTTTGCAATGGACATGCCCTCATGTTCATGTGTCCTCGTAATCCTAAGTTTTATAAATTCTCCCAATCAAATTGATCTGATATAGTCATTTATTATGATGCTAAATTGAATCTATCTGCAATTAAATAGCTAATTCGGAAACTATAGTGCCCATTGCCAAAAAATCAAAACTATGACCCTGTCGGCCTTGTGGTGGCTGAAGAGGTAGTTTTCGGCCTGAATTTGGCCGAAGTGGCCTTTTCGTCCAACAGTAGGCCGAAAAGGGCCTCAGCTGGGCCGAAGAGGTGGCGTCGGTGGCGGGCCGGCCGAAAATAGTAGCTTCGGCCTACGCGCGACCGAAATGGGCCGTTTTCGGCCAGCCCGTGGCCGAAGAGGTTTTCAGCCAGGCCTAGACCGAAAAGGTCTGGATAAGGCCAGGCGCATCGTCTCCTTCCTCCTCCGGTCAGCTCGCCTCTGTTTCTTTCTCTTCCTTGCGTTCTTCTCTGTAGAGCTCGCTACCCCGCACTGATCTCCTCCAGTTTGCACCCATTTTCACAACCAAGGCACGGAATAGATAGATCGTAGCATTCTCCACCGGCCTACGATGTTTTTTTGCTATGGGATAGTTTTTTGTGCGTTTGGGGGAGGAGCCTTGGTGGGGTGGAGGAGGAGCCATGGTGGGGTGGAGGAGGTGCGGTTGGGAAGGAGGTGGTGGTGAGGAGGATCAGCAGCTGCGGAGGAGGAGGTGGTGAGGAGGAGGAGCAGTTTGGGGGTGACTGGGGTTGAACCTCCGTTCGTCGAGTGGGTGGCGCTGCCGTTGTCCGGTGGTGCAAGTACTCCGCAAGGTGGCCGGTGCCGCTGACTGGAAGAGACACACGCTTCGAAGGTATAACCATGTCGTCACAAATTTTCTCTAAATTGTATAGTTTATTAGTTAGTGTTAATATGTTTGTGGTGGCATTTTAGCGCATAGTTAGTGTAGCGGGTAATATTAGTGTTCGTTGTGATTAATGAGAAGATGACAATGCCTGAGCGGTGAAAATGTCTGAATCAGTAAATTTGACTGCTTACTACGGCGCTGGTAATGCATGACTCATCAGTATTGCACGGGAGATAGCTGACGCACGTTGCCCTGGGGATATTCTGCATAGGAGTTTTGGTTCTGTTGTGTTAGCGGCTACGTACAGAGGCCTGTGCAAAGCTTGCTTGTTGAAGTCTAGAAAATCTAGTCTTGTTGGATGTCCATTATTGTTGCAGCTCTGGTCATACGAGAGATTTCCTATTGGACGACCCAATGTCTATGTTGATAAACCTTTTAGTTTGGAGGACTTAGCTGGGGCTTATGTGCCTGCTATCGGCGACTTGCCTACTATGGGATCTGTTTGGGCACGGCGAGAGGTACTTTTATATTAAGTAACAATTAATTCAATTATTTCTTGCCATTCAATAGTATTACTAATGCTTATTTGTTGTCATGCACAGAGACAGTATGCGCATGGCTAGGTTAGGGGATGCTACCCGTCCTTCACAGCGCAGTTTGATAGTTTGCACAAGGATCAAGTTATCTAGGAGCCATACTCGCTTCACGCTATATCATCGAGGTGCCCAGTTGGGATTCCTGGATTGTGCACTAGAGATCAGCACTATTGGATGACCAAGGCCAAGTTGGTGTTCAACGTGACGGTTCAGGAGATGGCTCTTCATAGGGTGATGAGACAGTTCGGTCTATATCAAGAGCCTGACATTCCAGATATTCCACACTTACCAGAACATGTGCACAAGTAAGTACTAATACTATTTTAGTTGTCACCTCTGCATTCAGAATATACCTAATCATGTAGCGCGCATGTCAATCTTAGGGACAGTCTCCTAGGAGGAAACAAGTCCATGGCTTATAGGCTTAAGAGCAATACCCCTTACATTGACGAATGGATTACCGCGCTGACAAATATCTGGGGTGAGGTTCGAACCGTTAACTGGGAAACATTTGGGTTGTATCTGCAGCATTACTGGCATACAACGAGGATCTACTTGGTTCCATCAGCTGCTCCTGATCAGACCGAAGCCCCTCTCACGAGCGATATGTACCCAACTGCCTCTATTGTGGGAACCAGACACCACGCGGTACGTGCCATGGTTCTCATATGTTAAGTCTTTTGTTAACCTGGACATATTCGCTTGGTTATCTATTCGTGGTGTCTATGATACAACAAGGATCTAATTGGTTAACTCTTCATGTACAGGGTGACTTGACGATAGAGATGCGAGAGGAGGTTTCCGTCTTAATGCAGCGCTTTCAGAGGGGAGAAACTATCCCACCACGAGAGGGCGTCTCATGGTTGAGGCGTCTTAATGACAAGCTACGCGGGATTTACGTAGCTGTTACGTGTAGACGATCTTCGGATGTTGCACTTCCTCCTCCAGCGCATCGTCTGCCACGTCCCTCTGTACAGCATTTAGAACCACGACCCTCTGTGCACCATTCAGAACCACGACCCTCTGCACCATGCAGAACCTCATCCTTCACAGCCAGGGAGCTCTTCTTGGCATTAGCCACCCCCTTCACAGCCAGGGAGCGCTTACTGGCATCAGCAGATGGAACTAGGTAACACTACTCACTATATTCTTTTCAACATTGTAGTAATCATTCATGCATTCTCTGCAGTCACTGATGCTTATAGTGGTGCTTCGTTCATGCATTTCTATTGATTTTACATGTTTTACTTTACCGTAGGCGGCAACTAGTCACAACCGTTCATGCATTCAGTGCAGTCACCGATGCTTAGTGGTGGTGCTTCGTACTTTGAGGGCGACGGCGAGGATGATGACCAAGCTGCAAACACTTATGACTTCTCGCAGACAGTGTTTCACACTCCACCACCACCAACAACGCAGGAGACACAGACCGTGACAGACGAGGTTAACTATGGTCGTGGTTATCGGGAGCCTCGTCCACCGCCTCAGCACTTATCGCCTTCCGGTCATCGCCCGAGGAAGACCCAGACTCGTCGTCGTCCCCCCCCCCCCCCCCCCACAGTGATATGGTTATCTATGTATGAGTCATTATCTATGTTAGTTTCAGACTATTCGCAGCTGTGACTCAGTATTTATGTATGAGACATGCTTCATGTATGTGTTACTATCGCACTTGCTTCTATCTGATCAGGAGACATATATTGTTTTATGTATGCGAGAGACATATTACCATTAATTTGCATTCTTATTCCAGTTACATTTCCAAAGAGACTACAACCGATAATTAAGATACAAGTACATCTGAATTAAATAGTGTGGCTGAACTTAATAAATACATCTTACATACTACAAAATGAAATTAAGATATAACATAATGCCCTACAATAATATAGTACAAACTAATAATGTAAGTACATCTGAATCAAATGGTAGAACTGGAATACAGCTTACATACTACATGAAGTCATCATCGTCATCCTTCGTTGATGCAGCCCTCTTGCCCTTCGACGATGCGGTCCTCTTGCCCTCCATCGACGCAGAACTCTTGCCCTTCGAGGATGCAGAACTCTTTCCCTTGGATGATGGAGAACTCTTGCCCTTTGACGATGCATAACACGGAAGTGGCGGCATGAAGATATCATCTTCGTCCTTGCTCTCCTCAGTCCATAAAAATGGATTCTTTGCTGCAGTCTTTCTGAAAGTTTCACTCTTCGGCTCCACTACCTTCTTCCACCTTTCATGCAACCTAAGAAGTTCTTTACGTACCTCCTCATAGGTCCTTTCAGGCCACCCAGACCTACATAATTCGTCAGAAAACTCATTCATTATGGTGTCTACCGGTGAGTTTGTCCCGTGGAACTATCCTATTGTCCATCCTGAAATCGGTAGCTAGCCTCAGAAGAGTCCTGCTCATCCCAGGGTGAAAACTACGATCGAAAGGATAATGGGACATCTCGACTACACTACACTAGAATGCTTATCCCACTACTAGAATCTGGCACTTTGCCATCTGCCATGGCAAATGGCAAAGGCATGGTCGACGGATGGAAAAGGCTTTGCCATCTGCCAGCAGATGGCAAACAGGTCATCCGAAAACCTGCCGGTAAAGGCTTCTTTGCCATCTGCTGGCTGATGGCAAAGAGCATGTGGCTTTGCCATCTGCTGGCAGATGGCAAAGCCTCTTAACGGGGTTAGCCCCATTAGAAGGCTAACGGCATACTTTGCCATCTGCCAGCAGATGGCAAAGGCTGCAGGCTCTTTGCCATCTGCCAGCAGATGGCAAAGGTTGCAGGCTCTTTGCCGTCTGCCAGCAGATGGCAAAGAGCCCAAATAGGCCAGCCCAAATGGGGCAGGTAGATGACACGTGGCCTCTTTGCCATCTGCTGGCAGATGGCAAAGAGCTTTGCCATCAGCTGGCAGATGGCAAAGTGACTATATTGCCCCATTTAATTCTGTTTTTTCTTATATCAATTCATTTTCACAGATTTCAAACACAAATATATTTATATGACCAATATAGCATATTCAACACATATTACCAATAGTCATGAACACATATGTATCCAACACATGTTACCAATAGTAGCAAATTTCATCCGTACATATACATAGTTTCATCCATAGGTAGCAAGTTTCACAAGGTCAAAACAAAGACTAAATACAAGCACTCCATCAACCCAAGCTTCCGTGATCAATTAAGCAAATCTGTAAAATAGGAAAGAAGAAAGTTAGAAGAAGAAGACTAGAAGAAGAAGATTATTATGATGCAACTAAAATGTGAAGATTATTATGATGCAACTTATATCTGTAAAATAGGTCATTTTAGAGCTAGCCTAGGTTAAATAGGTCATTTTGGAGCTAATTAAGCTTATTATGTAATGTTTGAGCTAGCTAAGCATATTAAGTCATTTTGGAGGAAAAAATGCTAAGTATAGGTCATTTTCGAGCTAGCCTAGGTTGAATAGGTAATTTTGAAGCTAAGTAAGGTTATTATGTCATTTTGGAGCTAGCTAAGCATATGAAGTCATTTAGGACCTAAAATATGTCATTTCTTAAGCATACTATATCATTTTAGAGCTAGCTAAGCATATTAAGTCATTTTGGAGGAAAAGATGCTAAGTATAGGTCATTTTAGAGCTATCGTAGGTTAAATAGGTCATTTTTAAGATAGCTAAGCATATTAAGTCATTTTGGAGGAAAAATGCTAACTATAGGTCATTTTAGAGCTATCCTAGGTTAAATATGTCATTTTGGAGCTAATTAAGCTTATTATGTTATTTTGGAGCTAGCTAAGCATGTGAAGTCATTTAGGAGCTAAAGTATGTCATTTCTTAAGCATATCATGTCATTTTAGAGCTAGTTAAGCATATTAACTAATTTTGGAGGAAAAGATTCTAAGTATAGGTCATTTTGAAGCTAGCTAAGCATATTAAGTCATTTTGGAGGAAAAAAATGCTAAGTATAGGTCATTTTAGAGCTATCCTAGGTTAAATAGGTCATTTTGGAGCTAATTAAGCTTATTATGTAATTTTTGAGCTAGCTAAGCATATTAAGTCATTTTGGAGGAAAAATGCTAAGTACAGGTCATTTTAGAGCTAGCCTAGGTTGAATAGGTCATTTTGAAGCTAAGTAAGGTTATTATGTCATTTTGGAGCTAGCTAAGCATATGAAGTCATTTAGGACCTAAAATATGTCATTTCTTAAGCATATTATATCATTTTAGAGCTACCTAAGCATATTAAGTCATTTTGGAGGAAAAGATGCCAAGTATAGGTCATTTGAGAGCTATCCTAGGTTAAATATGACATTTTTAAGCTAGCTAAGCATATTAAGTCATTTTGGAGGAAAAATGCTAAGTATAGGTCATTGTAGAGCTATCCTAGGTTAAATATGTCATTTTGGAGCTAATTAAGCTTATTATGTCATTTTTGAGCTAGCTAAGCATATTGAGTCATTTTGGAGGGAAAAATGCTAAGTATATGATTATGTCGCTAGTATCCATATGGTAGAGAACCCGGGCCGACATGACTAGTCATAGAACCAAGGTGGCACAAATGTACAGGGACAGGCATACATGACCCAGCAATGCACGTGTCGGTCATCAGCGAGTGCAACCAAGTCGTAGCAAGCTACAAGGACTTCGGTGATACACCGCGTGACATTTCCCCGTAGGGACAGACACAGGAGCAAAGAAGGACACATGCCGGTCAATCCATGTGTTCCGGAGCAGTAGCGAACTACCATGGCTCAGTGGAAGCACTAGGAGGCATTTCCCTGTATGGAAGGCTAACAAAGGCACACGACTAGGTGTCGAATCCCACACATACAATGCATTTCAAACATACACACATTATGCACGATATGTGTAGATACAACATGGCATCACAACAAAACTCTATTAAGCAAAACACTTGGGAAACTTACCGTCATCACAGAGGTGTAGGTGTAGGTGTAGGTGTAGGACCGGTCGCGCCAGTGGCAGACGGAGAAGGATCGGTCGATGCTTGTCGGGAGTTACGCTGCACCAAAGATTATTTCCAATGTATCGTTAGCATGATGCAACTCAAATGTGAAGACTAGTAACTAATGACCGTTCAAATGAAACTCACCGTGCCCGCCGGAGCAATGACTGGCATCGGCGGAGGGGTCTGGCCGTTCTTCTCGCACATGGACTGCACATTTGGTTTTGACGAGTCAGTCATATTAGTTACTAATGAAAGGAACATTGCGTGCATGATTTAGCTAATATGCAGAAGAAACTTACCACGAAGAGCTCGTACATGGCCCGGTTAGCCGAGTCATTCCGGTTCCTCTCCTCCTCCAACAGCCTAGCCGTCCTCTCCTCATTCTCCCTGTCCCTCTCCGCCGCCTGCCGGTCCCTCTCCGCCAACTGTTGGTCCCTCTCCTCAAAACCAGCCTGGGTCTTCACTCTCTCTACCTCAATAGCAGCCTGCAACACCACTCGTTAGCATTGTAATCATCGACGGCCGCAAACACAATGTAATGGAGGAAAGGCTACTGAGTCCGTATAACAAACCTGGAATTCGATTTCCACTGGTCGTAAACGAGGCGGTATCTCAGGATCAGAGCTGGTCTGGCGCTTCTTGATCTGCGGGAGAGTGCTACTACAACGTATCAGTCCATTACCAATGGCTAACGAGCCATGGGACCTCCCACCACCAGATATCATCACCAGCTCTGGATCAAGAGGCCGGCTCGGGTTAAAGTCCGTCCCTTTCCTCGCCTTCCCCTGCGTAACGTACTGCACCATCTTGTGGTGGGAGGCCTCGTTGCTGAAGTTCTTTGCATTTTCGAGGTCAGACTCAGAGAATAACTTGGCCTTCTTGTACGGTGCAATATTGGACATGCCATAGAGGTCGAACAGCTCTGGCACTGGAGCCTTGTTGTGTCTTGACTAAAAGAGAGGAACAGAGTATTAGTTAAGGACTCAAGCTAGCACAAAGAATGAATTTGCATGAATCATGAAGCAAACCACACATACCCAGTTTTTCCCGTACCCATGTAGGTCGACGCTGCCTAGATGGTGTGGCACACCTTTCATTTTGAAACGCTTCTCCTTTGCTTTGTTGTGGGCGACGCGCCATTGGGGAGAGCACCACTCATCCACCAACACCTCCCAGCAGTCCATCTTGTTCGCACACCATCTTGGAGGCACCTAAGTTAAGCAAGAGAAATTTGAGCGCTACGCCTACGAATCAAATCAAGAAAACTAAGTACAAGGCCTTAGGAATAGGTAATTACCTTCATGTACTTCTCCTTACTCAGATACTTGTCCCGGCACTTCTCTTTTCT
This sequence comes from Triticum timopheevii, assembly GCA_963921465.1. Classification (NCBI taxonomy): domain Eukaryota; kingdom Viridiplantae; phylum Streptophyta; class Magnoliopsida; order Poales; family Poaceae; genus Triticum; species Triticum timopheevii. The sequence continues at coordinate 14,632,279 of OY997272.1, read as the reverse complement.
CCTCCTAATACCAGTCTGTGCGAAGTAGTCTCGAACAGCCTGCGTCCGAGCCTCGTGCCGAAATTTTCCAAGTAGGCGCCTGCACTCGGCGTCGATAACCCGAGCCGCGGCCTCCTCCTGTCCCTCAGGACACCTGTAGAAGGTCTGCAATCAAACAAGAAAACACGGATTAGAAGGTCTGCAATCAAACAAGAAAACACATGTAGAAGGTATGCAATCAAAGAAGAAAACACAATGTAAATGGCAAAGGAGAAATTACCCAAAACGTGGCGATCACAATGTCGGCCACCGTGCCGCACTCGACATCGCCGACCCTATGCTCTGGCGGGGCCGGGGCAGCCAAGTAGTGCTCCCAGGTCATTCCTAGCTCTGGAACCCGGCCCTCACCGGGCAACGTGACCCACCCCGGGAAGCACTGGCGACAAATCACACCAAGGACAGTGTTGAGCCTGCGGACACCATCTTCGTGTGTCCAAGAACTGCAGTATGGCAAGGCCAGCGCATTAGATATTCAAAGAAACGTCAAGGCAAAAGGTTAAAAAAAAGAGTAAATGCACTTACTTCTCCCCGTTAGGCGCAATCAACCACCTCTGGTCGGGGGTCGCCGGGGTGGGCGGGAGCTTTGTACGACCACGCTGGTAGACTTTGCGCCCCTCAACCCACTCACCCTCGCTATAGCTATCAGGACTATAGTCTCCACCCTGAACACAACTACGGGCACTCGACTCCGTCCAGTCCTCCCATGGGCTCGGCTCCGACTCAGCGTGACCCCGTCTGAGCTCCGGAGTCTCGTGGGGCGAAGACTCGGCAGCCCGAGGCTCGGCGGCCTGAGGCTCGTCGTCGGCCCGAGGCTCGTCGGTCGTAGGCGCGTCTGCCATAGGCTCGTCGGCCGGAGGCTCGTGGAGTGGAGTCCGAGACGGGTCCACCTCAAATGGCTCGATCTTAGATGGAGCAGCCCTGTGGTCGGGTGACTCAGCTGGGGGTGGCGGCGAGGAAGGCGTAGCAGCCTTCCTACCTCTCCCGACGCCACGTCCACCTCTAGCAGCCTTCTCCTTCTTCTTACCCCCCCCCCCGACCTCTCCCGGCCGAAGAAGAAGTGACCGTCGCTGGACTCTGCAAACCGAGATCTAGCGCTCTCCGGAGGCTATGGGGGGGAATGGAACTACCCCTCCCACCACGCGCCGAGGTAGGAGCCCCGGAGCGCTCTCGACCCGCGCCCACCATCTGTCAACACCTGGAATGACAAAGAGTAAACGAAATTAGTACAACATAAAAAAATGAATACCTGACATGAATAATAATATGTATATAAATTCATTTTAGAGGAATAAATGCTAAGTATAGCTCATTTTAGAGCTATCCTAGGTTAAAGTCATTTTTGAGCTAATTAAGGTTGTTATGTCATTTTTGAGCTAGCTAAGCATACAAATTCATTTTGGAGGAATAAATGCTAAGTATAGCTCATTTTAGAGCTAGCTAGGTTAAAACTTGAACTAATTAATAATATATATGTATATAATAATAATGGAATACCTGACATGAACTATAATATTAATCTTCATCGTCATCATTAATAAATGCATCATCATCGTCTATATATGCTTCGGGGTCAATAAATGCATCATCCTCATCACTATCAGTAATGACGTGCTCATCATCATCATCAATAAATTCATCAACATCTGGAAGGCCTCCTGCATGTAATCGGTCAAGCATTGACAGGTCATCCGCAGCAGTAACCTCTTCTTGTTTAGGCTCTTCTTGTTCCTGCTCAGGCTCGGATTCACTGCTGCTGTCTACTTGAATGTTATGAGGTGAGCGGTTCTTGAAACGTTTTTTGGAAAGACGTGTTTCTTGGAACAATTCTCCTTCATATGTGTCTGGATTAACGTGAGGTTCATAATCCTCTTCATTGGGGGGAGGTGGTCTAACACGTGGCGGCACTTCATAAACGACATCCCAACCTTCGAGATTTGGATCACTTTGGCAGGCCCACGGTAGATAGAAAACTTGGGTTGCCTGTTGAGCCGTAATATAGACATCGGGAACATCCAAATGGGTGCTTTGTTTGATTTCGACTAGCCCTAGATGTTCATGAGTCCTTCTAGTCTCTTTCGGCTGGAACCAATGACATTTGAAGACTACGACGTTCGGTGGGTTTGCACCATAGAATAGAAGTTCATAAATTGCTTCAACTCTTCCATAATACTCGGTATCTCCTTCGCCAATAGCAGAGACACAACAATTTGTAGACTTTCGGTCGGCCATAGATAGCTCTTTGCCATAGGTACGAAAGCGATACCCGTTGATGTCGTATTTGTCAAATGAATGGACCTTATAGTCAAAACCATTAGCGACTTGTCTCAATTCGGCGTCCATAGACTCTGAACTAGCCTACAAGTTTAATACGAAAGGATTGTTGCATTAGCCAGAAATTAGAAGAAGAAATGAAATGGTCTAATGGAAATTACCGTTTGTTTGAACCAAGAGATGAAACCAAGATAGCCGCCTCCATGCATTGCCAGAAGCTCATACTCTTCGATGGAATCCTTTTGGATAACCGCTCCATACGAGAATTTGGCGACGTATCGACTGTATCAAATATCCAGGAATAAGAGCAGTTCAAATGAAGTAGAGGTTGCGAAATAATGTACCGAGAACTTACTCGATGTACGGCCGCACTTCTGTTAGATTGTTCAAGATATACAACGTAATGGTCCGCCGTTCGTCGTTATCCAACAATAAGGGAGTATAAGCATCGGCTGGTGCGAGCTTCCCTTTGAATAGGCTGAGGTTGGATCCACCCTTTTTAGGGTCGCCAACATTGTACCGAGGCTTCGGATTATGCAAATGACGATTTTTGGCTTTGTAGTGTGCTGTCACGAAGTTTGCCGCCTCCTCAGTAATGAATGCCTCGGCCATCGATGCTTCAATTCGACGTTTATTTTTACATTTTGCTCGAAGCGTCTTCTGCATCCTCTCAGTTGCGTAGCACCAATGATTCTGCACGCCCCCCCCCCCAATCGTGCCTCGGTCGGGAGATGCAAAATCAAATGCTGCATTGGATTAAAGAAGCCAGGTGGAAAGATCTTCTCCAACTTGCAGATCAACTCCGGCGCCAACTCTTCCATTTCTTCTAGCAAGCTAGGCGATAATTCTTTCGCACATAGAACACGGAAGAAATAGCTCAGCTCTGCCGGTACTAGCCATTTATCCTCAGGGATAAAGCCACGCAACATCACCGGCATTACCCGCTCAAGCCATATGTGCCAATCATGACTCTTGAGACCAAATATTTTCAATTTTTCAAGGCTCACTCCCCTCTTTAGATTCGATGCATACCCATCAGGGAACATCAACTCCTTTTTCACCCACAGGAGTATTTCCCTCATAACCGGCCTTCCAAGATTGAACCATGCCTTTGGCTTCGCCCAGTTCTTCTTTCCTTTAGGTTGTTTCATGTTTTGTAGCGGTCTATCACATAGAGCCTCCTAATCGACTCTGGCCTTAGGATTATCCTTCGTTTTCCCCTCTATGCCGAACAATGTACCAAAGAGGGCCTCGCCGATATTCTTTTCAGTGTGCATCACGTCGATGTTGTGTGGGCAAAGGAGGTCTTTGAAGTACGGCAGATCCCACAAGCATATCTTGTGGGTCCATGCGTGTTTCGTATTATACCCCTTGAAATACCCTGGACGCTTTGGATCCGGCTCGAGAGCGTTTAACTGATCTAGGGTCTGTTGGCCTGTCAATGCAGGTGGTGCAGAGTTTTTGACATCTCTACCTTTGATGAAGTTCTTCTTGTCTTTTCTGAACTTATGGTGAGGATCCAGGAACTGTCTATGCATGTCGAAGCAAGAAAACTTGCCACCCGCCTGCAGCCGACGAAACTCAAGAGCTGCCTTGCATGTGGGGCACGGGAACCTTCCATGCACACACCAGCCAACGAATAGCGCATACGCCGGCAAGTCATGCATTGAGTACATGTACCACACATGCATTAGGAAGTTTTTTTTGTAGCGGCGTCGTATGTCTTGATCTCATTATCCCAAGCTTCTTGCAGTTCATCCTTAAGCGGCTGCATGTACACATTCATATTCTTCCCCGGATAGTTGGGCCCCGGAATTATCAACGTCAGGAAAATGTTCTTTCTTTGCATAATCTGTCTGGGGGGAGATTGAGTGGAATGACAAATACAGGCCAACAACTGTATTGGGCTGCCATCATACCAAACACATTGAACCCATCCGTGCTGATGGCTACTCGAGGATTCCTTGGATCTGCCGCTTTTTCATCATGCAATGCATCGAAGTGTTTCCATGCAGCACCATCCGATGTGTGTACCATCATCAGATTCCCATCTGCATCCCGTTCGGTTCTTTTGCCCAATTTGTGCCATGTCATCTGTCTGGCCGTCTCTTCGACCATGAATAGACATTGAATTCTTGGTAAGATTGGCATATACCGAAGAACGTTAATGGGGATTTTGGTCTGATTCTTCTCACCCATACTGTTGTCTACCTCAACATACCTGGAAGACTTGCAAATGGGACAATAGTTCAAGTCCGCATACTGGAGCCTAAATAAGGCACATCCATTCTCACAGGCATCTATCTTCTCATAGGGCATCTTAAGTACACGGAGGATTTTGTCCGACTGGTACAGGTTTGCAGGCATTATATGGCCTTTGGGTAGAAAGCGTCCAAATAGTGTCACTATCGCGTCATAGCATTCTCTGCCCAAGTTGAATTGGGCCTTCAGAGCCATTACTTGTGCGATGGCATCCGGCTGACAAAGCTCAGTGTGCTCATGGAGAGGACGCTTCGAAGACTCCAACATATCATTGAAGGCCTTTGCAGATTCCTCCATCTCATCGTCCGAATCCCGAGCATCATCAAAGTCTTGCACCATGTCTTCCATCCCGGTACCATGCTCGTCGGTGCGACGACGGCCCTCCTCAGCTCTGGAACGTTGGGCAGACTCACCATGAAATGTACACATCGTATAACCGGGCGTAAAACCCCACTTCTGCAGGTGTTTGATCATTTCAAACTCTGTCATCTTACAATGGTTGTCACACTCGACACAGGGGCACCAGGTTGTTTTCTGTCCATTTGCAAATGCGGCTCTGATAAACCCCTTGGTTTTTGTCATCCATTCAGGGGTCATGTCTTTCTGACTAGGGTGACCGGTGTACATCCACGCACGATCACTCATCTTGCCTAGCTACTGGACACACAAGAAATACATACATAACTCAGCAAACCATATTCATCAGTTAATAGAGTTTCTCAGTTTTATTACGTCCATGCAACCTAGACGCTAATAGGTAAAGATAGGTCCTAATCCCACCCGAGTATGTGTAGATTGGGTTCGTTTTCCCATGCTCTGCTCCGGATCCGACACAAAATTTCGGTAGCACCTCCCCGCTGTTCTCCTGATACACGTCTCGGCAATAAGCAGAGAGGATGTGTACCCGGAGAACAACAGAGAGGCACTGACGAAATTCTACATCGGATCCGGAGCAGAGCATATGGGAAAACGAACCCAATCTACACATACTCGGGCTGTCCATGGATAACGTTGGACAATTCGAAAGAATTACGGTTATAAATATGCAAATGAATGCATATTTATAGATGTAACCCTTTCGAACGGGAGACGCATAGTGGTCACGCATACTGATGATTGAATACACCTATAGCTAGCAAGTTTCATCGGCACGAAGATCGGAACAGAGCAAATGAAGGAGGAGAGGAGGAGATGTCATGTGTGCTCACCCACAAACGCAGGGGCGGAGCTCGTCGAACGCACGGGGAGGTCGTTGAACACCAGACCCTCACAGCGATGAAACAACTGCACATTTAAATCCACCCGATCAACGCAAATATATATGATGTTTTTCATAACAAAATTGGAAAATATATGACCTAACTCATAATTCACAAATAAATAGGGAGTGTCTATTTAGTACTTGATTGTTTTCCAATTCGGTATCATTCACATTTCCTGACAAATAAATAGAGGACACTTGTATGTCCAAAAAAAACCACCCCGGCGAAACACCAGCCAAACACCTAGGTAGTTTTGATAAAACTGAGAAAAACCATGGTTTAAAGAAACTGTAGTATTCATTGTGTACACATCTGAATATAGTGGTTTTCAATTACCATGGTTCTCTAGAAACTTTGTTGCCAAACTAAGCCTTAGGCCCCGTTTGTTATTATTGGAACGTCTAGGAACTGCTCGATATGACAGTATGTACTGAATTTTTGTAGGATAAACATCCTCAATATTTTAAGCCGTGACAATGTCCAATAACATGTTGTTGCACCAACTACGGTCTTAGGGTTTGTGCCAAGATAATATGATTTCCATTTTCTGTTAGTTTGTTACTGATATTATCTCATATGGTATTTCTTGCCTATTAGGCCTAACACATAATTCTGCTTTAGTACTAATTTTATCACATGTCATTTGTTACCCTGCCAAAGGAGACCGTAAACATCTTGCAAAAGAAACATTTTTCTGTGTGCTATCTTCTGAATACACTACAAAGCGAGCTGAGCCTAAGTTTTCCCCTCCTAAATCTGCGGTTGTATCTCTTTTCTCTCCTATACCCATCTCTCAATTTTTATCCATTCCCTTATTTGTTCCGTCTTCTGACTTTTTAGCTGATAATTTTCACTGTTAGAGACAAAGTTTGAAGCAAGGGCGCATGTATACGTGAATCTTCAGCGCAAAAAAAAAACCTGAATCTCGATGGCGCCGTGGCGGGGAGGGCCGCGGGAAGGGGGCGGCGCCGTGGCCTGGCTCGGTGGAGGGGCGGGCCGCGGGGCACGCCACGATGGCCGGGAGGGCCGCGGTGGCCGGGGAGGGGCGGGGGAGGGCCGGCTCGGTGGAGGGACGGGCGGCGGTGCTGGGACGGGCTGCGGTGGAGGGACGGGCGTAGGGGCGAGCTGCGGTGGCGGGGAGGGGCGGGGGAGGGCTGCGGTGGCGGGGAGGGGCGGGCCGGCGGCGGTGCTGGGCGGTGGCTGGCCGGCGGCGCGCTGGGGTCGTCCGGCTGGGGCGCGCGGGTGCGGTTTGGGGGCAGCCTTTTTTTTACACAAGTGGTGGGTGGGTGAGGTGGGGAGAGAGAGAGGGGTGGGGCCGGGCTGGAAGAGAGAGAGAGAGAGGAGGGACCTCTTTGCCATCTGCCAGCCGCTGGCTGATGGCAAGGATATGGGCCTTTGCCATCCGCTGGCAGATGGCAAAGATGTGGGGCTACTGGGCCGTTACAGCGCTGTTATCCATTGGGCCCCACCCACTTCTTTGCCATCTGCCAACAGACGGAAAAGATTCTTTGCCATCTGCTGGCAGATGGCAAAGAGGTGGGTTGACAGGCCGTTACAGCACTGGACCCTACGCACCTCTTTGCCATCTGCTGGCAGATGGCAAAGATTATTTGCCATCCACTAGCAGATGGCAAAGAATTGGCTGATGGCAACCATGTTCTTTGCCGTCTGTCAGTTCTTTGCCATCTGTTTTTTATAAGCAGATGGCAAAGACGTTCTTTGCCATCAGCTGGCAGATGGCAAAGAGCTGGCTGATGGCAAATTCCCAGTTTCCATTAGTGTCCACCTCCATCTGAAGGTGGTTTTATAGGTAGAGAGGAGAAAATGGCAGGAAAGAACGATTGCGGTATGGCGGGAAAGGGTTGGCGGGAACATATGGCGGGAAGGGGTTGGCGGGAAACGGGTGGCGGGAAAGAGTTGGCGGCAAAATATTGAGGGAAAAAGGTTGCGCGAAAATATATATTTTTCAATGTCTAAGATGGGCAATGGTTGCACAGTATTTATATGCCAAAATTTAAAAAAATACATTTCGGCCTAACGTAAGCCGAAGAGTGCAGTCATGCAACTTCGGCCAACCGTTAACGGGAAAAGATGGGCCCAAGGAACTTTTCGGCCTACTCCTGACCAAAAAGGTCTTTTCGGCCTAGGTATGTACCTCTTCGGTCATGGCATGGCCGAAAAGTCCATTTCGGCCAAGGGGCGGACGAAAACACCCTTTTCGGCCCACGCGTGGCCGACGGGGTGCTAGTTTTGTTTTTTCTCCACTGCATGCTATAGTTTCCGAATTTGCTATAAAATACGTCATAGTTTTGAAAAAATTCCGGAGGAAACTTGGCGGAGGAAGGTGGCCATGTTGCTAGGATGAGATGGTGATTTGGAGGTGGGGTGGGTATCTAGGTATGGTGGTGGTGGGGTTGGTGTCGACATCGACAGCGGATGGATGGCGTGGGCACGAATCTAAAGTTTCATTCCACCAAAATAAATATAGATAGTGCGTGGGTATTGCTCACCTAATATGTTTATGGTGAGTATTGACACTGTAGGTATAGCCCTAAAACATATAAGGAGTGGCATAGCTACTAATTTGTCGGAGCGTCAAAAGTATGTTTTCGTAGGTTATAGGAATTGGTGGTCGGATATTTAGTGTCATTGTTATTATCTTATATAGTCTATTATTGTCAGTGTAACACAATTCAAACATGGGTCGCACTTCCATTGGCACATAGTGACCTTAATGAATAAAAGTGACATCGAAATGTTCTACGTGCGTCACTTGGTTAACCATCGCACAAAAATGTGTTGTGCTCTATTAAATCCATGGCGGTTTTCAATGAAGTGCCATGTCATATCTCCCGGCGTAAGAATCATGTTGCGGTTTTCCATGCCATACACAAGGTGAGTGATGGTTGTTCAACCTTGATGCTCAAGATAAATAATGTTGTTTTCCATGCCATGCACAACGTAAGTGGTGGTTGTTCAATCAAGCGGCTCAAACTATATATGTGACGTGATTCCTAATCTAGCATGATACATTTATGCGTTCAATTTGCAACACTGGACACAAAGTGGATGCCCTGCTTTCTTTACTGTGGCACAACATATACTCTACCAGGTGCCATTCAATGATCTGTCTTCTTCTCTCCCTCCCAGCGAAATAGTTTCGTAGAGCTGAAAGGCTGTCTGGGTTCCGGCAGGAACTAGTTCTGGACAGCGAAGCCCTGCCGGATAGATGACACCGTATGTGTGCAACTCTGTAGAGAGATCGTAGTTTCGGTCTTAGTTCGAGAGTGCCTCCCGAAGGGCTGTCCGAGTGACCGTCCGAGTTTTGTGGGTCCTCCCGAAGGGCTGTTTACAACACCGTTCGAGGGACTGTTCGTCCGCCTCCCGGAGGGCTGTTCGTGGGGCGGATGAGTGTATACATCTTCGCGGTTGGGAGGTTGTAAATCCTAGCTGCGGGGATCTGCACCACCGATCGTCATCGACTCTACTTCCCGCTGCACTACGAGTCGGTAACGAAAAAGATCAAACCATGTATGTAGTCTCCATAGTGGTCCTGGGCTGGTGCGTAGGTCGGAAATTTTTTGTTTTCTGATGTGTTACCCTACGTCATCATCCCTTCCTCTTTGGGGAAATACCGATGTATTTCAAGCGACATCAGCACCCCAAGTTTTTGTCATCCAACATCTATCGATGAAAACCTCACAGATGGCATGACACTTCCCAATGCGCCTTGAGACTAGAAGTAGTTTGGGTGCAATCTCAACGATATCCCTACCTTTGAGCCAATGGTCATCCTAAAAGAGCATAGATGATCTATTGCAAGTATCATTGACACGTTCATTTACGATTTACATTGACAAGTCATTCCATGCCACATCAAATTTACTAGTAGTAATATTAAATCACCTCACACCACACACATGTTTTTTGTTCTTTCCATGTATGTTCCGCTTTTCTCGACATTTTTCATGGCAATCAATATTTACGAACCAAGGGTTTCGGACATTGTTTTGGGAAGTGAAATACACAATCAAAACTACTTTGCATTCTCACAATGCGGATTGTTAATTTCTATTCACAATCCATTGCATTCATCGGGTCATCCTCATTTTGGGTGTCTCTCTTGTTTGTCACCAACGTAAGAGCAATGTTATTTATTTTGTGGGATGCCATGTAGCCAACGCATAATAGTTTCCATGTATCTTCGAGTCCCCTCCATATAGGGTTGGGTAGGCCACCCATCTAGAAGTTTATGAAGGCATAAATAATATACTCTGGTCACTCTTCCTTGTCATTTTGCATCAAAGATACATAATCACAATCTGGAGCTCTCAAAAGTTATTTTAAAAATATATAAATTTGTAAAAAAAACACTAAATACATCTAACTGGCACAAAATTAATTAGTTGTTTTGCCCTTATTTTATACTTATCATTACAATGGTTCAGGTAAAAATTGATTTGTTTTAACACGCAATGTCTCAAAGTAAATTGGAAAACAAAATATAAGCTCACCTACAATTTTGGATGGGATTTCAAATTAGAAATTAGCACAATCATTACTACCAAAGAAATTAGAATCGTTACAAAAAATATATATTGATATTCAACAATTTCTCAAGAAAATACTAACAACTTTAGTATGTGATTAATTTTGGTAAGTGTAATTAAATATTAATTCATCTGTTAATGATATAACTTCCACTTCACTCCCAAAAAAAAATCATCACCATACATAAGTTTGACAATGAAAGCTCAACCAAGTAAACGCCACACATAAGTTGCATCTAGATGTGACCTCCACATAATAAGTCTAGATGTTTCTTAAACCCTAACTCTTCTTCGACATCTTTGTTAACTCCAGCTTCACTCCATGTCATCATACACAAGATTGGGGTTTTTTTTTTGCAAAAAACCCATCATTGCATCAAAGTAAAAAAACACTTGATGAATTAACATATACACCAAATTTCATTCAAATCATCATGACATAGGGATTTATTGAATGGGAAGGGGGAGGAGTGGTGTCTTAGAATAGTAGGGGCCTTCCAGGGAAAGGGCACGAGCTTGTAAAAAAATGTTTGCAACATTTAGAAAAAAATCATATCATTCAAAAAATAGTATGTGATATTTCAATAAAATGTTCACACATTAAATGTATGTGATATTTCAATAAAATGTTCACTAGTGTCCTCTGTTATCACCTGATTTTGTAAAAGTGAGTGCATGAGTGCATCCAGTAACTATGTTAGATCCAATCAAAACAGCTATTTATGTACTATCCCTTAACAAAAGAGATAAATTTGTCATATGTTATATATGTAACTTCGAGAATCTTCTATCAAATTTACATTGGTTGTGTATTTAAAAGCATAAGTTAAAATAGTTTAAAAGAGGTAGGATTGAGATTAAGTTTTTTATTGCTAATCGATGTAGTTCGCACATGACCTATAATATTTCATGTTCATTTGTAGTACATTTGGGAGAAACAAGAAACTAGAAAAATCTTTGACTATTATTATAACACCTAAACAGTTCATCAAGCCATCCACATCAGCAACCTCGCCACATCAATGTTTCCTCATCGGCTTACAAGTGGAGCCCAATAGTGGTCGACTGTGTGCAATACAACCACGTTAGGGTTCGATTACCACCGGGAGGGCCCACCATAGGCAAACCACACGTGTCTTTCTCCCACAATGGCTGAGCCTCCAAAATTCTTGCTGTCTCTAATCTACAGCCCAAAGGGTTGACCAACCCCGTGCTCCACACCTCTCCCGTTGGGTCATGCTTCCTTATCTCTTCGCCTCCTGATAACTCCATCGATTGATTTTCCAACATTTCTGTCGTCCTATCGTCTCTCTAATTAACCTCCCCACGATTTATTTATATTATCTTTATTATCTTCTACAATAGATGATCTACACCTCCACTAAGATAAGGGGATTGACTCATGTTTGAGGTCATCTACGCCACCGAGAGAAAGGTGCTCTCGGACGAAACCATGGTGCATGCCCGCTGATGTCGTGCAAGTGCACAGGGCTATGTAGCAATTTCGTGATGAGTAAGGTTTGTCGATCCCACAAGGAGCGAATAGGCTGGCACCACAATCGCCACGGCTGTGTTTTCACTAACACAACAATGCTCACACCCAAACCGGAGCTTGGAAATATCTCACTTAAACTAACACAACAATGTTCACACCCAAACCGGAGCCTGGAAATATCTCACTTAAGTATGTTGCAAGGGAAAGGTAAGAACAAAGAATTAGACTAAACAAGATAGAATGGGAAATAAATACTAAACTAAGCAGCGAAATAAACTAAGACAAGTATGTGATGTTTTGGATGAAACTGGTGGCATCTAGGTACGGTCTCATTCAGTACCGACTCGAAATGGAGTTAGGGTTTTACAACTATGTCGTGTTGTGACTAAGTCAGTACCTACACTATAGGATATGGTTGTCTACTTCTGGTGGGCGGTCCCTCACATAACATTATCTTTCAACACACGCTGTTGAGATAACTCATTCATTCTACTTCATGTCCCATACCTGAGATAACTAACACAAAGATATTATGGTCCTCGTGGTTTGAGGACTGGACGAAGGCATTAGGTTCTATGTACAACCTTGCTCCTAGAATAATTATGTTCCCCTCAAGATATATGCACGTGTCACATTGCAGGTCAATTGGTTTGCGCAACCATCTATATACTTCATGTGTGGCTTGGTGAGTTGGATGTCTCCAACTACAGCAATGGATAGGACATCTCACATCTCTAGGTAACCAAAGGTAAATAGGCAACACAAAGCAACACGCATAAGTAGACAACACATATCAAATAACCACCTACTAACCGACCGACCCATAGCCAACAATTACTAAAATAACATCACATATAAGGGGGTTTAATAGTTGTTACAACCCATTATGGAGACTGTGATGGAGGAGGAAGAAGGGATGGTCATGGTGGTGATTATGGCGGCGGCGTGGATGATGATGGTGCTGGCGGGGCGGCGGCGGCAGCCCATGGCCGGGTTGCTACTTGTGAGCTACGTTGGGATTTCCGTGAAGAGAAGAGGATGATACGGTACAGTAGAGATAAGTATTTTCCTCAGTTAAGAAATAAGGTTATCAATCCAGTAGGAGAACCAAGCAACACCTTGTTAGCAGTACCTACACACAAAATAACAGTTACTTGCACCCAAGGCAAACAAGGGGTTGTCAATCCCTCGGAGGTTAATTCCAAGGATCAAATCTCGTAGTGATAGATATATAAATAAAAACACAAAATTCAATAAAGTAAATAAACTAATGTTGGGAAATTGATTGAAAAGCAAATAATCATGACGATATCCAAGGCACTGATCATGTCTATAGGCATCACGTCCGGGACAAGTAGACCGACTCCTGCCTGCATCTAATACTATTACTCCACACATCAACCGCTATCCAGCATGCATCTAGAGTATTAAGTTCATAAAGAACAAAGTAACGCCTTAAGCAAGATGACATGATGTAGATCGAGTAAACTCAAGCAATATGAATAAACTCCATCATTTTACCCTTAATGGCAACAATACAAATACGTATATTGTCCCTTTCTGTCACCGCAAGATTGAACCGATCACAAAGCCCAACTGCCATTGCAAGATAAGTCAATCTAGTTTGCCAAATCAAATCAATAGATCGGTGAGAAATACAAAGCTATAATAATCATGCATAAAACAGTTTAGAGAAGACTCGAATAATATTCATGGATAATTTGGTCATAAACTCACAATTCATTGGATCCCATCAAACACACCGCAAAGTGATTACATCAAATAAATCTCCAAAAACATCGAGGAGAACATTGTATTGAAGATCAAAGAGATAGAAGAAGGCGTCTAGCTGCTAGCTATGGACCCGTAGGTCTGTGATAAACTACTCACACATCATGGGGGGGGACAAGTTTGATGTAGAAGCCCTCCGTAATCGATTCCCCCTCCGGTAGAGTGCCAAAAAAGGCATACACATGGGATCTCGCAAGAACAGAAACTTGTGGTAGCGAAACAATTGTTTTGGGTGGCTCTCTGTTGGTTTCCCGATTTTAGAGACTGTATAGAGGCAGACTTAGGTCAAACGGAGCAAACGTGGGCCCACAAGGCACCAGGGCGCACCCTGGTGTCTTGTCGCCACCTCCTTCGCCTTTTGACTTCCTCCTGGAGCTTATAGGGTCTCTTATGTCCAGAAAAAAAATGTCAAAAAATTCGTGGCATTTGGACTTCATTTGGTACTGATTTATTGGAAAACCAAAAACAGAAAGAAAAAACAGCAATTGGCACAAGACACTAAGTTAACAGGTTAGTCTCAATGATATATAATTGCATATAAAACATCCAAGATTGATACTATGATAGCACGGAACAATCAAAAATTACAGATACATTGGAGATGTATCAGGCGCCCACCAACAGCGGCTCCCTTCCAGTCTCCCTCTTGGTTGCCCCAAAGGAGTCTTGGTGTGGACGGCGGCTGGACGAGGAGATGAAGCTTGATGAAGATGAGAATCATGCAGCAGCTAGGGTTGAACGTGAATATATATATATATATATATATATATATATATATATATATATATATATATATATATATATATATATATATATATATATATATATATAAAAGAGCTCTCCCTATGCCTCCTCCCTTGATGTGGCATCTTTCCTTTGATCCAAGGGCTCTAGATGAGCCTTATCCTCTCTCAATTCCTTCATTAAGAGCCTAGGATCCCGTGGGAACAATTGGGGACAAAATCAGTGAGGAATCCCATCTAGGAGGGGAACTTTCAGAGCTATCTAGTACTCCCTAACAAATGTTTGCTAGTACACCCTCCGCTCCAAAATATTTGTCTTTCTAGAGATTTCAACAAGTGACTACATACGAAGCAAAATAAGTGAATCTACACTTTAAAATATGTCTACATATTGTAGTCCATTTGAAATGTCTAGAAAGACAAATATTTGGGAACGGAGGGAGTAGAACTGAAAAGTTATTGAGCTGAAATAACCCCACCAGTGGCGGGTGACATGTCTGCCACTATTGACAAGTTATCAGTGGTAGGACATAAGTGGCGGGCCACTCTAGAGGCCTCGCCGAGGCCTCGCCCGCCGATGTTAGGCTTTTACCGCTCGATGCTACAGGGCAATCCTACAGTGGTGATACTGGATCCCCCAAGTTTCAAACGGGTTCCCTGAATTGTCTACCCATGGTTTCAAATATGTCGCAGCCTATTCGCTAGAAAATTTAATAGGTTTTTGGTTTTCATAATACATATTTGAGATCCCCCAGATCTAAATCTTCAGTTTGGACGTTCAGAGGTCAAAGTGGAATAATGTCCACTTGCCCGGGTATTGTAACTCGTCAAAACTTTGTTAAGCCCAAAACATTGACATGCTAATTTTCTACTCCCTCCTTCCTCAAAATAGGTATCTCAGTTTTGTACTAACTTTACTATAAAGTTATATTAGGCTTGAGACACTTATTTTGGGATGGAGGAAGTAGTTTGTCACTCCTCCGCAGATCTACTTCTGTATGTAACATGCATATGATTGGCGCAAGTGGTATATCTGCTATAATATGAATTAAGTATGTATGTGCAAATACGGCGAAAGCGACTAGTAAGATGCATGCATATGCATTGCCATATGTGAAGGTGGATGTACAGTTAGGACTCTTTAGTAGTGACATAGCTAGTTGTTGCTTATGTTGTTGAACTGGATCAGTCCGCAATTGCCTTTGTTTTGTAAATTTGTACTTCCTCCATTTCATAATACCACAGGATTTTATTAAAACGGAGACGTAAGACAACGAGATCAAAACATCTAGGTACATGCAAGGAGTGGATAACAATGACACAAACACAACAAAGATGATACTATTTAGCGAAGAAAACCACTCCCTCCGTCCGGTAATGTAAGACTTTCTTACACTAATGTAATGTCAAAAACGTCTTACGGGACGGAGGGAGTAGTTAGCCGGTTGATCAGGCACTAACACAGTCCCTCTTGCAGCGGGTCGTGCAGTCGTTCGCGCACATCTTGATGAAGTCGTTGATGAGTTCGCGGCACCGCTGACGGGATAAGGAGCAGGCGGCGCATTGCCTCTTGCACCTAGCATCCGCGCACTGCGCGGGGGCCTTGGACTTGCAGGCCGGGTCCGGTGCATGCAAGCCAGTTATCCGACGACGCTTGGGAGTTGACATTGTGGCTGCAGGTAGAGCTGCAGTTCGTGCAAATCTCGCATGGCGTCGTCCCATGCCCAGCAGCACGACCACCAGCACGGCTACCGCAGCTGCACTTGATGAATCCAATACAAGAGAAGAAGAGGACTAGGTGTATGTGATGTGTGGATGTACTGGTGTCCAGTATATATCTTAAACGGCGCCATGCATATGCACGTTACTTGAGTAGCTTTTTATTATTTTACTCAACACCATATATATCCTTTGGCCATGCACTTCATTTATAAAGCGGGGTAGAAACCTGTTTTGAGAATGTAGACTGAAATAATTACTCGTACGTTGTGTGTGGCGAGAATCAGATTGCTTGACAACAACTTCACGGAACAACTTAGTTTGTACATAATGTTTGATTTTCCTAACACGGGCCAAGGTTTGATGCAGATTGCTCAAGTAAATCGGATAGCCTCCTGGGATTAACCATAAACCATTGACTGCCTGGTAGCTTCTCTTGCCAACTCAATGAACTCGTCTAAGACTTCGTCAAGTGTAAGACACGACACAATTGTATTTAACCTATGGGCCAACATCTAGAATCTCTCTCTCTCTCTCTCTCTCTCTCTCTCTCTCTCTCTCTCACACACACACACACACACAGCTACCTCTTTCTTTGAAGCGTGACCACTCCATCTCCTCTCCATGTAATTAAGTACAACATCATGCAATGAAAATGGGATCTAGCCAAAAATATTCCAAGTAATTAAACATGTACGTGAAAAATGGACCCGGTCAAGTGATGAAAATTCAATGAGTTGCTAGTACCCTCTGATCTCGATCTTCAGTTCTGACCTTCGCTAAGCCCAATGCGTTGACATCCTATATACTACTACTTCAAGTGGCTTGGTCAACTTCTGTGGTGTAAGTGGAATCTTGAGTGGAATGCATGAAATTTAGTACGTATGTGTACCACAACTACAAATACGGCCAAGCTGACCGGGTAAGAGTAGTAGGACCAACATGCACGCATGCATGCATATGCATACCATCAATGAAGATGTGTGTATATAAAATTATAGATAGACGGCATCTAGATGTCTCATACTAGTGAGTGATAGTTTGCTAGCCTATAAAGAGATGGTTTCCTCCATCATACAAACATCATCTCTAGCCTTCATTCTTTTCTTGTCTTGTTCCACAACCTCCTTGCAACTAATGGCTTCGCCAAGTAGTGCTGCTGTCTTGGCCATGATCGTGGTCGTGCTGTTGGGAATGGGATGCCCGGCCGCGGCGACCATAGCATGCAGCGACTGCGCGTCGCAGTGCAGCTTGTCGTGCAACGCCGGCAACTTCCCATGCAGCAGCGACTGCAGCCCGGTCCCGGCGTGCATGAAGCAGTGCAAGGACACGGGCGTCCCCAAGTGTGTGACCGCCTGCTCACGTATCTGCTACAGGAGCTGCCCGGGCGAGTGCAACTGCTCTGGTGCCTGCGACTCCTGCTACCGCATAATCGACACCGGGTGCAAAAGGAACTGCACCAATTCGAAGTCGTGCAACGCCTGCAAGGACAACTACTCCCGTCAGTGCAACGCCTGCTGCACCTCCTACTGCAACAAAAACTGTGCCTGATTAGTTAAGTTTAATGTCTAGCTTCGTCGAATGGTCCAAGGAGTGCATATAGGAATATGTGCCTGATATCTCCTTTCCTAGTTACTTTCTTGTCAACAACAAGATGTCAGATGTCATGTGTGCCTGTATTATCTTCGCTGGGTCATCAGCTCGGTGTGGATCATCGTTGCTTTTTTTTAAACTCCACCAAGACATAGCTTCAGTCTTTTATGACTTTGCTCAATGTCAGTGTGATCCTTTGTGTGTGTTGGTGTCGGCTTTGTGCATCTTAACTATGCAGAGGCCGGATGTGTACCATTGTGTTTGTATCTTCTTGATGCTTCATTTTGAGTTAATAAAATCCACCCTTTTTGGGAAAAAAATATGTTGACCAATCTATTGAACACACTGTCGTTGCTAATTTGGAGAATAATGGAATTAATAAACATGAAATATATTTGTATTCCTTGCGCAAATGCATGTGAAATCAGTAAATCCAAATCCTTCGCATTCTCCAACCCAAATCTTAGTCTTACACATTTTCATCCAAAATGGTCTAAATCCACCAATAATCTAAAATTCATATCTACTATATCTAAATAGCTAGTCCCTGCTACTAGGAATTCTCTCGCTTCTCCTTGAGCCACGTCACCAAAATTAGTTTATTCGTTGGAGATACTAGATCAGTCTATAATAGCCATCGGATCTATACAATGAGAGCCACTTCACCACCCATATGTAGTAACCGATGCATGCATGCAGATGCATGTAGTAACTGATGCCTAAACGGGCCTTTTATAATCAAGAAAAAAAAAGGACGCATGCATGCAGCTCGTACTCCAGTGCTGCATCAAAGAAAGTCGCGCATACATGCATATTTTGTTTTGTTTTTGTCCAATTTTGCACACATAGAGATGTATATTTATTTAAAAATATTGATAAACAAATTATCTTGCTCCAAAAGAAAGCACAATGACACTAGCTAGGTTGATTCGTTCCGCGCAGTTTTTATTTCATAGAATCTCCCGCAGCAACGCACGGGGCATTGGTTATCAGGCAAGAACATGTGTATTTTAATGGATTACAAGTTTGTCCAAATATAGGATGGATGAATCAATGCAAAGTTCAACTAGATATATACATGCGGCCTCAACAATCATGTCGGGCACAAAATTAAAGTAGACAAAATCGAGCCAAATATGTTGATACTGATCATGCTTGTGACTCGTTGATGCATAGAAAAAGTGGAGAAAAACATAGGAATAGGACTTTTTTCCCTTGGTGGCACTTTTCATCCATTTTATTCATAGGAATGGCGCATAGAAAAAAATAGAGGAAATCTTCCTCTTGGTTGAGTTTTCATAAAGGAAAAATAAATTAATTTTACAATATACTCTAACATCCTTGTGCATTTGTATGCACGACGAACAAGGTAAAGGCCATAAGTTGTGTATAATAACGGACGCGAAGTATGTGAACTCGAGCACACTGGCGCTCGTTATCTGCCCCGTTCGGTACTGCATCGTGATTCGTTGCATTGAATGCGCATGCGTGTGACGGGCCCGTGTTCGACTAGGAATTTGGAAATTGAGATATACACAGCGGTGCAGACTTGTCAGGTGGGACAGGGGCGTCCCGGACGTTGGTATGCCGTCAACTGATCGGATCAGAGCCGTGGCTCGAGACGTCGACGCTGTCCTGATCCATGGTTCAGAAATGATGCTTTCCGGTAAGTCTGAGAGCGGTCGAGTAAATGCATGGATGGGTAACTGGTAGCGGTTGTCTCCTCCTACCTCACGAGCGCTGAGCTTTCCTTTCTGAAGAGCGGCGATCCGGCGGAGCAACCGTGTGCGAGGAGGCAACTACCGCTGCCAGAGAAGATGGAGTTCTTGATGCAGCCGATTAGCAGGTACAAATCTGTTCGGATTTGTGTGTTACTGCTGGGCATTCCTGAAGATCTAATCTGGGAGAATTTTTTTTGGGGGGCGGCGGCCGATATGCAGGACCGTATTACTCCCTCCGTTCGGAATTACTCGTCGCTGAAATGGATGTATCTAGAACTAAAATACATCTAGATACATCCATACGTGCGACAAGTAATTTAGAACGGAGGGAGTAGATGTGAACGACAGCGAGATACCCTTGGAGCCCCTCCACTACCTGGTAATGGCGCCGCCTGGCGGCGAGCTGACGGCCATGTCGGCATCGAGCGCCGACGCCCAGATCAGTGCGGCTGAAGTGGCGCCAGAAGCGCCCCGTGTAGATACAGCTCAACTATCTGAGCAATTTATAGAGGACCCAAAAAATTCCAGGATGCACAAGAAGGTATCATTTTCGTGTTAAAATTTCAGTATGAGAACGCGCTGGTTGTGGCGTTCGGCTACTTGGTCAGTAATGTGCTTATCCAAAAGGTTAATAATTTCAAGTCTTACCATGCAACACTAGGCTAGTCTGTTTTCCTGTAAGCTGCGCCTGTGCATGTGTACAAGATCAACCCGTCTGAAATTACTTTGATGCCGTGATTTGTTCCTCTAGCAACAAAAGTTACTACATGTAATCAAATTAATAAGTATCGTATGAAAAGATTAGCATTGTATTTTTTGCTGTTGTTTAAGGCTGTGCATTTGTTGTGATTCAGAGTTAGCTGATGGTCTAACCAAGACTGTGTTGATATATGTTATGCCTGCAGAGTGAGGATTGGCGCTGCTGAACCAGGCAGGAAGCCATGCCCGAACATAATCTCAGCAATGGAGATATCAATCCGTGGTTTCGCTGAAAACCCGGGTGATAAACTGATAATGTCATTGTGCCTAAACTAGGGACAAGCTTTGACACGTTGGGTGAAGCATATGATTTTTTACAATCTGTATTCATGGGAGAAAGGTTTTGGCATAAGGTACTGAAAGAGCAGGCTAAACGTGCAGAGGACTGAATGCATGCAAGAGACAGTCTGCGGGTGTTTGTTATGTTTACCTACTTGCATGAATGCAGAATGTTGTGCTAGCTCTCTGACTTAAATGTTGCGGCACATGTTTCCTTTTTTCCATATAGGCAGGCGGGGGTTCTTCTCGGCTTCCTGCGACTACAACGCCGTCAAGTCTGGGCACCATCGCCTTCATGGAGTCTCCGCTCCTCCTTGTACTCCCTCCGTTCCGATTTACTCACTCAAATTTGAACTAAAATCACGATGAGTGAATCGGAACGGAGGGACTAGTATATTGATGTAACTATTGATTTTCACAGAATAATTTTGGTATTTTCCAGTAATATGTGTTAGAAGTGTACTTGTGTAGAGATAAGAAGATAGAGATAGGATTATTTAAGCAAAATATGTCTTGTCTTGTACTCCAAGTCTCACCCCATATTGTACTCTATATATACCCCGAACGAGGGTCTCATCAATACAACGACATAATATTATCATCCTACAGTTTTTCACATGGTATTAGAGCGATTAGTCCCACGATGTCTATCCTAAGCTTTCCCATCACTTCCGCGCGGCATCCGATTTGATCAAAGATTAGACCGGTTCATAGATTAGATCAGTTCATAGATTAGGTCAATTCAATTTTCGAAATTCTATTTTTTTTAGAACGGCTGGCTGCATGTATCTCCTCGGTAACTACGCATGGCTGGATGGAGACTTGGACTCCGTGCATCGATGGGCGACACAAGACCGGTACCCACGGTCAGACGGACCTCCATCGCCAACTACCATCTACGTCAACCTGTACGACATGTACACCACCGATCTGCAACGACATCTACACCTCTACTACGACTGGCGAGGCTGCCAGCCAACATACTTCATCGAGCACACCTACAAGAAGCGACCTCAACATGCACTGTCCACACGTCAGGCCGGTGTGGAACGGGATGCAATCTTCATTGACTTCTCCGGTATGACACGGCATTGACATTTTGTCGCCGTGAGGGACGCCTTCAAGCGACACATTATCATCGACACGCCACTGTGATGCCATCGCCGACACATCATCGTCAAGGTCTTCATCAACATCTTCGTC
This sequence comes from Triticum timopheevii, assembly GCA_963921465.1. Classification (NCBI taxonomy): domain Eukaryota; kingdom Viridiplantae; phylum Streptophyta; class Magnoliopsida; order Poales; family Poaceae; genus Triticum; species Triticum timopheevii. The sequence continues at coordinate 14,610,592 of OY997272.1, read as the reverse complement.
AACACGCCGCCGCTGCCTCGTCCACAAGATGGACACCTAGCGTTCTCTGACAGACTTTTTTGCAAGACGTGACCTCGACGACGGCAATGACCGCGTCATACACAACGACGCAACTGCATCAACATGGCATCACTCTAGTGACCAGCCTACACGGCCACACGGTTCATCGCCGACGGCACCCTCTGACATCCGCAAGGTGCATTGTCCACGATTGCAGCTCCGTCATCTAAGCGCGTTTTTTGTGTGCCTCTGGCTTTGTGCGGCTTCATCCACGACGACTACATCATCGACTATGACTACCTCAACCACGGCTACATCACCATGATCGGCAACCTCTACCTCGACAGCGAAGGAGGAGCACGCGTGTCCAGCTCCTCTTCCCAAGTTTTCGATGGCATGTGGTAGAGCAGCCCTTATAGAAATGTCTCACTCTTTTTACAGTAGCAGTAGTATGGTAGTAACTTCCACCGCTTGCCATACACCTAAATAGACTTTAGAGATTAATCAGGAAGTATTGTCTTATATGTGGCAAAGCCTATCTATAACCCAACACATAGGTCTTGCCAGCGGGGCAGAAAGTTTTGTGTGAAGGGGAGTTCAGGTCCAAGACGAAAATCAATGTATAGGAATTGGCGCTAGCGACAACGCCATGAACTTCTATGGCGAGACAACAGGCTACGGACTAACGAAAATCAATCTTGACGACTCTCCATGATCTATGCTAACCTTCTATGGTACCGTACAGTCTACAAGCCCGCGCTTTGTGCTTATTCGGCGACTTGTATGCATGTACTAGCAATCTAGCAAATTGACTAAAATAAATTTGCGGTCAATCAACTGGCCTAATTTTTGTTAGCCAACTGTCCTCTAGCCAGTCCCTTCTTTTTGTACCATCCCTCATTGTTGAGATCACACACCAGTATGTTTTTAACCACTTGACATGCATTCCATGAATAGCGTCAGGCCGGATTAGTTCCATTTAAACCATATAAAATTGCATCGAAACCATATAAAATTATTGTAAATATGACATGAATACTTCATAAATCATAGATACATTGGAGAGGTATATCAATCACCAGGAGACTTCCCCCGGTGAAATGTTGCGACGCGGTGGCCTATGTGGCCGTGACTGTCATCACCGCGAGCAGGTATTAGCTCGCCTGCCGCCTGGCGCAGCACTGTTGCCGTCAGAGGAAGCAGGGGAGACAGGTCCGCCAAACGGATCAGTGGCGCCCCATTCCTCGCCGTCTCTGCTGCTGGGGCCGCGTGCGCCTTCGCCGGCATCGCCTGCGCCAGATGCGTGCGCAGATCGCCCACCTCGGCCCGCAACTCCTCCACCAACCTGTGCTCCTCCATATTTGCGGCCTTGCCTCTTCTGGTCTGGATGATCGATGGGAAAGGGCCCACCAGATCGCAGGGAAGTGGCGACGGATCGGGGAGGGGAAAGGCTCTGGATACCACTTGTTAAGCTCCCGGTTGGATTACTAGGTGGCAAGATACGATACAAGATCTAGGATACAAAAATTAGAGGTCCAGGGAACCAGAGAAGGGAATCAAGAGAGAGTGAGAGCCGCCCCTAGGTTACAAGTTCATCGTTGCCCTATACCGGGAACCCTACCCCTACTTAACCTTGCTCCTAGTGTCCCAGGTGTGGCCCGGGAAACTGGTGCTGGGCCTCTGAATGCATTGGGCCCGTTCCGGCCCAGTGGTTGTTGCAGGCTGGTCTTGACTTGGTGTCACTTGGGCCGGAACACCCTGATTGTTGAGATCACAAACTAGTATGTTTTGAACCACTTGACATGCATTCCATGGACAAAAGATGATTGAACTGATTCTTTTGAACAGTGTAACAAACAATTAAAGACGAGCTAAAGCTTGTGTCTTATGTCATAGCTAGTAAGTTGAAATGGAAGAGATACATGTATTTGTTTTTCCTTTCAAAAAAAATCCTTGTATATACGCAACCATAATAATAATTTTATCATAACTGATGTAAGACGACCAGCTCAAAACATCTACTCGCAAGCAAAGTACGTTCTCGCAAGAAAAGAAAAAACAAGCAAAGTAGTACGTCGTCAACAAAGATGAGGCACATGCATCCATACAAGCACTCCTCGAGTTATTTGACGTCGAAAACAAAGTAATCAGCCGGCCCGTCAGGTGTTGACGCAGGTTGTGTTGCAGCCGGTGGTGCAGCCGGCAGTGCAGATCTGGATGATGCTGTTGATCTGTTCGTCGCACTGCTGGCGTGAAAGGCAGCACTTTTTCCTGCACGCGGCCTCGTAGTCGACGTGTCTACATGGGCCCTTGCATGCATACCAGTTCTCCGAGGACGCCAAGGAGGGTATGCCGCGGCCGCACCTCGAGCTGCAGTACGTGGGGCAGTCCTTGCACGCCGTCGTCTCCGTCTCCGCCTCCGCTGTCTCTGCCGCCGCCGCCGGCAATCCCATGCCCGCCATCAGCGGCCACCAGCACGGCGACTACGGCTGCACTTGATGAAGCCTTCGCCATTGCTAGAAGAGAAGAAGAGGACAAGGTTCCCATTCATATATGATGTGTGAACGTACGTACTGGTGCAAATATGGTAGTAGAGCAAACACGGCTATTTATAGACAGACACCACCTCTATGATGTGTAACCACTTGCCTACATACACGTCCCAAGTCGTCGCGACGTAGTACTTCACATATGTGCAACTTGCGTCATGCATGACCGTTTCAAGAGTTGACTTGGGGTGAGTATCAAGATCATCACACTAATTTCAACTAGTAGCAGAGTGACCCACAATACGTTTAGCATATTGTGCCATTACAATTTCATGGCTCAAGTATATGGAAGATACGTTAACTTTTGGGAGTGCCTAGAACTCATGTAGATGAGATATAATTTGGTCTCATTCACCTTCAAAACAAAAACAGATACAACTCACGTCAGCACACACGCATCTTATAGCATCATATTCAATGGCTATAAAAGATGAATGAGATAAAATTATATCTCATCTAGATGAGTTCTAGCAAAACTGTTAACTTTTTTCCATACAACAGAATGCTTAAATAAGTAGCAACGCATTGTGTTCACATACTAATAGGAGTCCGTTCGGTACTAGGTTTGGCATGAGCAGAATTTGATTGACAAGGAAATACAGACTTGTAACTTACCACAAATCTCCTAGCCTGTCAGTAAGCTATATGCATTGGGCTTGCTGGCTATAAATTCGTTATCTTCGAAACAAAAGCCAGCAGAGTCGTTCATGTTGTGAAGAATAGTAGTACTATGCAGAATTAGTTATGTCATTTCTCACCACAGAAATTGCATGGATGAGCCTTGTTTCATTCTACTAACGCGAGCCAAGTTGTCATGGAACAGTTTGCTCAAGTAAATTCAAGATCCTCCTGCACTATAATTAATTACCGATCCATCTTAATCTATTCAACCCGTTGAATCTTAGCTAGTTGCGCTGACCAAATTAATGAACATGTCTATGACTTCGTCAAGTGTAAGACATGACACAATTCTATTTGTCCTATGGGCCAACATGGAGAATCTAGTTGGAATTGACTACTGCATTCCACGCGGCGAGCAAAGATTGCTTGCAACCACCTTGGCAATACAACTTGATTGTACCTTATACTATCAATGTTTTATTTTGCCGGAAAACTTCTGATCTATTCATTATCAATCAAGGCAGTACAACGAACACCGGTAGTAATAAAAATTACATCCAGATGCGTATACTATCTAGTAATGACTACAAGCACAATAGCGAGCCAAAGGCGCACCACCATCATCACTCCTCCCTCGCCGGAGCAAGGCAAAACTTGTTGTAGCAGACAATCAGAAAGTCGTCATGCTAAGGCCCCATAGGACCAGCGCAGTAGAACATGAACCACCACGATCAAGAGAAGCATAGATCGGAAGGATCCAACCTGAAGACACACTAATATAGACGAACGAAGACGGGGTCGACCAAAGAAAACTATCGATTGAGTCCTGCAAGATCCGATGGATACATACCTCCACACGTCCTTTGACGAAGCTAAATACACCACCTGGACGGGGGCTAGGCTGGAAAAACCTTATTCCATCTATAAGCACCAAGGTCATGTAGTCTTCCTAAGCAGAACACAAATCCTAGCTTGCAAAACACAAAGAAAAATATAAAAACGGAGCCCCCCCCCCCCCCCCCTAAGGACCGCGATCCATCACGCCCACATGTTCCTATGAGCACAGAAGATCCGTAACGATGCCGCCGCACCTGCTCGGTGCTTCACGGCTTCAAAAAAGACAGCCTGCCGCTAGCGAGTCCTTCTTTATAATTATCTTGGGCTCCTACTCCTAATTTCTAATTTCTAATTTTATAAATCCTAGTTAACTTTTGATGGGGTTCACTAGAGATCGGTATGTGCCTCCTTGGCTAAACAACACATCATAGTACTATGCAAATGGGAGTTGAATAGGTATGATTTTTTATATGTCAAATTATTATGTAAGACACTATATCATATACATTATAATAGCTCATTAGTTCATTTTAGTAAAAACAGGTCCCCATTCTTCATTGTGCGCAGGGCCCCGGAATTTATCAGCCTGGCCCAGGTTGGATGGTTAGGTGGACAGTGGTACCCCCGGCCCATCAGAGTTCAAATCCTGGTGTTTGCATTTAATCTGGATTTATTTTAGAATTTCCAACGATGCGCGTTCAGTGGGAGGAGACGTTCCCGGCAACAACGAGGCACCTACGGTGACTTCCTAAAATCTCAAGATAATATGCCGGCTCAGTCTCTTGGGGGTGCTTATAGGGGTAAGGTGTGCGTGTGTGTGCATTCGTAAGGGTGAGTGTATGCGTGTATATATGAGTGTTTGCGTCTGTAATGTGTTAAAGAAAAAAGATAACAACATGCTGAGCTGGACCCCCAAAAAAAAGACAAGCAGGGAAAGAAGTCTACGGGTGGTCCACAAACAGTCGTGATGCCATCTACATGTGTCGGCCCATGTTTTTGTCAGGCTTCCCGTCTCCTTGTCACGTACGCATACTCGGATTTGCCCAAGAAGCAAAAACGTATGCATACTCAGATTCGTTGGGCTCCCGTGTCCGACTTCTACACTGGCATCCGCCTCTCCCACCAATACTTCTCCCATATAAATACCAGCGACAGATTGTAGCAAGGAATCAACCACCAAAAACACTTATATAGATAGAGAGTAATAAAATTCCCTATTTCCTCTTGGCGTCGATCACGCCGGGATTGCTCGGCGGCGCCACGACGAACCCGGAGATGACGCGGGAGGAGATGCTTTCCATGGCGAAAAAGTTCGCCGCCGACAAGCCCGAGGAGTTCGCCGCCATCAAGGCCCAGGCCGCCGACGAAGCCGTGGCCGGCGCCAAGACGGTGAAGCGGGAGAGGAAGGGCTTGGTGATTGCCGTTGTCATGCTCGTCTTGGCCTTGATCCTCCTGCGGCTTGGGTTCGGTGTCAAATCCATGTTAAGGGTGTGTAGTCGGTTAGATAGATGGGTTTCGGCCAAACCCAACAAATACAAGTAAAATTTCATGTATACATCTGCAAGTTTTGGGGATACTTGTAAGACAATTTAGAGATACTTGGCATCAGCACAGGCTTATAGTTCTGGCGCTAGCTACTTGTTGGATTCATCCAGGTTTTGTCCTAAATATCCATAATGCCCGATCGACCCTGCCATGTATATTCTTTGTACGTTGTTCTTTTGTCATATGTGTGTATTTTAATGTAACAGATTGGAAGTGCATGGCCCACTATTTTTTTTTCTTGAGGAATTGGATGACTTGTAATGTTAAGAAGCATTATTTTGCACCAAACAAAAATATATTTTATGTTCAACGCTTTGTACATGCCCTTTGAAACCAGTGCGTCACCCAACCCAAGCTCCAGAGGCTCAAGATCATGTCTAAATGTAGCGGACCAGAGCAGAGTGAGGCCGCACCTACCGGCATCAAACACTCGACAGGGCTTGAAGAATTGTCGATCGAAATCGGGTTTCCGAGGTGCTACGGATCCAAGAAGACGAGCACGCAATCTTCCTCGAGGAGCACTTTCGACATGCGTGAATTTGGTCGTCGCCGAAATCCATGGTTGCAACCCCTGAGAGGCAAGCTATAGGAGGGAGGAGCAAGAGGTGGCTAACATAATCCTACTAACGGATTTTAACATATGTAATCAGAACCACAACAGGCGGCTAACAGAAGGCCAAGCTCAACAGCGAAAAATCCGAGTCCGGCATAAATCGCAATGCCCAACAATTTAAACGTCGTCGGTACCACAGACAGACAGACTGATCCAGGAACACGGTTCCCCAAAGCTAGCTAGCTATGTGCATGTCTAGCAAAATTTGGTGACAACAACTACATCCAGAGTCAGGAGACACAATTACATCCACAAGTCATGAGTTCTGTATATAGGTCTTCACCACATTGTCAACCATGCCGCCTGAAATGTACCACCCACTTGATCGACCGGACCAACTCCCGGGCCACGCTTCACGACTGCGTCGTGGCCTCGGATTCCGACTCCACCCTCTCGCCGACTTGCTCCAGCAGAAGCTTCATGTACTCCTGAGAAAATCGGCAGCTTTCGTTACCAACTAATAGTGGAACAACAAAGCGGGAAGAATCCCCCTCATAACAAACTCGTGTACCCAGCGGACTACATATTATGCGTGTAATATAACCTCAAGTCTATCATTCACCGACAATTGCATTCTATATGGTTAACTAAACATTATGTAATATAAACTATATAGAGGTTGTAGGGAACATACATCAGCGAGCTCTGGGTCACTGGCAAGCTCTTCAAGCATGACCTCAATGCTCTCATCGTCGCCATAAGCCTGAGCAGCAGTCTCAAGGACAGCACCAAAGATTTCCTCAGGGGCATCATGTTGCTCGATGCGTTGGCATGCTTCTTGGAGATCCATCTGTCCAAGAAACAACAAACATGAGCATGTTGTATGTTACAAGATCAAAGCTTCTAGTATTTCACGCTGATCAAAAAATGGGTTTCACACGTTCAGGCAACATAAATATTTCTTGTTCCAACAAACATTTTTCACCTCTCCGAATTGATGGCTGGTGTCCAAACATGGCATATTCAGGTAAAAATATAAACTGACCTACCAACTTTAGTCTTTTTGTTAAACAGGATGGCGTACCTGAGAGCTTCTCCCACCTGCAGCGCCGCTTACTTCCCTGTCATTCTGTCGAGGCTGCACATCCGTACCAGCACGACGAGGTGAAGCTCCACCAAGAACTTGTGACACAACAGGCATCATCTGCTGCATCATACTGGCCAAGTCAAAGCCACCTTGGCCCCCCCTTTGTGGCACATCCACATTTTGCACCATACTGCTCAAGGTGTCCATCACTGCACGGTTCTGTGTCAAGTCTTCCATGATGTTCCTAACATCAGCTGGTGAATCCATCCCTGTTTGAGCAGCTACATTTGACATCAGATTGCCAAACATCGGGTTGTTGAGCACACTCGATAGCATACTGCCGAGGTCAACTTGCCCTTCACCAGCCGGTCTTCTCAGAGGCACTCCAGCAGCAGACCGAGGAGTTGAAGATGGAGCTTGAGAAGCCGTAACACTGCCGCTGCTCGCATTAGCGCCTCTTGAAACAAGAGCTTGCAGAGCCTGCTGTCCCCTCAGAACAGCTTCCTGGCTTCTAGGGACAGAAGAGGTGTTAACGGCTTCCCCAGAATCGCTGCTAGTCCCAGATAGCTTTGTTACTCTGCTACGTCTCTGCAAGTGTAGTTAACATAATCAATGACATTGTTCTCTCAAATAAAAATCAATGACACTGCAGCTAACAAGAACAAATTACAAGCACTAGGACAATATGCAGGAAATCATTGGCAGAAACAAAATGCAAACTTTTGAGCAATAAAGTTTTGAGACTGTAGGACTAAGAACCAGGAACTTATTAGTATTACCTTGGGCTGCAGGCCACCACCAAGACCAAGTGGCCCAGACCCACCACTAGCAGTAGGTTTAGTAGACTCTCCGGTTTCTCCATCTGAGGGCTTGCTCTTCAGTTCAGAATTTTCTGCTGGCATGCCCAAAGGAACATCACCTGTAAGTGTGCCTGTCATCTGTCCTCCTAAGCTGGCTGCTGCCAATTCCTCAGAGCGTTGTTGACTGCTATCAACATCGGAGACACTCACAGTACTGATGTCTTGTGGTGTCAAACTGGGACCGGATGTATTTGAAGGCACAGTACCTAAATAGAGCAAAAACAACAGAAACAGGAACGGTGAACGATTCGGTATAATTTTGCCTAAGGGAAAAGAATTCGGGTTACTTCAAAAAGAAGTACCTTCACCAGTTGCATGAGATTGCACGTTCACTGGAGTTTGCCCATGATGAGAACCAGGCAGCTCATTTTGTAATTGTGTATTTCCTGATGTAACAGAGCTCACGGTGCCAGCTCCATTGTTTGTGATTGGGTGAGGCCCCTGGGCTGCTGGGTTCAGCACAGCTGATGTAAGTGAAGCCAATGCTTGTGGGTTTGCGGCCAATGCATTGGCTACCTGTGCAGATATCTGTGCTATCATAGAAGAAACAGCACTGCCTGAAGAAGCTTGTGGAATAACATATGCCGAATTTGGTTGAGATCCATTGCCCACGGCAGTCTGAGAACCTTGAGGACCAGTTGACTGGTTAGGTGCTGCCACTTGGCTTCTCATTTGAACAGGAAGGATAACACCAACTGAGGACCTCCCTGGAAAGGCCGGAATAGCTGCAAGCCCCGTAACAACTGTTCGTGGTGGCAATCCACGTGCAGCCGACGGGTTGCCTCCTTGAGTTCTTTCTGCATTTTGGCTTTCCCCGTTGGCAGTGGTTGCAGAAGCAGTGGTTGAACCACCAGATGGACCACTTGTGGCAGAAGCACCTAGTATACAGGACAAAAGAAGAGTAAGGGGAAGCTCAGGGGATATCAAAGTGTGACAAGCACTCATTGCAACTTCAAAATCAAAGCTCACATTTCATCTTATACTATCTAATTGTCATCCAAGAGACACAACACAGAACAGTGAACACAGAACACAGTATCTCAATGTGGTCCCCATGCTGCATGTGCTCCCCACCGAGTGCATCAAATGTCAAGAACACAAATGACATTTGGAAGCCAATATAATTTAAAAAAAAAACAGTTGTTATATGTCCACGTATCTGTCAATCACAAGGTTTAGAAACATATCTACTTCCTCATATGAGGACACCATTTATGATGCACCTAACACCTATAAACTCAAACAAATTAATAACCAGATACAATTTAGATGAGGAGGGTAAACATAGATAATACACCATAAGAAGGTCACCTGCTTACCCATTAACCCACTTATATACTTAAAAATCCATAAAGCAAAATTTTAAATGGTACTTGCAGTGGGAGATCTTACCACCATGAATATTGACACCATTTGCTCGAGAAGGATCAACAATACCAAATGGACCAGAAACACCAAAAACTGGCGGTATGCTAGAAACTCCAAAATGAGGGGCACTCTGGAAAGACGGCTGCACAATGAAATAACGTGTTATTGTTACTGGAGTTGCAGAACACATCAAAACCAACACCAAGAAGCATCACAATACATCACCTGAACCATGATTGGACTTGGTCCTGTGGGGGTTATATAAACAGCAGGCCCGGCATTTACAAAAGCATTAATCTGCAAAATCAACAAGCTTTCAGAATACTTAAACCATGTGAATCACTTGTGTGATAGTGAAATTTGTAGAAAAATGCATACAGGAGATGGTCCCATTCTAAGCGTCATCATTGTCCGTCCAAGCTCAAAAAGCATAGCCCCCAAATGCTGCATCGCTACTCCCAACTGTGCCGACTCATTCTGGATCTGGCTTCGCACAGATGTATCAGCAGTGGCAGCATCTCTCTGAATATGTTGTGCAAGATGCTGAAACAAAAATCAGGCGAATGTAGGTCACAAAGAAGTCCACACAAAAGTACACACTTGCCTCTTCGGTTGTCTAAAAAATTATTTGAGAGAAACAGACACAAAACTGCATCATAGCAACTGCATAATCAGTTGCCAAAAAACAAATCATGAAATTCTAACACCAGAAAAAGCATCAACAGTCCTATGAGCGTTGTGTTAATAGAGTAAGGAAGGGCAAATTTCAAATGTTCAGTTTATATATAGATTTCCATAGCATTGTCTATAAAAGTACTCAAATGGTAACACTTGCTTAGAGAGCATTGGCTTGGAGACTACAATAGAAGGGAAAATAGTTAGGAAATATACTATCTCTGTCAAAGGTCAACCATTGCAAAGGTCAGAAGCGCAGAATACAACTACAAGAGGGAAAAGTAACATACAGAAAGCGCAGAAGAAGCACTGCCGCCAAGAAGTTGTTGGGCCCTTTCAACAACTGAAGCCAGCACCTCAGGAGTTGGAAAGCTTTGGTTCAAGTAAGCATCATCTGTTGCTGATGTTGGTGGTTCCTGAGCATTTGGGTCCGTGGATGGTGGAACGCCTTTATTTTCATATATCAATAAAGAATTGCATATATATTAGTGCTATTGACAAGCAACAAATAAACCAGCTGCAAAAAGAATTACCATACCATTGTTCTGCAATACTTGGTCCATGCGATTGATATACTCCAAAAGGGTCGTCATGGAATCAGGAACAACCTATGATCAATGTTAAAGTTAGATGAATGAATACAGATGGCAAAATATGAGGAAGAAAATGATAACAGTATATTAACCATGTTGCGAGGAATAGCGCCAGAAGGTGGAAGCTGTGCCACATGAATTTGATGATTGAGAATTGAGAACCCAGGTGGTGCCTGGCCTGGCTGAGTTCTTCCATTATTGGCCCCATCTGGTGGGGGGTGGTTTAATGGCACCTAATTAAGCAACCACAGAGAAGTTAAACATTAATGTATATCAGGAACCCTAGATAGGCCTATTAAGGAAACCTCATTACCGAGAACGTAGCATTTGCCACACCACCAGGCATCCCAAGAAAGTTACCAAGAATATCCCGAACAGTCTGAACATAACAGAAGAGAGGAATTATACCAATGGGCAAGTGAAGCAAGCGATCATCTGACAGAAAAATTATACAGAATGCTAGAGCAAAGCATATACCGCAGGAATGTCATTTATCACCCCCTCGGAAACCATAACATCTATAGTTTCCTAGAAGAGAATAAATAACGACTATTTAAGAATTATAATCGATGTTCAACCATTGCTAAATGGTAGGCAGAGTAACAATTTTTCAAATAAAAAAGAAAATATGATCAATGTTAACCGTTACAAAAAATGGTAGACGCATACCCTGGACATGTAATCTCCCAGCATTGCTCCATTTCCAGCACCATTAGCTGCAGCCACGACAAAAATGTAAAAGGTTCATAAGTCCCAGTCCCAGCATACTGTCATCCAATCAGACTATACTATACTCTCTCCGTCCGGAAATACTTGTCGGAATAATGGATGTATCTAGACGTATTTTAGTTCTAGATACATCCATTTTTATGCATTTCTCCGACAAGTATTTCCGGACGGAGGGAGTACTAAAGATCATGCTAAATGAATCGAATTCGGCAACAACCAATTACATCTGAAATGAGCAAAGGTACAGAAAATATAATCAGATAGCAGAAACGATCTGCACAAGCATATAACCGTCAACAGTGCCTCACATATACCAGAGAACTAAAGCGACACATATACCAGAGGATTAATAGAGACCTCTTTCAGTTTAAATAGCCTGAAAACTCCCATATGGCTCTTTACATCCACAGCTAGCTAGAACTATTTTCAGCCCCCTTTTGTTAAAAAGTGTCCATTACGGAATGTGCAATGTATATACTGTAGTTTGTGTGCAAATGAAGAACATGACATTTGGGAGGTAGATGCAGACTTAATTTTACACAGGGTAAGGCACACCATGTATGTATACTAAATCATGACAGCGTATCAAAAATAATTGTTGGGGTCAGGACTCAGGGTTGATTATATAGGCTTCAGAGCAATGGCATATCTGACTTACCATTAGCATTGGGGTTTGCTTCAGGAGTCTCAGAGGAATGTTGGCCCTCAGCTGTGCGTCGAGCCACCAAATGCAATGTATATCCATCTTCCAAATCTTTAGATTGTCAAGGATACATATACATGACAAGAGTTGTGACCAGGGAAATCAATACAACCCATGGATAAATGTGGCAGGAAAACAACTTAAAACGCATCCATCGAAGCGTCAGATGAACAGGCATACGAATGGCAGGTCACAAGAAAAACAAAATTTTACAATGACAAACCATGCTGTGAATGATAGAAACCAATAATATAATCAATGACAACCTCCTATTATTCCACGTAATCTTCAGTAACATCTACAGTTCCGGCGGTTACTAGTGCACAACTCTTGACTTAATAAATGCATGCCAAAAGCTTACAATGATTTGACGTTCTCGTTTGTATTTCTAAGCAACCAATACGACAAAAACTTCGGTATGACTCATCAAGGTAATAACTGATGTGGAGATACAGATGGTTCAATAGTAAAACTTTGTAGCCTCGACAGAAAACGCACAAACAAAAGGATACGGTATTCTGACAAGAGGTGGTCATCCTTTAAGACCCTTCCCCTAAAAATCAGCCGCTGCTGCTCCACGGGAATCCCGGCGACATCCACTATCTTCTCCTTTAGGTTCAGAACAGTCTCCTAAGGAAAAAATTGGCAATTCGTTCATCAGAAAACACTGCACAAGATAATATCCATTCTTCCGACTCTAAATACAGGGATTGACAATTAGCAGGGAGTTGAGCCCAAACAGAACTATAGCATTGCTACCACTTCAATGGTAGTTCAGGGCACCGACAGAACCAAACTAGAAAAGGGAGGGCATGATTACATTCTTCGCGACGCGGAGCTTGTGCACTTGCGACTCGAGGGTTTTGATGTTGATCTCGATGGTGGCGGGTTCCGGGCCATCTGCGCCATCCCTCGCCGTCGAACTCCCGGCACCACTGGCACCGTCCTCAGCCATCCCTGCAGCCACAGAAGACAGATACAGATCATTCAGGTGCCATACAAAATACAGGGCATGTAAAATGGCAAGGCAGGGGGCGCCTCTGGTTCTTCCTCGGAGTTCTCCCTAGGGTTACCAACTCCGCCCTTAGAACAAGATCCCCAGGGAACCATCAAGGAAAAATCGGGCCTTTTGCTCCGGGGAGGCCCCGGAGGAACACCCGCAGCATTTCCGGGCGCCAGCCGGGGGCGGATCTAGACGGCGTGCGGCCGGATGAAGTCCGTCTAGGGTTCGACTAGTCGCTGGGTTGGTGGCAGGGCGCGCGTACCTCAGAAACCGTCGCCCAAGATCGCGGCCGGCGGGGGAGGGGGGGTCGACACAGCACGGCAGGAGGGGCGGGCGCGACGGGGCCGAGCGGGGACGGCGTGGGCGGCGGGGTTGGGGGCGGAGGGGCCGGAGGGCGAGGCGGAGGCGGCACGGCGGCGGCGCTAGGGCACGGCGGTGGGATTCAGGGGAGGGGAGGGGAGAGGAGAGGAGGAGAGAAAAGGCGATGGATTTTGATTTGACTCTGGCGACGAGTGTGAAGACTCGTCCTTGGGATGGTCTTCTGCCTTGCCTTGGGCGCCGCTCCTTCTAGAACAGTCCAGGGGCTTCCCGGAGTGGCATTTTCTTGGGGCAAAAAATAGGTCTTTTATGCATAACCTTGTGCCTGAGTTTATATGGAAATTAGGTCCATGACCTTTTTTTTATACATGAGTTTGTGAAAAATAGGTTTATAATCTTTTTAAAAACGATGATAGCGCGCCTTGTATGTCTTTCGGCCATGGCTGATGTTTGCTTCGGCTGTGGAGGCGGGGGCCGGTACGTCGTTTTTTGTTTCTGGCGGTGCTTTTTCTCCGGGAGGTTATGGTTTGCGGTTGTTTGGAGTCGTTTTCTTTTCCTTTCTTCTATCTCCTAAATGATTAGATTGGTGGCAAAAATGGACTAGAGGGGGAAGGAGGCGGCTGAGGTAGGGGAGAGGAGGAGCGAGGCTACACCATTGACGAAGGGCATGGAAGGAAGGGTCATCGGATGGTTTGAGCTACCCGTCACGCCACCCCGAAGCAAGGTGGGGGGCGGGGGCGGTGATGGTGGATTCTTGTGCGTTAGTATGGGGACCATGCAGTAAGGTGGCTATATATAATGTTTAAGCGGCGATGGGGAGGTAGGGGGGTCATAATGAGAAGGGGTTGGGGTCATAATGAGAAGGGGTTGGCGGGAAAGAGGTTGATCGAGGGTGGGTGAGGTCGCACGTAACATAGGCCAAGGTGGGCGTGCAATTCTCGAGGAGAGGAGAAATTTATACAAAAAGGGGGACCCTGGTTAGGTCCAAGTCCAATAGTCTACGCATATTATGTGCACAAGTTAAGAATCCATGGTCGCTTGTGAAACAAGTTGACTTTTTGCGATGCCTCTTAAGAATTGCATTTGTCCAACTTTTCACAATAGTAACAACACTCATTTGTCAGTGCCAGCCATGGCCGGTCTTGGTCATCGGCGGGATGCCCTGGCGGACACGTGGTATAGTGGTTGGCGCTGTTGTGGCAGCTCGAGCAGTATCTTCTGCCACGTGTTAAAGTCATTCTCCACGAGTCCTTTAGGGATCTGATTGCAATTTATTCTCCTTTGAAGGTCATGATGTAATACGAGCTGTACAAATCCAGAAACAAGAGGCGAAGGGGGCTACGGGCGCTCACGGTGATTAGCGACTCTCGGTCGTCCGATCGGTTCCCTTGTTGCGTTTATGACCCTTGGATCTCGCTCCTAGACGATCTGGGCCGCCGGATGGAGCCCGTGACGCTATTGCAATGAACAGTTTAGCTATCCACCGAAAATATCTTGTGCTACCGCTGTTATTCTCGTGCCCTATTGAGGGTATTTTCGTAATTTTGATATGAGTATATAAGCCAACACCCATGCGTTTCTCCCCAATCAGCTTCCTCTCCTCTTCCTGTTTAGCCGCCGCCACCACCGCCCCCTTCCCTTCCACCCTGGTCATCGCCCCCTCCCCTTCCATTGCGGGCGTCGGCCCCCATCGTGCGACGGCGCGCCCGCTCTCCCGCCCCCCTCTCCTCTGGTTGTCGTCCCGCACTGCATCGCCTCCTGGTCACTCTATCTCATGCGATCCTCTCTCTCTCTCTGTATTCCCCACTGCCGCCGCCACCACGACCAACTCCGGCGAAATCCGTCGCCATCCAGCACATCCACGAGCTCATCTCGCGACGCTGCTCCTTCTCCACCGCGTTGACACGACGCGCCGCTCCTCTATGCGCGGCCCCGGCTAACCCTAGCGCTACGTTCGCCGGTCCACGACGTCGCTATCGGCGCCGGCGCTGCGCCTACACCTCCGGTTGGTCCTCCCCAACCCCGTCCGAACCATCCCGCCACTACTAGAAAAAGGGCTATAGATGGGATTGACACTAATGGCGCACCAGACAAGCGGTGTGCCATTAGTATATACTAATGGCGCACCACCTTCTGATACGCCATTAGAGTTGAAACTACTAATGGCGCACCTGGCCCAAGGTGCGCCATTAGTATCACAAAATTTTTTTTAACTAGTGCGCCTGTCCAAACATACTAATGGCGCATCCAGACGCAGTGCGCCATTACTAGTTGTAACTAGTAATGGCGCACCTGTCGGAAAGTGCGCCACTATTGTTGTTTTTTTATTATATTTTTTATTCTTTTTTTGTAAAACTACTAATGGTGCACTGTTCCACCGTGCGCCATTACTAGATTAAACTAGTAATAATCTAGTAATGGCGCACTATGGAGCAGTGCGCCATTAGTATGTTTTTTTTTTGCAAAACTACTAATGGCGCACCATCATAAGGTGTGTCATTAGTAACCTGGATTACTAATGGCGCATTTAGAGTTAGTGCACCATTAGTAAGTGGGCAGCAACAAAATATTTTGGACAGCCTCTCCTACCCACACTCACTTTCTCCCCACTTCATTCTCTCCACCGCCTCCTCCTTGTCTCGGGTGCCTCCTCTTTTTCACCTCGTTTCCACCATAGATTCATTCAAATTAAGTGGTTAAATTACCTTGCTTTGATTGGTAAGTAAGGGGGGAAGCTATATTTATGTTGTTCTCCCTACAACAATGTGCACATGCACTTTTTATGGCCTAGCTAGATCTATGTATGTTCGTGGTGTTGCATATGTTTGTGGTGTTGCATATGTGTTTGTGTTTGGAGGTGTACCGGTATTTGAAATGCGATAGTTGCCAATATTTTGCCGGAATGTTGATTCATTTCCGTTTCGGCGAGAATTTTGGCATTAAGCATTCTTTTTGGTCTTATTTTTAGGGAAAGTCATGCCAAATTTTTTCTTGGTTCTAAAATATCGTTTTGCTCTACCCCGCAGGCGACCATGGTCCGCACGATGACCGAAGGCATCGTGAATAGGTTTTTGAGGTCCGCGAAGGCCGAGATGCTTCAAAAGAACGAGACGGAGATAAGATGTCCGTGTCGAAGATGCAAGCTGAAGAGCCTTATTGCGGACCCGGATTCCGGGCAGGTGCGGGACCACCTGCTCTTGCGTGGTTTCATGGATGGCTATCGGTGGCAAGGTGATGAAGATGACTACGAAGTCGTCCATGGGGGCCGGGCAAGAAATGAGGAAGGGCAGCAAGACAACCACCGCGGCTCGGGCGGACGAGAAGACGAAGAATCCACAGGAGATGATCACGACGGTGATGCTGTACACAGTCATCATGTAGAAGATGCAGGACATGATGATGAGGAAGATGCCGGAGCAGACGACGGGCATGATCATGAAGATGATGATGCCGGCGGAGCAGACGACGCTGGACCATCGATGGGCTGGGTGCAGGACCCTCATATTCAAGAGCTGCTTCTCCAGCAGACGGATAACGCAAGAGCTGCCGCCCGAGAGAAAGCCAAGATGGATCAACTTGAGTTAGACGCGGTTACTCCATTGTATGAAGGATGCAGGCCCGAGGATACCCGCCTGAAAGTAACGCTCATGGCTCTGGAGATGAAGGTAAAACACAAAATGACCGACGCATGCTTCGACGAGAACATGTCATTCTGGCACGAACATCTTCCCAAGGGGAACAAGTGCCCGACCAGTTTGGAGGAGGCGAAGAAAATCGTGTGTCCTCTGGATTTACCGCACGTGAAATACCATGTGTGCATGAACAATTGCATCATTTATCGGGACGAGCACGCGGAGTCTAGATAAAAAAGACAAGATGCTGAGTCACCCTAAGGATGCGAGCCAGTGGCAAGCGTTGAACTTCGAAGACCCAGAATTTGGGAACGATCCAAGGAACATCGTGCTGGGCGCGAGCACCGATGGAGTCAATCCGTTTGGCAGCCAGAGAAGCACACATAGCACCTGGCCTGTGTTTGTGTGGATGTACAACCTTCCTCCCTGGTTGTGCATGAAGAGGAAGTACATTCACATGAGTATGCTAATTGAAGGGCCGAAACAACCAGGAAATGACATCAATTTGTATCTGGGGTTGCTGAAAGAGGAGCTTGACACGCTGTGGAAAACGCCAGCCAATACGTGGGACGCCGTAGAGAAAGAATATTTCCCTATGAGAGCCGCACTGCTCACGACGGTGCACGACTATCTCGGTTACGGATATCTCGCGGGGCAGGTAGTCCACGGATTTTCTGGATGCGTAAGGTGCATGGATGACACAACGTATCGCTAGCTAGATAGAGATCCCGGGTCTTTGAAAATCGTGTTCATGGGACATCGAAGGTGGCTTCGCGACGATGACCCGTGGAGGAAACGCAAGGATCTGTTCGATGGTGAAACCGAACCCCGAAAATGCCCGTGTACGAGGAGCGGCGAGGAAATAGACAAGCTGTTGAAAAATTGGAAAGACTGTCCACTGCCGGGAAACAAGCAAAAGGCGCCAGAGCCGGGAAAGAAGCGAAAGGCGCCAGAGCCGCTGCTGAAGGTATGGAAAACGAGGTCTGTTTTCTGGGACTTGCCGTACTGAAAGATCCACCGTGTGCCTCACAGCCTTGATGTCATGCATATCACAAATAACGTGTGCGAGAGTCTGCTTGGTACCCTGCTCAACATGCCAGAGAGGACCAAAGATGGGCCGAAAGCAAGGGCAGACTTGAAATCAATGGGCATCAGGCAGGAGCTTCACGCTAATGATGATGATGATGAGGCGAAGCAGGACACAGAAAGTCGTCGCAAAGGCAAAAAGGCCAAGAAGACCGGAAATGACTACCCTCCCGCGTGCTTCACTCTAAGTCAGGAGGAGATCGAGCAGTTTTTCACCTACCTCCTAGGAGTAAAACTTCCTTACAGTTACGCGGGGAAGATAAGCAGATACCTAGACCCAGCGAAGCAGAAGTTCAGTGGGATGAAGTCTCACGACTGTCACGTGCTGATGACGCAGATACTTCCAGTTGCAATCCGTGGGATCATGGACGCGCACGTCCGTGAAACGCTATTTGGCCTATGCAACTTTTTCGACGTCATCTCTCGGAAGTCGATTGGCGTGAGGCAACTCAGAAGGCTACAGGAAGAGATCGTGGTGATACTATGCGAGCTTGAGATGTACTTCCCGCCCGCATTCTTCGACGTTATGGTGCATCTGCTGGTCCATATAGTGGAGGATATCATCCAACTCGGGCCGACGTTCCTGCACAGCATGATGCCGTTCGAAAGGATGAATGGTGTCATCAAAGGATACGTTCGCAACATCTCACGTCCAGAGGGAAGTATAGCCAGGGGCTTTCTGACCGAAGAGTGCATCTCCTACTGCACGAATTATCTAGGCATCGAGAACCTCGTTGGTCTGCCCGTCAACAGGCACCTCGGCAGGCTCGCTGGATGGGGTCACCGTGAGGGTCGCCGCGAAATGCATGTCGACTTAGAGGGTCGACTCGCTGACTTTGAAAGAGCAAACCTAGTCGCGCTACAACACATAGACGTGGTCGATCCTTGGGTGGTAGAGCACAAAACCTTTATTAAGAAGACGTACAATGACCGAGGCCAACAGAGGACGGACGGAGATATAATCAAAGAGCACAACTCATGTTTCACGCGTTGGTTCAAGCAGAAGCTTCTGTCGTACCCTTTACATGAGGATTCTTCCGCGGAAGAACAACTCATATTCGCCTTGTCACAGGGCGCCGAGCACAACCTGATGACCTATGAGGCGTACGATATCAACGGCTACACATTCTACACCGAGGCCAAGGACATGAAGAGCGATGGTTATCAGAACTCCGGGGTACGATGGAATCCTACACCGGTAACGACAAGGACAGATACTACGGAAGGATCGAGGAGATCTGGGAGCTGAGCTACGCTGGAGAGAAGGTCCCGATGTTCCGTGTCAGATGGGCGAAGAGCGTCCTAAAAGAAGACCGGTATTTCACCACCATGGTTATACCCGAAGCCAAATCCAAGACCGCGGGCGCAAACGTCACCGTGAAAAATGAGCCATGGGTACTGGCTTCCCAAGTGGACCAATGCTTCTTCATTACCGACCCGTCAAAGCCCAGTCGTGTTGTCGTGAGGAGAGGCAAAAGGAAGATCATCGGAATGGATGGAGTAGCCAATGAGCAAGACTTCGACAAGTACGGCGACCCGAGGATCGAACATGACGACGATGATGAAGTAGCAGCATACACCACAAGAAGAAGCAGGACCACCCTACCTAAAGGACGTCCGTTCCACAGAAGAACTCCATTTGCGAAAAAGAAGGGCAAGAAGATTGTGAACAGATAGCTAGCTTAGATCGATTGTATTTAAATCGTAGCCTTCATTTCTCGATTGTATTTCATGGGCACTTTTTGAACTATCATGAATATTTTTAAATTTCATGGACACTCGATCTCGATCCCCCTCCATCTCGATCGCTATCCCACATCGCCAGATCCGGTCCCCCTCGCCGCCGAGCACCCCCCGGTCCACCGGCCGCCGCCGCCGACCCCCCGCACCCTCGATTCCCCTACTCAACCGCCGCCGCCGACCCCCCGCACCCCTCCCCTACTCAACCGCCGCCGCCGACCCCCCGCACCCCGCGCACCCTCCCCCGCTCCACCGGCATTACTGTTTGATGATATTTTAAAAAAAATTATTACTGTCTTATAAAAAAAATATTACTGTTATGATTTAAACAAGTTTGAACATATTTAAACACAAATAAGTATCAAACAACATTTTAAATGCATAAAAAAATTGTGGAGCCTGGGAATCGAACCCAGGACCTCCTGGTGTGAGAACTGGCTACTGACCAGTTGAGCTAGTAAAGGGAACTTGGTGTGGATCAGGTCAGGTGAAAGATAACCTGTTGGCTCGAGCAGAAATAAAAAAAAATACTAATGGCGCACCAGGGTGAGGCGCGCCATTAGTATGGATGTACTTATGGCGCACCGAGGGGCGCACCATTAGTATTGTGCCGCCCCCATCCATATTTCCTCCCCGGCGGCCCAAACCTATCCCCTCTCTCTCTTCCTCGCCCTCGCCCTCGATCCCCTTCCCCTCTCCTCTCCCGACGCCGCTGCCCCGCCGCCTCGACGCCGCCCCGACGCCGCGACGCCGCCCCGTCGTCCTCCTCTCCGCCCCGACGCCCCAACGCCGCCCTCTCCTCTCCCGACGCCGCCGCCCCGCCACCCCGTCGTCCTCGTCTCCTCGGTGCCGCTCTCCCCGTCGCCCCACCTTGTTGGACGCCATCGCCCCGCCGCCCTCATCGCCGGTGGCCTGGACGCCGCCCCGTCCACACCACCGTCGCCGGAGCACCACCACCACCCAGACCTCGTCGCCCCACCTCGTCGCCCCGTCCACACCACCGCCCCCGTGAGCTCCCCCTCCTCCTCTCCCCCTCTCCCCCTCGCATTCAGATTCAGTCACGATAATAGGTTCCAGATTGTTTGTTTTTCTTCCTGAATGATGATCATAGTTAATTTGTATTGGATTTGGATATTTATACTTGGGGAAAAAGAAAGGGCATCCAGGGAGTAGTTAGTCTGATAGAACAAACAAAAGACAGTTGGTTCTTAATGTACATGATGGTACTTAATTAGATTTGACAGTTGCACACATGCACGTGAGTCAAAAAAAGAAACGAAAAGGGAAAGTCATTTTAGAGTCAGCTAAGAAGCTCTGCTGGCTAGACATTGACAGAAACAAGTCAAGGAACATAACAAGTCAATACAAATTAAATAGTTTGGTTAAACATAGCTTTTGGGTTAACTGTTTCTTCTCACAAGGAAACTGACTGCTAGTTTTTGGTCTTATTTTACTAGTTGCGCTTGTGCATCGTTCTGATGCTAGGGCTAAATGTGTAAAGTCCTGACAAGCCATTGTGATGATTAAGGCTGAAAGTGTCAATTCTGATGCAAAGCAATAGCTTAACAGCTGGACTAGGGATACTAATCAATCATGAAAGAATATTGGGATTATCGATATAGGAATATCCTAGCTAATAAGTACTCTCTCCGTCCCATAGTATAAGATGTTATTAAGACTGTCATCGCTGTGATGGGGGTAATTGCGATGTGAGGGGCTATTGACGAGCAGCATGCTAATGATCAAGCTAGCTAGCGGAGGTGGTATTGAATGGAAATGAATAATGCCGTGTAAATGTACAAGTCACATGGAGGGGGCTGCTGCTGGACCTGGATGTGAGTGCTTCTTCCTACTACATAGTACTACTGTAAATCATCTATTCTGTCTAGCTGGATAGCTGGACCCCTTCAAAGCATATGCCTGGAGGGGCTCCCTGGATGCCCTGTTTACTGAAACAGACTGACAGTGCCACATACCCTAATTACCTGGAACTTGCAGTATAAAAACAGAACCTTAATCAGCATGATCCTCTGACCTTAGAAGCAAAATAATCGATCTGACTGCTAGGAATCAGATGTCTGTTTTTTAGCATCCCATCAAACTAGTTATGCGTCGTACGATTTGTTTGATCTCATACATGTTGAATATAATGCTAGAAAAGGTGCTTGGGTTAGTTTGTATGCAACGTTTCCCTATATAGTAGTACCTCAGCCTGTTGGAAAGGAATAAACCAAAACTTGTCAGTATCCGGATAGAGAACGGATTTGTTGCCGTGTGATTAGATTATTAGGAAAATACGTTCACTTCACTTCACTGTTTTTATTAGGCAGGACAGTGCAGTAGTTGATGTATCTTGGGTTGATTATAAAGTTGCTTGGGTTTATTATGAAGTACTTTGATCATGTCTCTTTATTTGTACTGCTGCTAATATACTTTATATGATGATGAAGTGCTACTGAGTTGTGTGCAAATTTCGTTAAATCAGTGATGTGTATGTGTGCTGTCAGTTATGTGTATGTGCTTATTTTAATCCAGTGAAATATGGCACTGAACTGTAGCTAGCTAAACGGTAGTTTTGCTTAAATTGGTGAAATTTGGCACTGAAATGTAGCTAGCAATGCAAATATCTCAATGAATTTAGCTCTGTTTTCTGTGTGAAACTGTTGTTGTTAAATGAAGCCACATTCCAGTCCAGTTTGAGCAATGCAAATTCATTCCATATGTAACCATTGCAGCTCAGCTCAGCTCAGTTTGAATAATCCATCAAGAACAGAAACTGAAATACTCCCTCCGTCCCATAATATAAGAGCTTTGTCCAAAATGTTGAATGATACTGCTTGGAGATGCATATATTGTTTCACCTCTTCACATGCCAATGTATTTTCCATGTTGTGATGGAGGCCTTTTTTGCCTTGTCCACCCGAGAGGCCCTTGAGTTTGCTGGAATGTCGATTAACTTCCGTTCCAGCAAATTCGGGTACTCCATATGTCCTATTTTCAGCAAAGGTCATGCTGAAATTTTCCGTGAATTTTAGCATGACTTTGCTAAAAATAGGACATATGGGGTACTTGTGACTAATGATGAAAGCTTAGGCTTTTAGGGTGCCTCGGCGTCGAAAAACCCTCAATGATAAAAGCTTAGCTTTTAGGATGCCTCGGTGTCGACAAACCCTAAATGATGAGACCATGATCTTGTTCCTTGACAATAACCAACTTTTTGACCAAACTTTGTTCCTATTTAGAGAGAAACATGGCCAACAACGATGAGGCCGGGGGTTCGGGCGGCAAGGCATTCTGGGAGCTGTCCCAGGAGATGGAGGAACAACCTCACTTGTATGAGGACGCCGCCTTCCCCACCGATCCTGAGACCACTGATGGTACAGCCGAGCATGACCCCACTGATGCCACCACTGATGGTGCCGCCGAGGATGCCACCACTGATGATGGCGGTGCACGCACAGATGGCAGCCAACCGAAGAGGCAACGGAAGGACCGGCGCCCGATCGTGCTCCTCACCCTCAAGGTGGAAGTTACTGAAGTGGACTCCGACGGGAATCCAACGGCGCCCGAACGAATAGTCAAGGGGTACTCGCTTCAGCTCGGGTGCATTCTCCGGAGCACCGTCTCGATCAACACCGAGAACCTGAGGCATCCTGACTGAGGGAATTTGCGCAACCTCCTCTTCACGAAGCTGCACGAACGATACAAGTTCCCCGCTGAATTTGAAAACACAAGCCTCAAAGGGAATAAAGTGAATAATGCTGCCCTCACGAAGATGAGCAAGGCCCTGTCTACTTGGAAAAGCAATGTGAAGAGAATGATCGAGAAAGGCGAGAGTTATGAGAAGATCAAGGAGAAAAATCCTTCGATCACCGAAGATGACTACAACGACTTCAAGATCAATTGCTCGAGCACCGCAAACTCCCAATCAAGTCAGTGGGGGAAAGAAATGCGGGAGCTGAACATAGGGGAACACACACTCGGTCCCGGCGGTTACAGAGTGGCGGAGCCTATATGGGACAAGGAGGAGGCGGACCGTGCCGAGCAAGGCCTACCGCCCCTCTTCGATAAATACGGTGACAAGTACAAGAAGGACCCAAAAACAAAGGAGCTTACCACGGATCCGAAGACCAGGGCGCTTGAGCTTGTTCTGGTAAGGAATACACCCCCGCGTAATTAGCTCCATATGGTTGCATTCTAATTAATGAAGCCAAATTTCTAAATGGTTCACATTCCTTCCG
Organism: Triticum timopheevii; assembly: GCA_963921465.1. NCBI lineage: Eukaryota > Viridiplantae > Streptophyta > Magnoliopsida > Poales > Poaceae > Triticum > Triticum timopheevii. Next base: position 14,586,452 of record OY997272.1, on the reverse strand, counting down.
CAGGCGACTGAAAGCAGTAGCGCGGGGTCGACTAAGAGCAACCCTTGGGACACCACTCTAAATAGGGCGTTGAATGTAATGAAGAACAAGGATAAGCTCAGTAAGCCGACGTCAGCTGGTCGTGTGGCCGGCAAAGGCTTGTCGACAAAATGGTCGTCATACTATAACAATGGTGGGCGAAAGTAGAAAAAGACCAGCTCGGAAAGCCAGGCGCGCGAGGTTCAAGAACTCAAGGCACAGGTGGCGCGGATTCCGGAGATTGTCCAAGAGCAAGTGCAACAACAACTCGGAGTGACGATCACCGCCATTGTGCCTACCTTGATCGAGGGGTTGAGTGCGTGGATTGCGGGCGGCCAACAGGGGCCGCCCCCGATTCCTAGCTTCACGGCCAGCAACTCGCAGAATGCGATGGCGGGGCCATTGGTGCCTCCGGCGGAGGCGGCATTGGTGTCTCCGACGCCAGCATGGGAGCTTAATGCACCCGGGTGTACGCCGACCGGCACCTCTGCAGCAAGCGGCCCCTCCGTCAACTGCACGCCCGCCGTTGGCGGTGCCTCGACATTAGCCGAGCTCGACGCCATCATCACGGTAACTAATTAAGCCTCTCTCGGCCGAGGACTTCATCTCCTTGCCTTTGACTGGGCATCCCTGACGCCCTACATGTTTTCGCAGGGCGCCGCCGACATTCCATGCACTCTCCTGCACTTCGTGAACAACGAGTTGGTCGATGTCGCCAAGGGCAAAATCGTTCAACCGGGCAACCCCTTGTTCCACGGTACCCAGATGCCACCCAACTTGTTTAGGGTTCAACTGGTTCGGGTGCTGCCAGGCTGCGACGAGTTGTTACCTTCGATTCGACCCGTCGGGGCCGATGATGATGACGTGATGACCCTCAGCGCCTGCCTGAGCTGGCCCCTGCTTTGGCTGAAGAGCCAGATTCGTTTGGGTGCGGGGGACACCACCCCAAAGACAACACCGCCAGTCGTGCCGGCGCCAAGTCGGCCCCATGGCAAGACCACCGCAACGGTGCCGGACATCCCTATGCCACTGGATCCAAACATGCATATGGCACAGGATCAGAACGACGACGACGACGACGATACATTTGGCAACGTCGATCAGTACTTTGCCGATCATGGGTACGATGGCGACTTCATGGGGCCTCCTTCTCAAGAACCCAACCCAACAAAAGACGTGCGCGATCTAGCTGGTACCGCGGAGAAGCCAAGTTGCAATAGGCGTCGTCTGCCGTTCAGCTCTCAGGGGACGCCTCCAACTGCCGACTTCACCGAGCCTCAGATAGGCGAGGTGCGAAATATTATCAGCCCCAACACACTCAAGAAGGCGGTCTGTGAGCAGAACTCGGTCCCATTACAGGAGAAGAAGAAGGCACGCAAAAGAAAGACTAAGAAGGGTGCGAGCCAGCCGGCACCGAGTATGATCCGTGCTCAGGACGGGCTACCTTCACCTAAGGATATCTCGAGGAGGATGCATGTGGCGGGTAGGGCGATGCTACCGACAAATATGCTCAATGCTGCAACCGGTGCTATGCGGAGTCTGCATGACAGTGTTCTTTCTTTGGAAAAGCGGCGTCTCAGAGAGAAGGATGTGGCATACCCGGTTTTCGCGGCCAAGGTGCCAGAGGGCAAGGGCTTTGTGGATAACTCCATCGGGCGTACGATCGTCCTGCGGTTTGATGACATCCACGCTATGTTGAACCTTCATCCGCTGCACTACACCTTCGTTCGGCTATTTTCACTGAGTATGGAGATGCGGATCATTCGCGACAAGACCCCGGACATCGTGATAGTCGACCCCTTCTACATGCGTGCCAAGATCTTGGGCAGCGCTGGGGACCGGCAAGTCGCGAGTTCTTACCTCGAAGGCGTCATTCTGGCAAACCAAGATAAGGATAACTTCCTCGTGCCTTACTTTCCCGAGTAAGTCCTCCCCTCAACCGGCCCGTAACATATGAATTCTTAGATTTCGATCGTTTTTCTTTTAACATTCCGTGTTTTCTGCAGTGACACACATTGCACGCTCATCCTCCTAAGCCCCAAATATTCCATGGCCACGTATTTCGACCCGGACCGTCAGTCGAACGTAGACTACACAAATGTCAAGAAGGTTCTTGATGATGTTCTCCCCGGCTACGCCAAATCTGGAGGCACCTTCACCAAGCCTATTCGTAAGTACGGCAAGCACGTGTTCTCCCACAATACGACGTTCTGCTGCGTCAAGCAGCCGCCTGGCGGTCAGAAGGGTGCCTACTATGCCATCCATCACATGCGGGCGATCGTACGGGACCATCATCAACTTCTGCTACCGAGTAAACTCAAAGATTGGGCAAAGAGCGTGTCGGCAATCCAGGACGCGGACATCAGACAAGAATTCTTTCACATCCAGTCGGAGTTTGCGGAAATCATTCATCAAGATGTCCTTTGTACCTCGGGGCAGTTCTACCTCAGAAATCAACCGTCCAACAGTGACATCGACACAATGCTACAAATGCAGGCTGACAACGACCGTTATTTCATGACTCCCACGATAGACGACGGCTTCATCCACGCTCCGGTCCCTTGAGTCGAGTCGAAAGCAGTGATGCTGTGTCTAGTTCTGAAACATCGATTGACTCATGTTGTAATTAAACTTTAATGAACTTGTAGTATGTCTCTTTGGTTTCGAGAGTCGTTCAACTTAGATGTAATCGATGCTATTACTGTCCTGCTTTTCTCTTCCGATCGTTCTGTTGCATACTTATATATTGCTTATGTATTGTCTGTGAATTGGTACTAACGTTTCGTTTGGCTAGTGCATAGCGATGCCCTCGTATGTCGTGTACAAGGGTAAGGTTCCCGGAGTCTACGATGACTGGGAGGAGTGTCGGAGACAGGTTCACCGATTCAGCGGTAACAGTTACAAAGGGTACACCACTAGGGCCGAGGCCGAATCTAGATACGCCCGCTATCTAGCGGGAGAGGGGAGGGAGCGTTGGAGGAACCGGATGAAGACGAGTTTCATCGTGATGATGCTCATCGTGATGACCGCAGCTCTCTTCTATGTGATGGTAGTTTAGATGATCGATATCGACTTGTAATGTGAAGACAAACTCGCTACTCGCGGTCTCGAGACTTGTAATATTATGTTCTATCTTTGTTCGGTCTTTTCAATTTGGAGACTAATATGATGAATTGTATTCGGAGACTAATATGATGAATTGTATTCAAAGACTAATCTTCTATTGTATTCGATGAATCTATATTTTGTCAAATTATACATTTTGTAACCTGTGCAAAAAACAGAAAATAAAAAATAAAAAAAACCTAATATTCATACTAATGGCGCATCAAATGACAGTGCGCCATTAGTATGCCAAAGGATACTAATGGCGCATCATTAAACAGTGCGCCATTAGTATGCCGAAGTTACTAATGGCGCATCTTGTTGTTGTGCGCCATTAGTATGCCAAAGCACCTGGGTATACATGGCCCCCTGGGAGGCATACTAATGACGCACTGCTGTATATATTAATGGCGCATCTGAGGTCCGCCATTAGTAAAATATACTAATGGTGTGGCACTAATGGCGCACCACTAATGCGCCATTAATGGCCAAATTAGGTGCGCCATTAGTAGGCCTTTTCCTAGTAGTGCACAATGCATCGCCTCCTGGTCGTTGTTCCAGGCGGCGGATTATGGGTTGCAGTTGTTTGAGGTCGTTTCCTTTTTCTTCTTCTCTCTCCTACATGATTAGAGCGGCGACAAAATGAAGGAAAAGGAGGGAGGGGCTCGGGTAGGTGTGGGAAGGAGGAGCGAGGCTACACCATCGACGAACGTCGTGGAAGGGAGGGCCATCTAATGGTTTGAGCTACGCATCAAGCCACCCCCCGGAGAAAGATGACTGGAATGATATGGATACGAGTGGGGGCGGGCGGTGATCGTGGATTCATGTGTGCTAGTATGGGGCCGCGAAGTAAGGCGGCTATATATAATGCTTTGAGCGGCGATGGGGAGGTAGGGGGTCATAACGAGAAGGGGTTGGCGGGAGAGAGGTTGACCGAGGGTGGGTGATGGGTGGGAGAGGTTGCACGTAACATAGACCAAGGATGGGGCGTGCAATTCTCGAGGAGAGGAGAAATTTATACCAAAAATGAGGACCCTGGTTAGGTCCAAAAGTCCACACATATTATGTGCACAAGTTAAGAATCCATGGTCGCTTGCGAAACAAGTGGCCTTTTGTGATGCCTCTTAAGAATTGCATGTATCCAACTTTTCACAATAGTAACAACACTCACTTTGTCGGTGCCAGCCATGGCCGGTCTTGGTCATCGGCGGGATACCCCGGCGGACACATGGTAGGGTGGTTGGCGCTATTGTGGCAGCTCGACCAGTATCTAGCGGACACGTGGTATGGTGGTTGGCGCTATTGTGGCAACTCGACCAGTATCTTCCGCCACATGTCAAAGTCATTCTCCACGTGTAGCTCGACCAGTATCTGGCGGACACGTGGTATGGTGGTTGGCGCTATTGTGACAGCTCAACCAGAATCTTCCGCCACATGTCAAAGTCATTCCCCACGCGTCCTTTAAGGATCTGGTTGCAATTTATATTCCTTTGAAGGTCACCGATGTAATACAAGCTGTATAAAGTGGTTTGTTGCAAAAAGGAAAACTTTCCACTGTTGTAAGATGTACTCTTCTTGGGTGTATTTTTTTTAATTCCTTCAAAATTGGCATGTTTAATAAAACTTGGCAACAACTGAATTTGATACTCTTTGCACAAAATAGCTATCAATCAAACATTGCAAAACGACGGTGAAATAGTTTCATATATATGCAACAAGTGTAACCACAACAACATTTCCTGAATCATTTTCATCAGCTGATCCTAAGCTAGAACTATGAATTCATCCCTATAAGATCATCCAAGAAACATAATGTCGGGGGCGTAACTGGATCACGTAGAGCAGCTCCAGCAGCATACACCAAGACCAAAAATAGGAATTTGGCAACCGCAGCATCAGTAATGCCACTTGGGTCTCAGCTCCTCTTCTACCTCCGTCAGCTCCTGGTACCGGTACCACTGCGATGCCGCTTTACCGACGGGCAGTGGGGCGCGGACGAAGACCTCGACTGGTTTGGGTACGTGTACTCTTAAATGCAACTCGCCACTGCCGCCGTCTTCTTCCTCGATGCTGCTATCAGGGTCGCTAGATGGCACACCAAGTGGTTCAGCCGCGATCCACCCGAGTCCAGATATCGCAATGTCACTAGCAGGCCTGCACAGGAAAGAAGGTGCCAATAATTCATTCAGGATGTAAAATGTTCAAATAAACAAAAATGCTCCTATATAGGGACTGTTATATACGGTTGCTTGTCATGAAGATAACATATTAGTACCAAATACCAACGCACTAATACCCTGGTACTGGCCAACAAATGGCTGCTGCAAAGTTAAGTTCCCAATGTTAGTTGCAAACATTACCTATCGAGCTCTTCATATCTTATCTGCAATTCGCGAACGCCCTGAAGCCCACACCATCCTTCAGCTCTCTCCTGGCCGGTTGGGGGAGTCAATGTAACTCCGACTTCTCTCTGGAAAGTGAAAAGGAAAGGACAACAGGTATAATTTTGTTAGAAATGACAGCACACATTAAATCCTCATCCAAAATACCTCCGCCCAGTAAAAAAATGATGGCACAGCAAAAGCTAGTTTTTAGAAGATGAGGTTACATGCGGTGGGACTCTTTCTTTGAGACGAATAAAGCTTAAATAAAGAAATAACTCCATTTCACAAATGCGATGAAGTTTTGTAAATAAATTTTGAAAGAAGAAATAGATTATTACTTCTAATTAGAAGAAAATCAAACTCGCGGAACAGCCACATACCTTGTAGAATTCATCTGCTTCTGCGGTGGGGACCATATTAATACTTAGCTTCTTTGGTCCATAGAATGTTAGCCGTGTGCGTGGAAGAGCCTGGCGATTTATTGGTGATCAGTTAGTGGCTGCTAATTTACGAGTGACATTGAGAAAGATGGAAAAATATGAATACTGAAATTGTGAGAGCATTTAGGTACCTTAACAACATCGATACGGACAAGTCCCCCCCAGAACAACGTATTCCCGCTCAATCCAACATCTGTATCATTAGCCTGAACAAAACATTATGTTCTGAAGAAAGAGATTAGTGTGGAAATTTTGAGAAAGTAGCATGGATTTTACAGATCGAGGTATACATACAGGAAAACATCGCCCCTTTAGGCGACTTTGTGGTGCAAGAGAAGGCAGATCATCAGCGTGGATAACTGCTGCCTGTCTATGATGAAGATGGACTCCAGGTGTGTCGTATAATTTCTGTCATGCATAAATTAAACTATATTAAGGTCCAAACTGGACACCAAAGGAGAATACAAAACATAGGCACTTATCCATGTCACTTAAATGTACTTTTTAGAACATGTTAAATATATATATATATATATATATTATAGATGGAGATTTAAGGCATCTAATTATCCCATTCTCTAGGTGAGCAGCATTTTGTTTAGCATGTAAGCAGGGTAGAGGAGAGATTATATTGGATTCTCTGACAGCTACATCACATCAATAATGATGATACACTATGTTCACATGTAAAGTAGCATACATATCTGAATTTTAAAACAAGTAGAAGCATACCCCTCCTCCTAAAAATGCTTCGATCTGAATAGGACCTAAGGTTGTTCCGGGAACAGCAGATTGTATTGGCTTGTATTTTTGAGCTGCAGCTGCCACTGGATCTTTATATGCCATTGTTTCTACAACAGCAATCTCAAACTATTAGCACGATGAAGATATGAATGAACAAAAAAAAAGACCACATAATCAGAAAAAGGGTGGTAGGAGAATTTAAGGGCCTACTTAGCATAGCACTGATAAATGCAGATTTCCCAACATTTGCTGAACCCTGCAACAATGTATGAACGCATCAGAATGTCAGATATAACTACGGTAGGCAATAAGCAGGCATGTTACTCGTACTGTTTGGATCGTCTTTTTTGTAATCATTCAATGTGCATAATGAAAAAGCAAATGAGGTAGATATGGCCATCTCACTACATTTTCAATTTTTTCGGTGAGGATGATAAGTTCTCCAAACATGCAAAGGACCATGACATGATTTTGGATCTTCCTTATACACTTATTGTTTTTTGACAAATAGCAGGCATGAATTGCGTTTTGAAACACAAGTTGTAAAACAGGACAGCACAATGTGATAGTTATGCCTCGGTCGTAATAGGCGAATAATGCTTACCAGTATATACACATCTCGGGCCTGATAAGAGACAATGAAAATGTAGTCAGGATTGTGCATGAGAAGTCAGCAGCCAACAAGAATAGGTAGACAGTAAGTGGATAACAAGCCGACCTTCTTTTCCTGCTGAATCTCTGATATAACACCAGTGATGCCGACCAATGACTTTGAGCTTGTCAAATGCACGCTAAGGACACTACGCACACAAAGCAAGATAATAAATTGTCGGTTAGGTGAAGACCCGACGAAATAGAAAGGAAAACTCAGGGGGGAAGAAAATCTCACTTGAGTTTCTTCCTAACAACAGACTCCACGACCCAATCGCCGATACAATTCAAATCTGTGTCGCTAGGAAGGAGGTCAACCTACAGAGCAGCTAGCTTCAGTTACCTGACAGAAGAAACAGTACTGAGAAGTTGACAATGTATGAAATTCACCTTTGTTATCACTAGCACGATGGGGTTAGCGCCGGCGAAATCGCGTATGCGCGCCAGGAAACTTCCATTGAAGTCGACTATGTCAACCTACATTCGTATAGCAGCCAAAATGAGTGCAAGAAAATGCACAAGCAAGAAAACCAGGTGTGCATCAATTGATTGGGGTATGACAGCCAGGGTTGTTTACTAGTTTCACTATCAGTGCTTTCTCGTGGCGGAGGTACGACAGCTTCTCCCGTAGCTCTTCTGCCGAAACGAACTGCTTGCCCCCCGGGTAACCGCCGTGGCCGCCGACGGCGGTCACCATGTGCCCGTGCGACAGCAGCTTGCACCGCCCGCATAGCACGGTTTTTAGCTGGTTGTGCCTCTTCTTCTGCTCACATCTTGTCATGTCAGTCCATGCTCCGATAAGCCGACGAACGCGCTGAGAATGGCGGCGAGCTGAGCCCGTGGATCGGATGGCCGCTTACCAGGTCGTAGGTGGCGGGCTCGACGTGGCCGGGGGACCCCGCCTCGCCGGTGTGCAGCGGGGCGCCGCAGCCGTAGCAGCAGGCGACGCCGGAGGGCGTCTTCTTGGCGAGGGCCTTCCGCTTCTCCTTGCGGCGGCGGCGCCTCTCGGCGTCCTCCTCCGGCGCGCGCGCGCGGGCGCCTGCCGCGGCCGCGAGCTGCCGCTGCCTCCCCAGGTACACGTCGCCCCGCGTCGGCGCCGCGGGGCCGACCCCGTCCGCGGGAGGAGACGGCGAAGGGGACAGGGACGGGGCGCTGGGAGAGGCGGCGCGCGCGCGGGTGGAGAGGGAGAGGGAGACGGAGGCGGTGGCGGTGGCGGCAGACGGGTGGTGCTTGGCGGGGACGGCGGGCGGCGGCGCCGGGGACTTGGGGAAGGAGAGGAAGAGCGGGCGGGGGCACGCCGACGCCATTGGAGGCGGGGCGGAGCGGAGGGGAGAAAGGCGAAAGCTTTTGGCTCGCCGTGGCGGGAGCGGTGGGTGGGTGGCCTTATCCGCTTCGCCGTCGCCGGAGCAAGACGGGCCGCGCAAGGCTGTTCTAACACATTCGGCCCATTGGAGAGTACTCGACCTGAGCCCGGTATTTTCGGCCTGATAAACAGGCATTTCCTATTTGGCGCCACAGGCGAGAGACCTCCTATATGCCGCATTTTGCGGCCAATAGGTCGCGCGACGCACAGGGGACGTGCACCTGGGCCGGCCCATTCGCTGTCCGTCAAGGAATGAAAAATTCGCCAAAAAATAAGTGCTGTGCTGGGGATTCGAACCCACGACCTTACATAGTCGCACGCTCTGCTCTAGCCACTGCACCTGGCTAGTTACTTTGTAAGAAAAGCAGCGGGACCTTAAATAAACGGCCACAGCGGCGAAAAGTATAAACCAATTCGGCCAAGTCCCTAAATTAAAACCAGTTAAGCCAGTTACAAATTTTCAAAACTGAAGTATTTTTTGGAATATGTGAACAACTTTCGGAAACAGGAACAAAATTTTGAATTAGTGAGAAAATTAAACATGCGGACAATTTTTTGAATTTGTGAACAAATTTTGAAACATGAACATTTTTTTAATATGTGAACAAATTTTATGAAAACGAACAAAATTTGAATTTCCCAAAGATTTTTAGAAAACATGAACATTTTTGGAATTTGTGAACAATTTTTCAAAGCACGAATGATTTTTGAATCTTGAGAACAAATTTGTAAGCGTGAACTTTTTTTGAAGCACGAACATTTTTTAAATCTTGAGAACAAATTTTGAATTGGAGAACAATTTTGGAAAATCCTGAACAAATTTGGAAGCGCGAACAATTTATTAAAGCACGAACATTTTTTGAATCTAGAGAACAAATTTTGAAAAAGTACGAACAAATTTGGAAGCGTGAACATTTTTTGAATATCTCTATCTCTACTACCTAAAAGAAACGGAGTGTTCCATCTCCCCTTTTACGTTTCGTCCAACCTCTTCGTCACCCCCGACACGCTCCCTCCCCCTCTTCCGATTTTTCAACCCCACCAATTTTAAAAACCGGAAGGTCTTCCTCCCCGCAACATAGTTTCCTCCAAATCAAAGGTAGATCATGGCAAAACCCACGCACGCACGACTCTCGTGGAATCCCTATACGCTAATATCTCTCGATCCCTTCCATCTATACCTCCAAAAATCTCTCTCGATCCTTTCCATCTATACCTCCAAAAATCTCTCTCGATCCCTTCCATCTATACCTCCAAAAATCTCTCTCGATCCCTTCCATCTATACCTCCAAAAATCTCTCTCGATCCCTTCCATCTATACCTCCAAAAATCTCTCTCGATCCTTTCCATCTATACCTCCAAAAATCTCTGTTAGTACTGGTATATATACATCCAATCAGTCGTGCTTTTCATTGGGCTTCCAATTGCATAAAACCCCATGCACGATCGCTCCAAGTGATCTGACGTCAAAAGCTTCAGAGCTTCAGGATGGCCCCGTGCACAATGGCTCATGTGCTCCATTGTTACCTGGCGGCTGTTGCGCGGGACCTCGACCTCCGTCATGATCAATGCATCCCGTCCGCCGCGTTGTCCGATCTCGCCCTCAACGCCCATCCGCCGCGCCATCCGATATCCTCAGTGCCCATCCGCCGGTCCACCCGTTCGCCGCGATCTTCCTCCATTGACCGATAGAATTGGCACTAGGCGAGCATCAATCACGTCACGGGCAGCCCGGCCGCTCGAGGCGGACTCGAGCACGGTGAGACCTGACCAGTGACGCCCCGAAGGCCAGGCTGTTGCAGTAGAAGGAGAAGGTGCATCGGACTGACGCGATGGTGTGCATCGCCCACGATGAACATGCCTCTGAGCAGGTTGAGCTGGGCAACGTCGCGCTGACAACTAGCATGGCCAGCACCACGGGTACTGGTGGAACAACATCCACACCACTACGGGTATATGATAGAAGAATAATATGTCCTGAAATATGTCATAGCAGCTCCCTGATGCTGTTGTGTTGGTGCAATCTTCCAGATCACGCCGGATGAGAAGGCAATTATTTTCACGCCCAGGTGTTAATGGATTTAGGCGCTCCACCCTTGATGATTCCTTTAAAGGTAGGTTGCTTTATCAATTACGTATTATTTTGGCCATGTATCCATGATGTATCAATTAACTGGTTCACGATATCTCCCTACAATGTGTGAGATAATAGCAAATATTTGTGCTACTTTGTTTTGTCATGATGTATCGATGAATTTCTTTCTTAACCTACAGGTTGCTAAAAATGACAGCAGAAAATAACAGAATTCTACCCAGCTGGCGATCGACAGAACCCCGATCATCAATCTTGTGTATGTGTGCGTGCGTGTTCATGATGATATATGAATTTTGGGCGCCCTCTGCTTATCTATTGCCGGTGGGGTGGACACACCATCCTGATATGTGCCCGCCGCCGTTTGTTGGGTCAAAATTGTTTCAGCCGGCACAGGCGAAGGCAGCACAGTTGGCAGACAAAAACGGGGAATGTTAAATGAGCCGCTAGCTTTGAAGGTGCTGCCCTCGGCGACGGTGACAACCACAACGAACAGTGCGGAAGAGGCCTTGGCCATGGTGTGGCGGCGGGAGGAGGACAACCTCGAGGTCCCACACAACGGTGAATCCGTCGCTGTCAGCGCCGTCTGCATGGCCGGCGTCTGCGACTCTCTTCAGCTGATCAACGTGCTCGTGGCGACCATTGTCTTGCATGGGAGACCATATTGTCCTTTTTGGCCCAATAAATTAGTTCTTCAATTTGTACTACCACTGATCTGGATTGAGACCCGTGCAACTTTTTAAGGGGTGTACCAACGTGTATCAAAGAATTTCCTATTTTAATTTTTAACTTAATGTGATTGCGATTTAGTTTTGCTCATTTCTTGAAAAAGGTTTCAGAACTGTACAATGATAATGTTAGAGATATAGATTTAGATTTGCATCACATAATCTAATTGTAGAAAAATTGAATTATTTATGCACAAAAATGATTGTTGTGACTATATTTATCTTGGATTTTGTTATAGCCATATATGCAGGGACATTTTGATATGATAATTTACTTCTCCCTTTGCCAACAAATATGAGATGTTTTTCGCGAAAAAAACAAATATAAGATGTTTTATATTACTAAAATAATATCGTTTTGTATATTTAGATATATATGATATTTGAATGAAGGGGCAACGAACATATATGGAACTAGATGAATATGGCCGAGAACTAATACTTTTCTGCCGACCTGTTGACGCTGCTATGGTAGTGGTTTCGTTCAAGATAGTCCAGTTTTATTGCCAGGGAGCGTTTATTCTCGTTGCAACGCACGGGCAGATACCTAGTGTGAATAAAAAATTGAAATCTGGTACATTTTATGAATTTTAAAAGTTTTGAACTTTTTTGTGTAACGGGAACAACTTTTGAAAACAGTAACATTTTTGAAAAATTGTTACAAGAACATTTTCTGAAATGCCCAAACAATTTTTTTGAAATGCGAACATTTTTTAGAAACACGATTTTTTTTTGAATTTTCCGAACAATTTTCAAAAGAAACCGGAAACAGAAAAAAAACAGAAAAAATAAATGAAACAGTAAAACAAAAGAAAACAAAAAAAAACAAAAAACTGGTGTAAAAATAGAAAAACGGGTTTAGGGAACCTTCTGGAAGGTTCCCAAAACCGGCTGCCTCGCTGTGGGAAAGTGGGCCGGCCCAGTACTCGCGCTCGGGGGGGGGGGGGGGGGGGGGGGTGTCGCCCTGTGCGAACGGTCGAAATTTTGACGCAGTTAGCGTCAAATATATTCTGTGAACTTTTTTGAGATTGATGAATATTTATGAACTTTTTCTAAATTTAATGAACATTTTGTCTTGAAAATGGATGAACTTTTTTTCAGTTCCATGAACTTTTTCTAAAAAACATGAACTTTTTCTCAATTTTTACGAACTTCTTTCAAATTTAATGAACTTTTGCGAAATTGGATGAACTTTTTTGAATTTGAATGAACTGTTTTTCAAATTGATGAACTTTTTCAAAATTTATGAACTTTTTTAAAGATATGAACATATTTTTTCAAATGGATGAACTTTTTTCTTTAAATCTTTCTTCATTTGATATATTTATTTTCGCAAAAAAAACAAAACAAAAAATTAGGGCAGCGCGCTAGTGGGCCGGCCCATGCTAGCAGCGCTGCAGGAGCCGGATCTTTAACGGGCGCCTGCAGCGCTGTATAGGAGCTCCTTGATAAACATGTTCTGCGGTCAAAATGCCGAAAACGATGGACCGGAGGGCCTTACAAGCGGGCTGCGGCCCGAGGATTATCGGGCAGTTCTGCTTCCCCTCCTCCCTCGGCGACATGCGAGGCAGTTCCGTTTCCTACACCGGCGCACCCGCCGGCTCCCCTTCCCTCTGCTCGTTGCTCCGGTGGTGGCGGCAGGGTTGGGAGCCCCGGTTCCTTTTGCCTCGTGTCTCGGTCTAGGCTAGTTTGTTCAGGTGACGTCGCTCGATCGGTGCCGACGTATTTGTCAGGATTAGAAGTCTCAGGGCCACCGCCTTGACGGCGTTCTATGACGGCGTCAAGGAGTTGCGGATGTGTGTCCAGGCAAGGCCTTCAAGACGGCGGTGGAGGTCTTGTCGAGGGTCCTGTTTCTTCGGCTTCGTCCACGTCGCGTCAGCGGTTCCTCCGGCGCCGCCGCAAAGCCGAAAGTATTGGTGTTGGAGGTGGCTGGCGCCACGGCGGCGGTCTCATCCAAGGTATGATGCACCTAGAGTTTCTTCGAAGATGGAAGATGGTTGCCAGTTCTGGAGCCCCTCAGTAGCGTTGCCGCATGATTACTTCAGAATCGCCATCCAAGAAAAGTAGAGATGTGCTCCGGCCGACAACCCACAGTGAGAAGTGAGACTCCGTTGGCGGCAGCGCCTATTCAGAGGCTCGCAATGCAGTTTTGCTGCTATGGCTTTCTTTTGGATCTTGGTTTGGTGAAGATGTTTTCTTCTCCTTTCCGACGCATGCTCCGACGACGGCGGTGGCTGAAGATTGTGGTCCTTTTGTTCGTGGATGCAAGGAGGCCAGAAAGATTGTTCTGTAAATTTTCTTTATTTCTTGCAATTTTCGCTTGGTGTGCTGTTTCTTTGGATTTCTCCTCAGACCTGCCATGTATGTGGCATTATTAATATAAATATGGCACTTCTAAAGAAAAAGCGGGTTGCGGCCCAACTTCATGCCAGCCGCCCGCTCACTCGCTTTGCCCAGTAGTTTTTTTTGTCTTCTTAGCAGTTCATCTGGTAGGACAAAACCAACCGGCTTTTTGTAATAAACTGCTGAAAAAAACTTGAGCTCAAAAAAGGTTTGTAGATTTGTGAAAAAAAACATCAATTTAAGAAAAGTTCACAATTTTTATAAAAAAATCATGGAATTTGAAAAAAGTTTGCATATTTCAAAAAGTTCATGCTTTAGAAAAATAAAAAAACTTTATAAAACCAAAAGAAAATACTCATGCACTAAAAATAAAGTTCATAGATTTGAAAAATAAATTCATAAAGTTTTAAATAAAATTCATAGATTGCAAAAAAACTTCATGGGAAAATGAAAGAAATTAAACAAAAATTAAAAAGAACATGAAATCTGCAATCATGAATTTTCAAAAAAAAATTCATATATTTGAAAAAAAATCATGATTTTGAAAAAAAATTCATCATTTTTTTAAAAAGGTTCATACATTTGCAAAAAAAGGTTCACAAAAATGTAAACAGTTAAAAATTTGAAGGTTCATGAATTTGAAATTTTTCATTGTAATTTGAAAAAAGTCATTGATATTTGAAAAAAATTCACCAATTTGAAAACTTTGCGAATTGGAAAAAGGCTTTCCGAATCGATTTTTTTCATGCATTTTTAAAAGGAAAATAAAAGAAATAGAAAAGGAATGAAAAAAGGGGTCCAACAAAACCTAAAACAAAAATATATGGTTGGAAAGCTTCTGAAAGATTCCCAAAACTAGTACCAGTTCCTGCTGCTGCAAACTTAGATGGGTCCGCCCATTTTCGAGAGAAAAAATGTGAGCACTAGTGCCAGGTCGAGGACTTGAACCCTACTGGGCTGGTTCCACCACAAGGAATCTAACCATCCGAGCTATGCTCGGTTCGCCATTCTCACATTTCTTATTTTTTGGAAATTTGATATTCCCTCCATCCCATGATATAATATGCTCATATATTGGTTGTAGTAACACCCATATAGCCCAAAAAATGCCAAAATTGACACGCACATACTCATATAAGATGCGTATATTGATTGTAATAACATCTATATTATAGGAGGGATGGAGTATAAATTAAGCTCAAACACTTAATGAAAAGATTATCTCAAGTCATATAAATGTATATTATTTCCTCTATTTTAATTTAGGCACATCTCCAAAATGCTTCTATACCAATGTAAAGTCACTGTGTTGACATATAAATGTATTTTCTTCCATCAGATCGGTCTTTTAGTTGCATTGGCTATAGCATGCACTTTTACATGGTATCAAAGCCAAGAGGTCTTCAGTTCAAGACCTGGATGGCGCAATTAAAATTGCATCCCATTTTCGGTTCATGTTTAGGCCTGAGGGAGCTACACGTGAGGGATGGTGTTGACATAGAAATGTATTGCCTAGTCTCTTTCATCATATCGATCTTTTGGTCACACGTGAGGGATAGTGTTGAATATAAATGTATTGCCTAGTCTCTTTCGTCAGATTGGTCTTTTGGTTTTATTGGCTAGAGCATGCACTTCTACCGTCACCATTTCCATGCACGCTAGACGGGCGACAGTTTTCTCCTTATTTTTGCACTAACTGCTCGGCTAAATGCCCAGTTGAGTTAGAATGAGAAGGAAGAAGAAGACCCACGAGGGATTGCCACGTGGACGCAGACACGGTCAAAACCACCTGAAGTGGTATGAGGGACTAAACTTATCCGTGAGATGTTGAGGGATTAAGGTTTGCTGGTTTTGGAGTTGAGGGTCATTTCTGTACTTTTGAAAGAGTGAGGGACGAAATATTTACTTTTCTCATATTTATTATAGCGCTAATTAGTGTACCAGAATGGATCCTGCTTTGTCTAATGCCTCATTTTGCATTTGCTGATACATTTCAATCGCTATTTTTCAAAAATCTTGTTTTTTTTTGCCACTCAAGAACTAAGCTAGACAACCTACATAGAATAGACTGACAGGATCACACAAAGTTTGGTATAATAGTTTACAACAGACCTGTGAACACTTACACTACCTACTACTACATCGGTACATATGGTGCTTGACCTTAAACATGTGATGTGTTTATCGAGGCATAAAGGACGGATGATCATCAGAGGCGTGAAACACCATCATATGACATGAACTCTTGCTCAAAGCTATAGCAGGGTTTCATGTTTTCAGATGCCAAATTAGCATTGATACAATCAGAAACAACCAACTGATCAGAGCTATCTTTTTCTCTTGCTGGAGTTAGCATTGGTTCCTTCTCCTGTCCATTCCCTGGATTAGCATGGTACAATTTTAACCTTTCTGTTTGCAGAACCCTCAAGGCCATTTCCACCTGTTTCATGGTAGGTCTATCCTCGCCTCGGAGCCTCAAGCACATCTCCGCAAGGGAAGCTACACTGCTAATCTCTTCCTCAGTTGCTTCATCAAGAACTTGGGCAGCTACTATTTCTGTAACTGGCCTCGCTTTCAACCCCAAAAGAAAATAGTTTGATAAGTTCTGCTTCGAGCCTGACTCACTTGTGAATATTGGCTCTTTTCTGAGAAGTAGCTCAATGAGTACAACACCAAAACTGTAGACATCACTTTTCTCATTCAGTTGTCCAGTGTAGTAATACTCAGGATCCAAGTACCCAAACGTGCCTTGTACATTTGTCACAATGTGAGTTTGGTCAATAGAAACTAGTCTCGAAGCCCCAAAATCAGCAACCTTAGCTGTGTAGTTTCCATCCAATAGTATATTGGATGATTTAACATCACGATGAAAGACCGATATTGATGCTGCAGAATGGAGATAAGACAGGGCTCCTGCACTTTCCACAGCAATCCTTATGCAATCATCCCAAGATAAACAAATAGTGCTAGAATCAGAATGAAGAATACCAAACAATGATCCATTGGGGATAAAATCGTACACTAACAGAGGTACCTCAGTTTCAAGACAACATCCAAAGAGCTTTACGATGTTTCGGTGGTTTATTTGGGAGAGGATGACGACTTCATTGATGAATTGATTGATCTCACCTTCCTCAATGACCTTAGACTTTTTTATGGCCACTACCCTTTGGTCAGATAATATGCCTTTGTATACCATGCCGTGCCCTCCACGGCCTACGATACGCGTTTGATGGAAGTTGTCTGTTGCCTTCTCCAGCTCTTCGACCGAGAAAATCCTTGTTTTGTCACTTGCATTTTCATCCGATGATATAAGTTGTTCTAAAAGAAGACCTTGGTTTTTCCTAAAATATCTCCTCTGTAACTGCCTTTGGATGTATTTTTTCCATCTGTGTACAATGAAAAGTCCACTCAAGATGAGAAGTAGAACCCCGAAGCCACCACTCAACCCAATGATAACACCTGAAAATAATAAACTCATCTTAGCCAATTTATTGCATTGTTTCATTTGCTTACCAACGAATGTGATGGATCTAGAAAACTCACCCAAGTAAATATTTTGCCTTTTTGTTGAAGTACATTTCCTTGTTGTTGTATCATAGTCCATTTTATCAGGACACTTGCTACAATAGTAGCTTCCCACGATATTATTGCAAAGCTCGTCACATATACCACTTGTTTTATTGCACTCATCAATATCTGAACCCACATGTCATCTCGGTTAGACTGTGACAGATAATTTATTATACAATAGAGAGTGCTATTGAAGTGATCATTTGTACAAATTGTCATGACAGATAATTTTGAGATTTGCTTACCTTGACAACCCTCTCGGATATATGGGTTTCCTTGAAAGCCTTTGGAGCATTTGCAATGATAACCATAGAGACGATTTTTTGTAGAGCTGACAATCGAGCACTCACTATTGCTGCTAATACATGCATACCTAGACTTGTCCAACTGTGCCTCTTGGCAGGTTAGATTAGCAACAGCCCACTGTGCCGATGTTGTTTCCCCATCACCCATATAAAGATCAGGTTCTTCGTCAATGTAAATACTTAAAAAATCTTGTTGGTAATATGCTATGTATTTAATTTCAATGAGCCCTTGCTCAACATTTATGTGCACCACTTGATGTTCATCATCTTCCATTTGGAGTGTAGACGTTGTCACATTTGTGCAATTGAGCCGAAATACCTTCCTTGCAAAACAACCTTCTTCCAGGCCAAATGGAAATGGGATTTCAATGTCCCCGCATTGTCGTGTGCAATTTTCCACTCGTTGGATTGGGTTATATCATATTTTCACAAAGAAAACATAAGTTTTTTAGACAAAGTACAATATTACATGGTGTGTTTATAAGTAACCAAAGAAAAGAATTTTGCAAGTGGAGATAAGTACTAATGTGTGCATGAACAATTCTATTTGAATAGAGTTTGTAGCCGAACACCAGTACATTTCTCATTTGCATCTTATTGATCTTTGTTCATTGTTCGAATTTCGGCCACATGCATCATTGCTTTTGGAAGACAAAAGACACGCTTTTGTGTTTTGGAGTTGGAATTCACATATCTTCTCCTTGTGTGCTCCACTTATTAAAATTTTCATTTATTAGTGAAACTTATAAAATATTTCTTTTAATTTCCAAGATCCAAATAACCTCTATTGTTTGATATTAGCCATTTGATTTAATTTCTAATAGTATATTTTGACATTTTTTTGTGGAGCATACAACTTGTTATTCAATTGAGATAAAAAAAGGTTTTAGTACATAAGCTTATGAAGAAGCAATAAATGGTAAACCAAAAAATGAACTACTAAAACCACAAAACAAATACTAGGAAAATGTTTTCAAAGATGGAAAGGTAGCCTTTTATAGGCCTTAGGTTCATATGCATCGACAAGCGCAAAATGACCAAGGTTTGTCTCATCCTTTACAAGGATGGCTACCCTAATGCGGGCATGCGGCTGAATGCACTTATTTGGAAGACGCATAGATCTTTCTCCCTCTAGTGTTCCTGTTTCTTTTGAATGAGTTGCATTATGGTTGCATTCTAGTTATAAATATAATATATCAAAATCCAATGTCCTCAATTCTTTTTTTGGTATGTTTTTGAAGCTTCAGTATACTTGCACTTATTTCTACCAAATGCAACGACACCCATGTCTCATATACTACCATGTGGTAGTATATACACTTCTTTATCATTTTGAGTATGTTCATATACTATATCTAAGATATTTCAAAGCAAGTTACATGAAAAAATTGCAAATGAGTCCATAATTTTTAGTATATGTCAAAAATACCTTCATATTTGTACATATAAACCAACATACTATGGAAATGGTACATACTACCTAAACAATCATATGTATACTACAAATACTCTTATATAGTACATACTATGTGTACATAATCTTATGAGAAATACTACCTACAATGTATAAAACTCATGTTGGAGTAACTCATGTAAGAAATTTTTTGTACCTACATACTATGTGTACATACTCTCTCATATGTATAAAGAAGGATGTTTAAAAGGTTGAATATCAGAAATTGCTAAAGGAGCTTGGGCTTCATGGAGCCTGAAATTTGAAAAAATTATAAATCTAGTTTTTTGTTTAAAAAAATTGAAAAAAATATAGAGATATCTATGGATGTATACTACTTGTCTATAAAGTTTCATGGCAAAATACATATTTATGCGAGCTCCACAAAAATAACAAAACCATGTATTTCTATTTGCAATAAAGTAAATGTTCTTGCTTTTTGTACAGATGAAATTTACACACATCTAGTATACATCTAAAGTACTTTCGTATTTATTTTCAGATTTTTTTAAACTTAAAAAAGTTGGATTTTGATTTTTTTTTGAAAATTTCATGCTCCATGGAGTGCGGGAGGCAAAAAGTCTCACGCTTTGAAAATTGAATTATATATATTAGGAAAATGTAATAGGGTATGAGGCCTGCTTTTAAATTGTTGGTATGTGGTGGATAGTAGTAACGCCGCCCTGCTGAACTTTAAGCAGACACCACAAATTTGTTGATGCGATAGGTTAATTAATTTAGATATAAATAAATTAGTAGATACCGAGTCTGATAGTGTCTCAGATGAACATGTATGCATCAGTTTTGATTTAGAAATGAAGTATTCTCCAGGTGAGCTTTGTTTGTCAGCACGCATGGCATAAACTTTTCTATGCATTTGACCCTAAAATAATTTTTATTTTTCCTAGACACTCTCTGTTATTTTATATTAGTATTTCAGCTTGGAGACAAGATTTCATGCAGATGGAGTTAATACCAATAGAAATGGATAAAAAAATACTATTTATGCCAAAGGAATACACTGATTTCAATCTACTGCCTATTTTCATTTAGAAATTTACGAGGAACTATAAAAAAATCAGCACCTTTGTGCAAATCCGTACAATCTAGAAAAGCTATAGTAAATACGGAAGTTCTAAATAGTCGGCGATAGCTAGCTTTTGGAGAGCCCTCCGACTAAGGCTATGCATTTTTAGTTAAAACTGAAAAGGACACTAATAGCTTGCTATATCCCGCTATAGCGGCAAAATTGGTGTCATTTAGCCTGCTAAGCAGGTACAGCCAGAGAAGGTATGCAAGTGAGTTTCACAAAGCAATTCCTCCGCCTTATTAATTCTTCTTGTTTTTGATATATATGATGCATTGACGGAAAGCTTATTTATGGAATTAGGATGCCTCATCAGCGCTTGCCTTTTTGATGTCTAAAAATGTGTATGTCAAGTACACGTGTATAATATATGATGCTTGAACCGACCTGTGGTTGGATGGTTAGAGGGGCTGTGGTATCCCAGCCCACCAGGGTTCAAATCCTGGTGTTCGCATTTATTCCTGAATTTATTTCAGGATTTCCGGCGATGCACATTCAGTGGGAGGAGACGTTCCCGTCGACGACGAGGCACCTACGGTGACTTCGTAAATCTCAAGATGATATGCCGCAGGCTTTCGGAGGTGCTCATAGGGGTAGGGATGAGTGTATGCGCGTGATTATGAGCGCTTGTGGCTGTACTGATGTTCAAAAAAATATATATGATGCTTAAGTGTGTGCTTATTTTCTTCAAAAAAAGTTTATGATTTAAGAAAAAAAAGGCTAAATGTGTATAATATAGCTTCTGGTTGAGCCGCCGTTAAATGACATAGCCCGTTATTAAAAAGTTTGCAAAATACTCTAAAATTTACTTTAGATGGATACACCAACAAACATTCATCTATCGCCCCACAAATTTTTGACTCAAAATTGATCCTGGATAGAGAAACAGTAAAGTCCAAGTCCTTTCACGGATAGTGTATAATACTATACGTAATATGATTTATCTTTTTTTTTGTTTCCTAGACATAGATTGAGTCTGGATTTAAAAGAATCTAACATTATACTCTCTTCATCCTACAATATAAGACATTTTTGCAAGTTATGTAGTCTTATATTGTGTGACGGAGAGAGTAGTAGATAACATTTTCTTATTTTCATGTTTTGACTTTTGGATGTGTTTTTGTAAGAGCATATAATATAGCCAGACTACCCAAACGTCCTCTATACATCTAGGAAGACGGTATGGTCATTGACCGGTCACAAAACCGTGACCCAGACGGGCTCCTCAAACTGACTACGTCCGGGACGCACCCCCATGTCTAGCCCATATCTGGGGCCGATATGAGGTGGCCCGGATGCATTCGGGGCGTCTGCCGTGTTGGATATGACAGACATGACTTACCACAAATTCCATCAAAACCCCCTTGAAACCTTACTGGACAAGCCATTTTCCTCTCCTTTCTTCTCCCTCATCCGCCCGACCCTCCCCTAGCTTCGTCGCCACCCTAGCTCCGCCACCGTCCCGACCCCTCAGTGCCTTCACCATTGCCACAAAACTCCTCCCTGGCTTTCTCATCACTCCGGACACCGTCGCTGCCCCGGATACCGCCGAGGTACATCCGTCTATTCTCGGACTGCACCTTACCCTATATGTGTTCGACAAATTGTCTGGGTAATTTTTTTGATTCTTTTGTTGGAAAATAATGGATACAGATGGTTTGTCGAATGAGGAGTATGGAAACATGAAGCTCGATGAATTAATGCAAAAGGAGTTCTTTGATTCGTGGAGTCGGACGAAGATGTCGAGATGATGATCATAAATCGACAGGTAGGTGGAGCCATTTTGAAATTCAAGGATTGATCAAAGGGGGAAGAGTTTTGAACCGAGACGGGGTTGCTGGAGCACGACTGCTCTACAAAGACTACTTTTCCCTAACCAACATTTCCTGATACATGGTTTCCCGATGCTTCCATATGCGTAAACCCTTGCTCTTACATGTGGTGGAGGGAGTGGAGGCATATGATCCATACTTCAAGTTCACCAGGGATTGTTGTGGAAAACTCTAGTTCTCAGATAAGCAGAAATGCCCGGCTTCTATAAGGATGCTTGCACTAGGTGCCACCACCGATGACATTGGTGAGATGGTCCAAATGGGGAGAACACATGCCTAAAGACCCATTCGAGATTTGTCTGCACGTCGTGGTGCAGGTGCTTAGAGTAGAGTATTTGATAGAATAAAATGTGTAGGATACATAAAGAGTGATTCCTATTGGAGCGGCAAGAAGTTCTCAGGTTGCTCAGTTCAATTGATTGCATGCATTGGAAATGGAAGAACTGCCCCAAAGGTTTGCATGGGATGTACCAAGGGCGCACCAAAGAGGCCACCATCATACTCGAAGCAATCGCATCACTTGACTTGTGGATTTGTCATACTTTCTTTGGCATGCCTGATTCTCACAAGGACATCAATGTGCTCCGGCGATTTCCTGTGTTCAGGAGACTTTGTAATGGAGAAGTGTCGTCGTGCAACTACACTGTTAACGGGCATGACTACAAGGGTACTACCTTGCCGATGGTATCTATCATCAATGGGTGGTGTTTTTGAAGACCATATTCGATCCCTATGAGAACAAACAAAGGCAAGTTCCATCAATGCAAGAAGCAACTAGGACGGATGTGGAGAGGGCATTCAGAGTGCTCCAAGCTCGTTGGAGAATTGTTTGTGCAGCAGCAACTATGTGGAAATCAGAGAGTTTGTGACAGTTGATGACATGTTGTGTCATTTTGCATAATATAATTGTCGAGCCTGATGGTGAAGGGACGGCCCAAACCCATGATTTTGAGAAGCCCGGAGAACAAGTCCACATCCCGAAACAACAAGATGCAGATGAGATTATGAATTTTCTGCAGATGCATCAGAATCTGCGAGATCATATGCATGTGCATGTACTCAGTGATCTTGTGGGGCATATATGGACTCAAAATGAAACCAAGGAGCTTAATGTTTCAATTGTGCGCTTGAATAAATTTTATTCGAACTATGTATTTTTGCTATGAACAAATGTTATTTACATGTGATATTCATGTGTATGATGGACATGCATGAATTTGAGGGTTCAGATATGAGGAGTGTGGCTGCTCGGCAGGACATATGAGGGGCCGCCTGAAGCTGTCCGCGTCTGCGGACATTTATGGGGTCGGATTTGCCAAGTCAGGTTGTATAAGCTCTAAGATTGTACCTAGTTATCCACCTTCAAAGTAAATAAATAATTGCTCCCACCGACCCCAAGACCGGTGCTTCTGCTCCTGCTCCCGGTGCTTCTGCTCCCGTTCCGTACGTCCTCATACTCCTTATGTTAGAGGTTCTACCACAACTTCTTGCTCTAGTGTCTGTTCTAGATGTGTTCCATTCTAGCTCATATATGCAGATGCTCTTTACCTTCTCTCTGTCAGTTTGCATGACTTACTTTATCTATGCTATATTAGTCATGCGTTATCTAGTATTTCCGTTAATAAAATTATTCAGTAAATTGCTAATATTTCCAACAATCCAAAAACCTTATTATAGGAAAATTACCCCAAGTGGTTTTGCTACTTCCATGAGACCTCCTATGTTTGAGGGTATCCACTATAAGAGGTGGCGAGTGAGAGCAGTCTTATGGTTTTAAACCATGAGTTGCTATGACGGCACTCTTGGCAAACCTGAAGGAGAGTGTGATGCTCAACAGGCACAAGCTTTTCAGAAATGGATGCCCTGTTTAAGGCTGCTCTCTTGAGTGTTCTTGGTGAGAACATAGTTGATGCTTATGCGTCAATTGATAATGGAAAAGATATGTGGGACGCACTCGAGGCAAAGTTTGGGGTCTCGGATGCTGGCACTGAGCTGTACATCATGGAGCAATTATATGATTACAGGATGACTGAAGAGCGCTCTGTGGTTGAGCAAGCTCATGAGATACAGTCGTTTGCTAGAGAACTTGAGCACTTCAATTGTATGCTACCAGACAAGTTTGTTGCCGGAGGCATCATCACCAAGCTTCCTCCTTCGTGGAGGAACTTTGCTACCTTATTGAAGCATAAGAGGCAGGAGTTTTCCATTCCGGATCTCATTGGTACTCTTGATGAGGAAGAAAAGGCGAGAGCAAAGGACACATGTGCTCGAGGTATTGAGGGAGGATCTAGTGCCAATCTGGTACAGAAGAAAAACTTCCAGCCCCACAAGTTCAAGACCAAGGGAAAGTTTGATGGTAAAGCAAAGTTTGATGGGAAGAACAAGGTTATATAGCACACAGACTTCAAGAAGAAGAATGACAAGAAGAACGGTGTTTGTCATGTGTGTGGAGATCCTGATCATTGGGCTCCTAGTTACCCTAATCGCTATGACAAGCGTCATCTTGGAAAAGGCAGCAAGACCGCTAATGTTGTCATTGGAGACACTGACATGAAGGATGCTGGGTATGGTATATTTCTCACTATTATTTCAGTATGTCATTCTCCTGACTGGTTGATTGACATGGGTGCTAATGTGCATGTATGCAGTGATATTTCCATGTTTTCGTCTTATCAGACCGCACGGACTTCCATCGTGCTGATAGGCAACGGTTCAAGTGCTCCTATTTCGTGGTGTTGGCACGGTCGATCTGAAGTTTACTTCGGGGAAGATCGTGCGGCTGAAGAACGTGCATTATGTCCCCACCGTTAATAAAAATCTTGTTAGCGGATCTCTTCTATGTAGAGATGGCTACAAGCTTGTCTTTGAGTCAAATAAATTTGTAATATCTAAGTATGGAACGTTTGTTAGTAAAGGCTATGAGTCAAGATGCATGTTTCGTTTATCCTTATTAGATGTTTGCAATGAAGTTGTTAATCATGTTTGCAACAATAGTGAATCAAATGTGTGGCATTCACGTCTTTGTCATGTTAACTTTGGTTGCATGTCGCGACTAGCGAAGTTGAACTTAATCCCTAGTTTCATCATTGTCAAGGGATCTAAGTGTCAAGTGTGTGTGCAAGCTAAGCAACCTCGTAAGTCTCATGTGACTGTGGAAACGAGAAATCTTGCACCACTAGAGCTCATACATTCAGATCTATGTGAAATGAATGGTGTTTTGACAAAAGGTGGAAATAAGTATTTTATGACGTTAATTGATGACTCCACTCGATACTGCCATGTGTATCTTCTGAAATCTAAGGATGAGGCGCTGAACTATTTTAAGATCTATAAAGCTAAAGCGGAAAACCAACTTGATCGAAAGATCAAGAGGCTTAGGTCCGATCGTGGTGGAGAGTATTTCTCAAATGAATTTTATTCCTTTTGTGCGGAACATGGTATAATCCATGAGAGGATGCCTCCCTATTCACCTCAGTCAAATGGGGTGGCCGAAAGAAAGAATCGTACTCTAACTGATTTGGTTAATGCCATGTTAGACACATCGGGTATCTCCAAGGCATGGTGGGGGGAGGCGATATTGACAGCATGCCATGTTCTAAACCGATTTCCCACAAAGAACAAAGAGATAACTCCATTCGAGGAATGGGAGAAGAAAAGGTTAAAACTCTCTTATCTACGAACCTGGGGTTGTTTGGCGAAAGTCAATGTGCCAATTCCAAAGAAGCACAAACTTGGACTAAAGACTGTGGATTGTGTTTTCCTGGAATATGCTTTTCGTAGCATTAGTTATAGATTCTTGGTTGTAAAATCTGAGGTACCTGACATGCATGTCGGTACGATCATGGAGTTGAATGATGCGACTTTCTTTGAAGATATCTTTCCCATGAAGGATATGACTACCTAATCTAACCAGGAGATGCCTAGTTCATCGACTCAGGAACCAGTTACAATTACTGAACCTGCCATTTCGATGGAACACTTTGAAAATCCTGTGGAGGAGAACAATGAAGTTCCTACTAGGAGCAGGAGACAGAGGACTGCAAAGTATTTTGGTGATGATTTTCTTGTGTATCTCATAGATGAGACTCTCAGTTCTATTTCTGAGGCCTATGCATCTGAGGATGCTGACTACTGGAAGGAAGCAGTCCGTAGTGAGATGGATTCCATCTTGGCAAATGAAACTTGGGTGATAACTGATCATCCTTATGGGTGCAAACCTATAGGATGCAAATGGGTATTCAAGAAGAAGCTTAGACCTGATGTACTATTGAGAAGTACAAGGCTCGGCTCGTGGCTAAGGGTTATACCCAAAAGGAAGGTGAAGACTTCTTTGATACTTACTCACCTGTGGCTCGACTGACCACTATTCGAGTACAACTTTCACTTGCTGCCTCACATGGTCTTCTCGTTCATCAAATGGATTAAGACTGCTTTCCTAAATGGAGAGTTAGAAGAGGAAATTTATATGGATCAACTAGATGGGTTTGTAGTAGATGGTCAGGAAGGAAAAGTGTGCAAGTTGCTGAAGTCTTTGTATGGACTTAAGCAAGCACCGAATCAGTGGCATGAGAAGTTTGAAAGAACTTTAACAGCCGCAGGCTTTGTTGTAAACGAAGCTGGTAAATGTGTGTACTATCGCCATGGTGGGGGCGAGGGAGTTATCGTTTGCTTGTATGTTGATGACATACTGATTTTTGGAACAAATCTGAAGGTTATTAAGGAGGTCAAGGATTTCCTATCTCGTTGCTTTGAGATGAAGGATTTAGGAGCGGCTGATGTCATTCTGAACATCAAGTTGTTGAGAGACGATGATGGTGGGATTACATTGCTTCAATCTCACTATGTGGAAAAGATCTTGAGTCGCTTTGGCTACAGTGACTGCAAGCCCTCTCCAACACCATATGATGCTAGTGTGTTGCTTCGAAAGAATCGAAGAATTGCTAGAGACCAACTAAAATATTCTCAGATTATTGTCTCGCTTATGTATTTAACCAGTGCTACAAGACCTGACATCTCTTTTGCTGTTAGCAAACTGAGCCGGTTTGTCTCAAAACCAGGAGATGTGCATTGGAAAGCTATAGAGAGAGTTTTGCGTTATTCGAAAGGCACTGCGAATTATGGAATTCACTACATTGGGCACCCAAATGTGCTTGAAGGGTATAGTGACTCAAACTAGATCTCAGATGCTGATGAGATAAAGGCCACGAGCGGATATGTATTCACTCATGGAGGTGGCGCTGTTTCTTGGAAGTCTTGCAAGCAGACCATCTTAACGAGGTCAACAATGGAAGCAGAACTCACATCACTAGATACAGCTATGGTCGAAGCAGATTGGCTTCGCCGGCTCTTGAATGACTTGCCGGTTGTTGAGAAACCTGTACCGGGTATCCTTATGAACTACGACAATCAAACTGTGATCACGAAAGTGAGCATCTCAAAGGATAACATGAAGTCATCAAGACACGTTCAGAGAAGGTTAAAGTCTGTCAGAAAAATGAGAAACTCCAGAGTTATTGCATTGGATTATATCAAAATGTCTAAAAATCTGGCAGATCCTTTTACTAAGGGTCTATCATGTAATGTGATAGATAATGCATCAAGGGAGATGGGTATGAGACTCACAATATGAGTTGTTCATAGTGGTAACCTATTCTTTGTGATCGGAGATCCCATGAATTAGATGTGGAAGACAAGCTGTTGGTCAACTGAAAGGAGAGTATCCTTACTATTAACAATACCACTCCATGAAGATGCAATACTCTCCTAAATTTGCATGGTAGGTTGATGTATATCTTAATGTGTTCTAAGTGGCTCATTGAAGCAGAGATGTTGTCCTGCAGAACATCTTTTGAAGAACGCACCTATATGAGTCTGATTGTTAAACATCACAATCTATGAGAGTTGGATTCTCTCTAGTAAACTCATGAAAGTTCTCGGAGTATGACACATAAGCTCCACCTACGGGGAAGACCCAAGGTAGCCCAGTATCGGTCAAGGCTTTGTGTGAAGCTAGATTCGCAGAAAACTTGCAGTTCAAGGCCCAGTCCACTGTTCAAGTTGCTTACTAGTGTAACATAGGTGGAAGTTGCAGTATCGATATATAAAACAGTGTTTTGGAACCAAAGGAAATTCTGTGTGCCTCTGGAATCTAGTGGGGGATTGCTGGAATTTTGTCTATTTTGGGCCAAGCCCAATAGCAGTTTCAGAAATTTCTAATAAATCCTAGAGGCCCACGTAGCCCATTTGTGCAAGGTAAGAGGTGGAACTAAAGTTTAGTCCCACATTGCTAGTTTAGAGGGAGTTGGACCTCCTTATAAGGAGGTTCTTTCCCCACATATGAGCATGAAAACAAGAGGGACATCCACGCGCGCTCCTCCTCCGCTGCCCGCCATGCCTCGTCCCGACTCGTCGCGGGTTGCGGGTTGCGGGAACAAGCCGATGTCTAAATTTTTGCCACGCACTACGGGTATACGAAAGGTCACTTGGGAGCTGGAAAGTTTTTGCTGTAGTGGATACTGAATACGAACGTTGCACCCTTCGGCTGCTGCCTGTTCGTTTCGTCTCCCTCGTTTCTTCTCGTGTGCCTATAAAAGGGAGGTCACTCCTCTTCAGAGAGACACATCAGAAGATCCTCTGCCTCTCGCCACAAAGTTCCTAAGCATTGCGCTGCTGCTACGATCTTCCCCATCCCGGCTTGCGGCGTGCGCCGCAGGTCGGGACAGTAGGCCTCCGGAACCGCACCTCTTTGATTCCTGTACGGGAGAAGGGTGATAAGGTTTTTGGGGAGCGCTCAGCGCGACTACTGACTTCTTCATCACGGACGCCCCGAACTCCGACGACTACTTCCCAGACAACGACTTCTTCCCCGACGTCGACTACCTCATCGACGACATGGCTAGCGAGGACACCGACCTCAAGACCGGTGCTTCTGCTCCCGTTCCGTACGTCCTCATACTCCTTATGTTAGAGGTTCTACCACAACTTCTTGCTCTAGTGTCTGCTCTAGATGTGTTCCGTTCTAGCTCATATATGCAGATGCTATTTACCTTCTCTCAGTCAGTTTGCATGACTTACTTTATCTATGCTATATTAGTCATGCGTTATCTAGTATTTCCGTTAATAAAATTATTCGGTAAATTGCTAATATTTCCAACAGTTACATGTGATATTTTTGCTACAAACAAATGTTATTTACACGTGATATTCATGTGGACGATGGACATGCATGAATCTGAGGGTTCAGATATAAGGAGTGCGGCTGCTCGGCAGGACATATGAGGGGCCGTCTGATTCAGGTTGTAGAAGCTCTAAGATTGTACTCAGTCAAACTTTCAGTGATTTCTACAAAGTAAATAAATAATTGCTCCCAGTGATTTCTACAACTTACTAACGCAGTCAAACTTATTTAACTTTTTTTCCAGAGGATACTTCTCATAGAATATAAAAGAAAAATGAAGGTTCATCTTTATATATATATACTTGTCAAACTTATTTAATTTTCTGTACTTCTGGGAGTATGTACTCTCATCTTTAATATACCTCATATATACATTGATTATACATCTTTATCATTCTCAATATACTTCATTAAATATTCTAAGATACCTCGATATGAGTTTTGTTGAAATAATGTCATTTGCGGCGTATTTTTTGTAATATACTTTTTTTCACGTACAAACAAATTAGTATATACATAACCTTTGAAAATATGAGACATGCATATTTTTTTCATGAAGTTCATTTTGGGGTATCTAATAATTATTAATGATATATATTAAAAATAATAAAAAGATATATTTTTTATCTATGTGGTATATGAGGAGCGGGAGTACATACTCCCAGAAGTACACAACCATTTTCTAAACAAAAGGATGCTACAATACAACACTGCAAGTCAAATGATATTATATTTCATTTTATTGAAATTAATTGTAAGGCATGAGTTAGTTTAAATTAGCTAGAGAGATGTTACCTTTGTCGCGGAAGCAGCCGTCGGCAACATAGGGATTGCCAAGGAATCCGCCGTTACAGGAGCACCAGTAGCCGTCGCTATATGTGGACCGTCTCTCGGTGCAGCTGCTATTCTTGCTGCGGCAGGCGTAGGTCGCTGCGTCTCCCTTGGCGTCGGCACATCTTGGCTGATCCACCACAATCCACTGGAGGCTTGCAAACTCCGTTGTTACGCTCATCTTGTTCCACAGGGGACTTGTGTGGTCGACCCTGCTGTCCACGCCGTGCTGCCGGACAAAGCTGAACTGAAACCCATTAAAGCTAGAAAACGGGACGGTGCAGCACCAGGTGCCGTTGCAGTTCTCCCTGGCCGACGTGTCCGTGATCTCGCCGCCGGGGCAGGTGGTCGAGCAGACCCTGAAGGTCGTGTTCGAGTCGTGGTTGAGCAAGTACGTGTCGAAGCCGCAGCCGGTGACGTTTATTGCGGCATTGATTCCAAGAAAAGATCTTCCTGGAGGTGACCAAGAGGTCATGTTGTAGACGTCCACGCCGGAGACGACCGTGACGTCATCGACATAGTTGATTCTTATGGACTGCGTCCAGCCGACCTCGATGCCGGAGAGCTCGGAGTCGTCGTAGGCGACGACCTCGGTGATGCCGTCGCGCAAGAAGAGCCTGGAGGTGCCCATGCTGCCGTCGACGATGCAGGTCAGGTTGAAGTCGGGGTCGCGGAAGCAGCCGGCGCCGATGCCGAAGGGGTAGGCAAAGCTCAGACTGCCGCACGTCGTCTGACACTTGCGGAGCATGGCTGGCGACGGAACGACAAGTTTGCCCTCCTCATACGGCCTCGCTACGGCGGCCGACACTCGTGTTGTCTGCGTCCCTAGCAACGCAAGCACAAGCACGAGGAAGCCGCACACCATTCTCACCTCTCCGCTCTCTGCTCTATCTGTTTTAATACTGTTCTAATGAATCAACATCCTTTTTTCAAGTTACATTATTTATAGGCCTTGAGCACATTACCAGTCTGGTACCTAAATATTGTTGAAAGTACATTCGGGGTCTATCGTCCAAAGAGATGGCAAAAAGCAGATATGTGGTGGTGTAAGGAGCACCGGCCACTATCGTCCATGTCCGCCTGAAAAAATATCAGCGAACGCAGACAACTGAGCTATCCTCATAATGGATGCATTGTTTTCTCCTTGGACTAGTCAAGATCTATGAATAAATCATTTCAAAATATCTTATTGTCATTCTTCATGAATCTTATAAATGTTTATTATCATCCATTATTCCGTTTCTAGAAGCTCGCGAACAGACACCCGCATCCGTTGCTCTTTCTGCTGCTCTCTCTGCCCTCGCAGCTATCACGCAAAGCCCCTGCAACTCACGGTGGCGCGGGGCTTGGTCGGCTTCTCGGTGAGTTGGCCGCATTACCAGCCTTTGCGTGTGGGAAAGCAAGGACTTCGCAAAAATTTAGTAAATAATAACTGATAGATCTTCGCAACAATATCGCAACCGTTAGTTCATCATAACAACGCTAAAATAGTCATAAACGTTCGATAATAACTGATATTTCTGTTAGCACATTACCAGTCTGGTACCTAAATATTGTTGCATAGACATTCGAGGCCTGTCGTTCAAAGAGACATTAAAAAGCTGATATGTGGAGGTGTAAGTAGCATCTTTAGGGTATCCTATGAAGACGCACTTCTCTTATTTGAGTTTGAGCTTATCAGGCTGAAGCCTTTTCACATAAGTGTCGCAACCTCAAACTTTAAAAAACGATAGCCTAGGTTTCTTGCCAAACTATAGTTCATACGACGTCGTTTCAACGGATTTAGACGGTGCCCTATTTAACGTGAATGCGGCTGGCTCTAATGCATAATCCCAAAATGATAGTGATAAATCGGTAAGAGACATCATAGAACGCACCATATCTAATAAAGTACGGTTACGACGTTCAAACACACCATTACGCTGTGGTGTTCGAGGTGACGTAAGCTACGAAACAATTTCACATTGTTTTAAATGAAGGCCAAACTCGTAACTCAAATATTCGCCTCCGCGATCAAATCATAGAAACTTTATATTCTTGTTACGATGATTCTCTACTTCACTCTGAAATTCTTTGAGCTTTTCAAATGTTTCAGACTTGTGTTTCATCAAGTAGATATACCCATACTGTTCTAATGAATCAACATCCTTTTTGAACTTGCATTACTTATAGGACTGGAGCACATTACTAGTCTGGTACCTAAATATTGTTGAAAGTGCATTCGGGGTCTATCGTCCAAAGAGATGGTAAAAAGCAGGTATGTGGTGGTGTAAGGAGCACCAGCCACTATATCGTCCATGCCCGCCTGAAAAAATATCAGCGAACGCCAACAACTGAGCTATCCTCATCATGGATGCATGGTTTTCTCCTTGGACTAGTCAAGATCTACGAATAAGTCAGTTCAAAATATCTTATTGTCATTCTTAATAAATCCTAGTAAATGTTTATTATCATTCATTATTTCATTTTCTAGAAGTTCGCAAATACACACCTGCATCCTCCTCTCTCTCTGCCATTGCCGCAATAATGCAAAGCCCATGCAACTCACGGCGGCGCGGGGCCTGGTCGGCTTCTTGGTGATTTTGCCGTATTACTTTGCATGTGGGAAAGCACGGCCGGTCGGAAAAAATGTAGTAAATAACAACCGATAGATATTCGCAACAATATCACAACTGTTAGTTCATCATCATAACAACGCTACAATAGTCACAAACGTTCGATCTTTCTGCTTGTTGTTCATTAGGGTCACATGTGCAAATTAGATTGCATGATCAAAGTTACATTGCAGCATAAGTAGCAGGTATTACCTCGATTTCAGTGAATAAGGAGAGCATATTTTGTTATTTAACTTTGACCATCAGTTTAACCAATAAAATATGGGTTATGTGCGAAAAAAATCATACCATTGAATTTGTATTTGAAAAGAGTTTTTGATGGTATAATTTCTAAATCACCTAATGTATATACTATTCGTCTAACTGATGATCAAACTGAAATCTCAAGGTGCACGTGTGCATTGTTCACTAGAATTGAGGGAGCAATAGACAACATAAATGAGGTGAGATAGGTTTATTGGAAAATAGTTTGGACTTTCTAACTAAATGACCATGCTAACTAAGAGTCGATCCTACACCTGAGTAGGCTTTGATACCATCACTCTGAATTTCTCATCAGTCTAACAAACATAGGCATGACGATCTATGAGTTTACAGGTTAAGTGATCTTTGTGTCGCCAGCAACGCCATTTATATTGTGCAGATGTGGTCGAGGAAGAACTCACAGGTATGGATGAGGGCCTAGCCTTGGCATTGCACTAGACCTCATTGACGCTTGAGCTCGAGACAGAGTACATGAAAGCTAGTGAGCTTGTGAACACCAAGACGCGAATCACCGAAGGTAGCCTGAGCTCCATGACGCCGCCCTTAAGAGGGATATGACGCAAGGCGTCACCACCGCCGAGACCGAAAACGCGGTCAACGGTTTTCACCTGGAGCCCTGCCGCCACACGAGGGACCTCAACAGTGCCTCCAAGAGGGATGCGACACCCGCGGGCATCGTCGCCACTGGTATCGGAGTACAAGGCTTTCGCCCGAATCCACTCACCCGCGGCACACCGAGGAACCTTGTGCACTAGCTATTGAGATTGTAAACGATGATTGTACCCTATCAGCTATGGAATATAACACTGTATTTCCCTGAAAAGAAAAAAAGTGAAAACAAGAATGCATGCTAGCTCCGCTAATTTGAAGCAGAGCAAAGAAAATACAGGGGGGGGGGGGGGGGGGGTATGTGCCGGACTTCCAAGGACACCAGGACGACTTCTCCACCACGTGCCGTATTGAACACTCTCAGTTGGAGCGATTCTCTACCATCACCGAGCTTCCTAATAGACAATGACAAGGAGACCTAAGACTGGTTGCCGAGAAAAAATGGTGACAAGTAAAATTGCTGACAATCAGATTTTTGTTTTTCAAAAAACCTCCTAATATTTCTGGTAATCAATCCACAGACTAGTTTAAAGTCAGATTTCGCTTTTACAGGAAACCCATGACATGTCAACGCTCAGTACATATCAAATGCTTAAAGAATCATATCCTTAAACCCTAACTTCAATATTCAGAAAAATGTGTAGAATTTGAATATTACGTTATTTTATCAGCTAACCATTTAAAACATATTATTTAGGGTGTAACCTTAATCAACAGCGCACAATCTGTCTTTCTTTCAAATCAATGCGGAACACCTTAGCAAAACCAGGATTAGAGACAGAAAAAAACAATCTATAATCACGCATGCACATCTCACCATAACCTCATAAAAAAAACAGATTTCTCATCATGTGCTGGGAGTAGGATTGACAACATTCAAACATGAGTGTGGTATATATTTTTTCCGTTAGAACGCACGAGCTCTTCTGCTAGTCCTAGCCTCATATGTGATGGTTTTGGGGTAATTCCGTAATTATGAACGACTTTTCCACCGCGCACCGTGTTGAACACTTCAGTTGGAATGATTCTCTCCCATCATCGAGGTTCCTGATAGACAACGGCAGGGAGACCTAGACTGGATGCAGAGCAAAATTGGCGACAAGTAAGCAGGACATTAATTCGCGTTTAGAAAAATGTGCTCCACCTTCTTTTCCAACTTCTGCTGGACCGTAGTATGTAGGAAAGTATAGGCGGGCATCGCTCCTTGTCCTGTTATTCCTGACTTGTCCACGTAGACCGGCAAGTTTTTTTGTCTGCGGCTGCCTCCTGGCCATCTACTCTACAGTCCAGACGGAATAAGTTTCTGCACTGATGAGGGTGTTTCCATGAAGTGTGTTTCCTTGCTGCTTCTTGTGAACGACAGTGAAGCGACCGGCTACCTATCAGTTACCTGGTTTTTGTTTGTTTGGATCAGTCGATTTTTCCTTTGAGCAATGGAATAAAACTGCTTTTATTGCCCTGCAAAATAAGAGAAAAAAGAGTACATGCCGGCTCTCTAATTTGATGAATGAAGAAGAAAAAGGGAAGTACAATGGGTCGTTATACACTGCTTACTATGTGCCCGACTTCCAACGCTACCCGGGCGACCTTTAGGCAGCGCGCCGTATTGAACACTTCAGTTGGAGCGATTCCCTCTTATCACCGAGCTTCCTGATTAATGATGAGAGGGAGATTGAGATTGAGATGCAACGCAAAAGTGGCGACAAGTTTGCAGGACCTGTCCAGCTCGGTCAAGCTTTCGCGTGTAGAAAAATGTGCTCAACCTTGTTTTTAAGTTCAGTTCGACTGTACAAGTTGGAGTATATAGCAAACTAAAGGCGGACGTGCGTCCTTGTCCTGCAGTTCCTGACTTGTCCACATAGACCGGCAAGTCGTTTTGCATGCGGCTGGCTCTTGGCCATGTACTCTAAAGACTAGATGAAATAAGTTTCTGCACTGATAAGGATTGTTTCCAGGGAGTGTGTTTCCTTGATGTTTCTTGCGAACGAGCCTGGAGCGACTACCTGACTTTTGTTTGTTTGGATCAGTCGATTCCATACGGCGGCTGGCAGATACCTCCACCAACGATCTGTTCGTCACCATCAGACTAACCTCCGCCCCCTGCCACACGCGGGACGGCGTCTCTGCCGTGCCACCTCGTCATCCTGATCTGTCCGAGCCACCTCCACCATCCACTCGCTTGACAAATAAGCTGCATGGTCAATGCGGACATAGTTGAAAAGTAAAGAGTCAACCAATGTTTAATGATTGGATAAACAGATGGGGACTGCTAGAGATTTCTATCTCTAATAGGGGATATACTTGGTCCAATAACCAAGATAATCCTATTTTTTCTTTGTTAGACAGAGTTTTTACCTCTGTGGATTGGGATTCTCACTTTTCGATGTCTTCTCTAAATGCCCTCCCCAGAGTGGGGAGTGATCACACTCCTTTAGTACTAGACACTGGAGCGAGAAAGTCATCTAACCCTAAGATGTTTAGATTCGAGAAATGGTGGTTGTCACAACCTGGTTTCCACCAAATTGTTCGTGAAGCCTGGTCGGCTGCTTCTTCCTCTGTCTCCTCTGTGGATAATTGGTTATCCAAAACCAGGAATGCTTAGGAAGAAGACAAAAGGTTGGGCTATTAATATTGAGGCTTTGTTATAAGAAAAAAAGAAAAAGGCCTTCCTTATGGAGTTTGACTTGCTGGATGTTTTATCTGAATCCCAGCAGTTAACTGTTGCTGATTATGATAGGATGAAAGCTGTTAAGAAAGAACTGGATGAGATTTGGAAAAAACAGGAAACGGCCTTTTGGCAGAAATGCAGAGACAGGAAAATTCTTGAAGGGGATCGCAACAATGCCTATTTCCAAGCCCTAGCGAACCATAGGCATATGAAGAACCATCTTGCTAAACTGATGGGTCCTTCTGGACCTGTGACATCCACTGAGGATATGTTGGAGGTAGCTACTAATTTTTATAAAGACTTATTTGCCTATGAACCTAAACTAGATCTACACCTAGGTGCTGGTTTCTGGTCTCGGGCAGAAATGATTAGTGATGAAGAGCGGAGTGACTTAGAGAGATCATTTTCAGAGGAAGAGATTAAAGAAGCAATCATGAGCTCGTATGCCAGTGGGGCTCCTGGCCCTGATGGGCTGTCTTTCCTTTTCTATCAAAACTTTTGGGATCTGATTAAAGATGACTTTATGTGGATGGTCAGGGATTTTGAAAAAGGGGATTTGGACATCTATAAGCTTAACTATGCCATCATCACCCTTATCCCTAAAATTCCCCAGGCAAGAGAGATGAAAAACTTCAGCCTATCAGTCTTAGCAACTGTGTTGTGAAAATTTTCTCCAAGGCTATGAATACTAGGGTTTCTCCTATTTGTGACAAAATCGTTTCCCACAACCAAACTTCTTTTATTAAAGGGAGGTTTATCTAGAGAGTGTGGTGATGGCACATGAAGTTATTCATGAGGTGCACAGAACTAACTCTAGTGGTTTGATTCTTAAACTTGACTATGAGAAAGCCTATGATAGAGTCAGCTGGGATTTCCTGGAGGAAATGCTTGTTTCTAGAGGCTTTGGGAATAAATGGGTGGCCTGGGTTCTCAGTACCTTAAAACATGGGACCTTCCAAGTTAGGATTAATGACATTAATAGGCCACAATTTGTGGGTAGGAAAGGGCTGAAACAAGGTGACCCTCATTTCCCCATGCTCTTTAATTTGGTAGCAGATGTCTTCTCTAAGATGCTAGTTAAAGTTGTTAATCATGGGTTGATTGGTGGGCTTCTCCCACATGCCATCCCTGGGGGTGGTTAGCCTACAGTATGCGGATGATACCATTCTATTCATCCAGGATTATCTGGAATATGCCAAAAACTTGAAATGGATCCTGACTTGTTTTGAAAAGATTTCTGGCCTAAAAATCAACTTCCATAAAAGTGATTTGCATGCTATTCATGTTTCTGATGCAATGTCTAAATAATTTGCTCAGATCTTTTGCTGTTAATTTGGTGAATTTCCCTCCAAGTACCTTGGGATACCCTTGCATTTCAAAAAGCTTAGAAGGGAAGATATACAACCTATCATTGACAAGATCATTAAGAACATTGTTGGCTGGTTGGGCAAGCTCTTATCTTATAGGGGCAAGCTGATCTTATTAACTACCTGCATTGCTAGTATTCCCTCCTATCTCATGGCCATTATGAAATTTCCAAAATGGGCTATTGACATGATTACCTCCCAAATGTCATCTAGCTAGTTGGGGCCTTGTGGCTCAAAGGAAAGAGTTTTTTGGTTTGAGAGTCCCTAACCTCGGGGAGTTTAATATGGCTCTTCTGGCCTCATAGGGAAAAATATTCTATGATGGGAGGGAGGGGGATTGGAAAAACCTTATATGCTTTAAATATGCTACTGACAAACCAAGTATTTTTATGCTAAACCTGTCCTGGGATCTCCATTCTAGAAAAGCAATTCATGGGCTTTTGCTGTTGCGAAAACTTTCTGGAGATGGACCCCTGGGAATGGTGAACACATTGCCTTTTGGCATGATATTTGGGTGGGGGATTGTTCCCTTAAAACTGCTTTTTGGGATCTATATGTTATTTGTCAACAACAAGATGCCACTCTGTCCCAAGTCTGGGATGGTATACAGCTTCGTCTCACCTTTAGGAGATGTGTGGATGAGGCCATTTATATAAATGGAACATGTTAGTTGAGATAGTTAGACAAACTACTTTATCCTCCCAACCAGATAGCCCCATTTGGAGCTTGGAGTCGAAGGGACAATATTCTGTTAAGTCCTTTTATAAGATGACTAACTTTGGTGGGATTTCTTCTGATATTAAAGATTTCATCTGGAAGATTAAAGTGCCTCCAAATATCCACGTCTTCTTGTGGCTGATGTATAATAACAAAAACTTGAATAGGGATAATCTTGCCAAAAGAAGACATGTAGAAGATAAAACATGTGTTTTTTGTGCTGAAACAGAATCAATTCAACACTTGTTGTTTGATTGCATCGTAGCAACTGAAGTATGGGCAGTGATTGTTGAAGCTTTTAAAATAACCCCTCCAATGTCTTTTGAATCTTTAATTGTCTTCCTTATGGAAGAAGAAAAAACAATGTGAAGCTATTAATACTGCCACATCTGCTACCTTGTGGTGCTTATGCCGTTTGCGCAATGATTTTGTCTTTCAGGGGAGAAGATGGCGAGGTATGCGTTGTGTGTTGGATCAGGTGGGGGCAACAATCAGGCAGTGGAAAATCTTATGTTCAGAGGTCCAGGGTGCTCTTCTTCTCCAGTGCTTAAGGCTTTTGGATCGGCGAAGAGGGGAACTGCTTAGAATTGCCTGGACTAGCTGATGTAGTTAGGGTGATGGAGCTTTGAAAAGGGGAGAGTGTAATCTCATCTTTGTGTTTATGCCGCTCTCTCCGGCCGTTCTCTATCTACCTTTCAATTAAAAACTCTCAAAGAGAGATGTAATAGAGCAGTAGTTTAAAACCCTGGTGTGTGTGCGTTCTGTGGCAGCTACTTTTGGTTGTCATCGGGAGCTGTTAAACAGTCTGGTCCTGTTGTGGTTGCCTTGGCTTTTAATAAAAGTTGGGGCGGGGGGCAACCCCTTTCTTTTCAAAAAAAAAGAGTCAACCAAAGAAATATTCACAAACTAAAATCATTTCAATACGCTTCACTACCAGAATAACTCTATATGCCTACGGCCTTATCTACGCCGACATCATTTTATCGGGGCCGCCGGCATAGCTCCAGATCTTTTGTTTTATCAGCATTCCTCCATCTGTGCCTACGGTAGCTGTAGGCATAGTTAGGCCGTCGGCATACATCGATCTATGCCTACGGTGGCCGTAGGCGTAGTTAGGCCGTCGGCATGGAGGTGGCCCTGGCGACCCGGGGGTAGACGGCGTGCTGACGCCGTCAAATCTATACTGACGGCCCTGACGGCGACTGTCGGCATATATATTATCTTTTGTTTTATCAGGAGCTGCCACGTGGTAGCTCCTGGTTGAGGATTATGGGTATGGCATGTCTTTTTTATTTTAATTTTTTAAGTTAAATTTAATTAAATCTAGATTTGACTTATCTAAACTTAAGAATACACAAATTATATATCGATTTGGGGTAGAACTTTCCATAGATTATGGATATCAAGTTTGTTTTTGTTTTTGAGTATGTTAGAAATGTGACCTCATGTACTTTTGCATATATGCCCTTACACTTTGTTAAAATCATAAGTAATTGATACTTGCATCGATTTTGACAAATTTTATATGGGTTTTATCAGAATCTTGAAAGGATTATATTGCTATACTATGTTTTCAAATTTGCGCACACTAAGATCATGTCTGCTTCATATATATTCACAGAAAACACCCTTTTGTTTAACTTTTTGTATATTTTCTTCCTTGGCCAAACAAAGGGGATTTTGTGGTGGGCTGGGCCCAGACCTTGTTCTGAAGTGTTCCCATGGGCTGACCTATCACAACCATATGGAGAAGTCCATTGATCCAAGCCTGTCTAGCAAAAGTCAAAGGGGTAGATCTCCAGTTCAACGGGGACAAGGTTAGGCCGGTCGGGGTCTTAAGGGGGTAGCGATGCAACCAAAACATCGCACCAGGTCCTGACACATGCCTTAAAGTGTGGTGGGATGTTTAAAAGGCAATACACATCTCCGTACTGTGGCCCCCCTCACGGACGACGATGGCACCGAAGTAATGTCCCGCGGTTTTGGAGCCGCGTGAATATTCCTGAGCACCCGAAGAGCGATAAAATCATGATATTATTTTCACGGTGCAGACACATGTGATATAGGATGTGTGGTAATTTTTCATATTTTTTCGGATGAAGAAGTATCTGAACAAATCTCTCTGTGTGGATTGTTCTTCGCATGTCTACGAGTGTGGTCGGGGGACTTTTGGGGCTAGCTATGCCATGAAATCTTGTGCTGGCTCCTCTTACATGTCTGGAAATGTGGTGGCAGGTGCAAAGACCTGACACGCAGCTCCGGAGTGTGACCCTTCACGGATGGTGCTGCCGCCGACACATGGAGGGGGAAACGGCCGCGTCGGGTCAACACAGAGGAAATCTTGTGGTGGGTTGGGCCCAGACCTTATTCTGAAGTGTTCCTATGAGCTAACCTATCACAACTAGGTGAAAATTTCCATTGGTTAAAGCTGAACTGGCGAAAGTCAAAGTCATAGATCTTCCGGTCAATGGGGCCAGGATTAGGCTGGCCGGGGGCCTTAGGGGTAGCAATGCCATCAAAACATCGCACGAGGTCCTCAAACATTTCTTAAAGTGTGGTGATATGTTTAAAAGGCAATACGCATCTCTGTAGTGTGGCCCCCTCACGGAAGGCGATGACACCAAAGTAATGTCCTGCGGTTTTGGTGCCGCATGAATATTTCTGAACACCTGGAGGGTGATAAAATCATGACTTTTTTACACGGTACAAACACATGTGATACAAGATGTGTGGTAATTATTTTATTTTTTTGAGATGAAGAAGTATCTGAACAAACCCCTCTTTGCGGATTGTTCTTAGGCATAGGCCTATGCCGACGACATTGTGGTTTAGGCCGTAGGCATAGCCGCTGATTCGAGTAGTGCGGCCTAGCCTCTCAGGTCACTTTATTGTATGTACTAGCATATTCGTTGATGAAAATAGTTGAGTAGTATATTGTTTTGCCATGTTGGCCATTGCATGTAGCAAGTGGTATCACAACCATGGTTGTAGAATCCTGTTTCGTAACGAGAGGGTTTTCACGCGGTATGGATCTAAAACTTGTTGATGGATATTTATAGGGTACGGCGTTTCGTGAAGCAGATGGATGCAAGGTAGATGATTATGATGGTGGCTCTAGTGGAGAGGCCAAGTTCTGTCAAGGCGGCAACCGATATGTTGGAGTGAAGGGGCCACCAAACTTTGAGAGAATGTCAGGATGAGTGAGTTCATCCACAAATCTACCCGATGGAACAACCAAATTTAGTTATAGAGGCATTTAGAACGAGGAGAATCTGAGAAGTGCTCTCTTTACTACATGTGTGTTTCTATTGATGAACACCAATATCACCAACCCTATATCCTCTCAATTGTGCGTTACAGGGAGCAATCACCGCGCGCATTTTTAGCGACTTGTAGTGTACTGTCAACCACATTGGGCCAGCTTTAGCCTCTCTTTTTTCTGGAGCGTTATATGCATTGTAGTCCATAAAATAGCTAAGTACTCATCTCATGTACTCCCTCTTCCTAGAATATAAGGTGCGTTTGACTTTGCACGGTCTTTGATGCATGGTTTTGACCATTAATATACACTAAAATACATGGATTGAACTTGTAACAATAGTACCATCGTATTTGTCTTGCGAAACAATTATATTTCTTATGTCTTTATAATAATTTTGTAAGGATACAATAAGTAAAAAATTATAGTTAAAGTTATGTGATGAAGACCAAAAAAGTCAAAACGCGGCTTATATTTTGGGAAGGAGGAAGTATGCCAGTATAAAAGAATAGAGTTCCCAGTACGCCTACTGTTAGAAATGGAATTTAGGTAAAATTATAGTTTGCACACCTTGAGTCCAAAAAAATACGTAAGTGACATCAGCTATAGTTTTACTTGAACCAAAATTAAAAGAAAAATGTTACTATCTAAAATTAATATTCATGTGTCTTGAGAAATTATTCTGATGACACATAACTTTTCATGCCCAAAAATAAAAACTATAAACATGTACAATGCCGCATAAAATGGTGTGCACCTAGATAAGGAAAATGTTTACACGACTTAATAAAATATTCCCTGGATCACACAAAATGTTATAAGTAAAAAATACCCATGCATATGAAATTAAACGTTCGTGCATATCAAAATTAATGTCGTGCATATGAAAAGATATGTATTTAAAAATATTAATTTTTTATTTATAAAATGTTTATGGTTTTTTTGAAAAAGTTAATTGTATATTTGAGAATTATTTATCATGTATTCAAACATATTCATGGTGAATTTAAAAATATCCCCCATGTATTAGAATTTTTTCTTTTGTAGTTTTTTTCTTTGATGGAAACTGTACCCTTCCTCATAAACGATGTAACCGTTATTTCCAATGAATAAAGTTTTGGTGTTTTGTTTCAAAATAATAATGATGAAGCGATCCGCTTTCACCATGTGAGCATGTGTCCATGAACGGAGAGTGTATCCGAGTTAGATTTACATCTTGCAATGAGGGTTTTCTGGGGAGCAAAATGTTGCAATAGGCGAGATATAATTTTTCTAGCATTTTCTATTCCATGCCTGTTGCGGAAAATAGTTGTCAATTTGTACGCACCCTCTATTAGTTGTATTCGGTCGTGGGCTGGCCATCCATTTCATACTTGTTTTGTGAATCTTCCATCGATTTCTTTGTTTTGTTTTTCTCATGGTTTTAAATGGTTTCTTTCTGGGTTTTTATTTTTTCGTTTTAGGTATTATTTTATTTTCTTTTACAGATTTCTCTCTATTTATATATTTTTAAATTCATGAAAAATTTAGAATTTAAATCATAATTTTTTATAACACGTGGCCAATTATCACTTTGTGAATATTTTACAAACTAATAAACTTTACAAATTCATGGATATATTCTAAATCCATCGCCATTTTCAAATTCATTGAATGTTTTGAAAAGCAATTATTTCTAAATTTGTGACTCTTTTAAAATTCAGGGTGATTTGTTTTTCGCAAATGTCTTACAAATCATGATTTTTTTGTAAATGTGTTAATTTTTTAATATTCATGAACATTATTTTAAACCAATAAATGTTTCACCAAAATTTTCATAATCGTTAAAAACCAGTGGTCGGTTTTATTCTCACGCTAGCAATAAGGAGAGCCGATAGTAAGGTGTCAGAATGACACCACTGCTCACACGTAGTCCATGAACTGTGTGACATGAACTAGTAGAAATAAATCTTAGCCACCTCTCGGCTAAGATTTCAAGTCATGCCATCCCTTCTCACACCTAGTTCACCATGAACTAGTAGAAATTAGCTCTATCTCAACCGTTATGGTCATACCCCTCATACCTACCACCTCAAGGCCAGTTATGGTCATTTCTCAAGGACCCCTTAACCTATACAAGCCGTACACGGGCTGAACGCCATTTACTATCGCTTGAATAAACTCAAGGGGTGAGGCAGGCCCTCCAAGAAACCAAGTAAGCTTGGAGCCAGGTATCGGGATCAGAGAGAGCTAGTAAGG
This sequence comes from Triticum timopheevii, assembly GCA_963921465.1. NCBI lineage: Eukaryota > Viridiplantae > Streptophyta > Magnoliopsida > Poales > Poaceae > Triticum > Triticum timopheevii. The sequence goes on along the minus strand of OY997272.1, from coordinate 14,542,589 downwards.
CCCATGTCACACAGTTCTACGACTGAATTTTTACATTGCAATATGGTTAGACCAAATTACTCTTTCTAAGAGGTATGCTTCTATCTCAACAATTGATTTGCATAGGAAGCCGCAAACCATTTTCTCTCAAAACCTACAAAAAAAAATGTCAGAATCCTCAACGCTGGCAAAATTTCAATCAACAGCAAGTAAAATTTTCCATTTGGTGCTTTGCCAAAATACAAACTGAGATAAATGATTTCAAAAAAATCAGTGGTGTCTAAATTTTTTTTGAAACCGAGATTAGAAACCATGCTTACATTTGCTCCAGAACAGACATACTAACTTCTTATTTATGACTTGACAAGTACCAAATCTGAAAGCATTATAAGATACATGGTTCCGTTTACAGAATTTCACAACAAATATACACAAGAACAAAAACTGCACACTCGTGCAATTCTAGCGACGACACAAAGCTTATTGCCTTATTAGCGATACCAGCAAGCGGACACCATACAAATCAGTGATGTGATCCCAGGATGCCAAATGTCCCCTACAAATCATGCCTTTGGTGGAGCCAAGCGTGCGCTGAGCTTCTTGATCGACGGCCTCGCCATCAGTCTCTCCCACCATGCCTTCACGTGAGGATACGAGTCGAAGAGGGCCGCGTGAGGCGTCGCCATGAAGGAGCAAGTGTGGGGGACTAAAGGGTGGGGTATTTGACCAGCACTTAGAAATTTTTCTCCCACTCTCTCCCATTCTCTTCCCCGACGCCGAATCACAGCACAACGCCGCTAGGCAGCTGCGTCGGAGATCGCTGTCACCTCTGAGCCCCCCCCCCCCCCCCCCCTCGCTGACGCCGTCGCCGCGCCCCGAGCCCGCTCCTCGCTCGTCGCTGGACCTCCTCGTGCGCCCTCCTCCCCGTCGCCGCGCGCCCCTGAGCCCATTCCTCGTCACCGGCCTCTAGCTCCATCGCCGCGCCCCCAGTGAGCTCCCTCCTTCCCCAAGTCCCCCTGCTGCCACAGCTCCAAGGTTCATATAGGAACCTTTGTTTTTGGCAGTATTTTGCAAATGCAATTGTGGGCATTTTTCATATAGGAACCTATGCATATTATTACATGCTTGCCATGCTCTTTGTTACCGATATCGCTAATGATCCGGGGGTAGTGGCCAGTGGTCTTGGTATCACTCTTGGTGATTACTCATGCGATTATGTACAGTTCAAAACGGCTGAGGTAGTAGCCTTTAGATACGAGCACGGGAAGCCTCTCATCAAACCTGAGCAGATCGCGCATCTATCAACGATGATGCGAAGATTCCATGTCTGGTACTTAAAAACCTGCAAGGATGGGACCGACAGTATCTTGGTGGGAATTAAAGATGAGCACTACTTCAATGGAGTCGAGGCATTGTACATTGAATTTGAAGAATTATTTCAGTTATACAATCAAGACGCCCTCGACAAAACTATTGTCGGTTGCTATTGTCTGTAAGTATTATTTCTGTAATTAAGTCTCTAGCTCAGCTCATTCATTGCATGTATAATTATCCTCAATATATTATGCAGATTGAAGATCCTCGAATGCAGAAGAGGACAAATCTATGACATTGGATTCATTAACCCAAATACCGTAAATGAATATACGGTACAAAAGAACCCTGACGACACTGAGAAAAACTTGCCAAACACGCTACTTCGACAACAAAACAGAAGGGAAATACTCTTTTCTTACGACTTTAAGTGAGTGTTACTGTCTTGTGCATATTCTGTTTCGCTTACTCGAGGTTAAGTGTAATTGATGAGTTACGCGTGCGCAGGTTCCACTTTATTTTGCTAGCCATTCTGCTTGACGCGGGACTAGTAATTCTTGGAATCGAGATGTAAAGAGCCTAAGGAGTGGGTGGACATGAGTGAAATGCTCCAGAAGCAAGTTCAATCATTATCGCACTATATCGGCAACTTTCATTCATTTCCTGATATCAAGTGATCATTTTCTTTGCCGGGTAGGGTTTGGAAAAAATTCACCAGCAAGGTTAGGGGTGAATGGAGAAAGGAGCTGCGATTTAAACACCCCAAAATAAGTAGTACTAGCTAGTTCCATGCATCTCTCCTTGATTCTAGTTTCAATACCATTATCATGCTTGATTATCATTTTGATTGAACTCTATTCTCGTAAAGTGCTTGTGGCAGGCACCCGGGAATAATTTATGTGGATACTACATTTGTGAGTTCATTTGCCACTCGACCTCTGAGCGGGCATATCTTCACAACAATTAGAAGTACGTAAACAATATGCACAATTTTATTTTATTACCATCATTTGGTAGGAGTTGATCCCGCTTCTGCCAAACCCCTAAACCCTCCAAAACCCATAACCCCTCCGTAAAAAAAAGCCCAGCGCTTGGCAGGTGCTAACGCGTGGCTGCCTTTTAGTCCCGGTTGGTGTCACGAACCGGGAGTAAAGGTCCTCCGGCCTCGGCGCCCCGCAGCGGCCACGTGGAGCACCTTTAGTCCCGATTCGTAATAGACCATGACTAGAAGTTAGGGGCTTTAGTCCCGATTGATTTGTCCCGGTTGCTGAACCGGGACTAAAGGCCGTTTGGAACTGGGACTGATGGTCGGTTTCCTACTAGTGATGGTCACTAGCCACGAGCGGACACACGGATACGGGGAGTGGCGACTTCATCGGCGTGCTTTCTGGCGGCCTAGGCGGTGTGCTGCCGATGGCGAGCAGCGGTGGCGGCGGTCGGAGCAGCACATGGAAGCATCGGCTTGACGGGCAACTCGCGAGAGCAGGAGAAGTAACTGGTCACGAGGGGATCCAGATCCTGCAAGACATCACTTGTTGCGGTGGGGGAGATTGCAATAATGGCTTAGCTGCAAAATCTAGTCTAGGTAAATATGTTGCTTCCGAGCCATCTGCTTAAAATCCGACCCGACGGCCACAGAGCCGACGGAAGCACGCTTCATTATCGATCGGGTGATTTAAATCATTTCCCATTTTTGGCCCCTGTTATCCTGTTGGGGAACGTAGTAATTTCAAAAAATTTCCTACGCACACCAAGATCATGGTGATGATATAGCAACGAGAGGGGAGAGTGTTGTCTACGTACCCTCGTAGACCGAAGCGGAAGCGTTGACGCAACGTAGAGGAAGTAGTCGTACGTCCTCCCGGTCCAACCGATCCAAGCACCGTTACTCCGGCACCTCCGAGTTCTTGACACATGTACAGCTCGACGACACACCCCGATCTCCGATCCAGCAGAGACACGGGGAGGAGTTCCGTCAACACGACGGCGTGGTGACGATCTTGATGTTCTCCTGTCGCAGGGCTTCGCCTAAGCACTGCTACAATATGACCGAGGTGTAATATCGTGGAGGGGGGCACCGCACACGGCTAAGGAACGATCTCAATGATCAACTTGTGTGTCCATGGGGTGCCCCTACCCCCGTATATAAAGGAGTGGAGGAGGGGAGGGCCGGCCCTCTACTATGGCGCGCCCTAGGGGAGTCCTACTCCCACCGGGAGTAGGATTCCCCCTTTCCTAGTCCAACTAGGAGTCCTTCCATGTATTAGGAGTAGGAGACAAGGAAGGAGAAGAGAGAAGGGAAGGAAGGAGGGGGTGCGGCCCCTCCCCCTAGTCCAATTCGGACTAGGCCATGGGGGGGCGCGCGGCCTGCCCTAGGCAGCCCCTCTCTCTTTCCCGCAGGGCCCAATAAGGCCCAATACTTCTCCCCGGCGAATTCCCGTAACTCTCCGGTACTCCGAAAAATACCCGAATCACTCGGAACCTTTCCGAACTCCGAATATAGTCGTCCAATATATTGATCTTTATGTCTCGACCATTTCGAGACTCCTCGTCATGTCCCCGATCTCATCCGGGACTCTGAACTCCTTCGGTACATCAAAACTCATAAACTCATAATATAACAGTCATCGAAACCTTAAGCGTGCGGACCCTACGGTTCGAGAACAATGTAGAAATGACCGAGACACGTCTCCGGCCAATAACCAATAGCGGGACCTGGATGCCCATATTGGTTCCTACATATTCTACAAAGATCTGTATCGGTCAGACCGCATAACAACATACGTTGTTCCCTTTGTCATCGGTATGTTACTTGCCCGAGATTCGATCGTCGGTATCCAATACCTAGTTCAATCTCGTTACCGGCAAGTCTCTTTACTCGTTCCGTAATACATCATCTTGCAACTAACTCATTAGTTGCAATGCTTGCAAGGCTTAAGTGATGTGTATTACCGAGAGGGCCGAGAGATACCTCTCCGACATTCGGAGTGACAAATCCTAATCTCGAAATACGCCAACCCAACAAGTACCTTTGGAGACACCTGTAGAGCACCTTTATAATCACCCAGTTACGTTGTGACGTTTGGTAGCACACAAAGTGTTCCTCCGGTAAACGGGAGTTGCATAATCTCATAGTCATAGGAACATGTATAAGTCATGAAGAAAGCAATAGCAACATACTAAACGATCGGGTGCTAAGCTAACGGAATGGGTCATGTCAATCAGATCATTCAACTAATGATGTGATCCCATTAATCAAATAACAACTCTTTGTCCATGGTTAGGAAACATAACCATCTTTGATTAACAAGCTAGTCAAGTAGAGGCATACTAGTGACACTCTGTTTGTCTATATATTCACACATGTATTATGTTTCCGGTTAATACAATTCTAGCATGAATAATAAACATTTATCATGATATAAGAAAATAAATAATAACTTTATTATTGCCTCTAGGGCATATTTCCTTCAGTCTCCCACTTGCACTAGAGTCAATAATCTAGATCACATCACCATGTGATTCACATCGATAGTTCACATCATCATGTGATTAACACCCATAGTTCACATCGCCATGTGACCAACACCCAAAGGGTTTACTAGAGTCAATAATCTAGTTCACATCACTATGTGATTAACACCCAAAGAGTACAAAGGTATGATCATGTTTTGCTCGTGAGAGAAGTTTAGTCAACGGGTCTGTCACATTCAGAGCCGTATGTATTTTGCAAATATTCTATGTCTACAATGCTCTGCACGGAGCTACTCTAGCAAATTGCTCCCACTTTCAATATGTATCCAGATTAAGACTTAGAATCATCTGGATCAGTGCCAAAACTTTTATCGACGTAACCCTTTACGACGAACCTTTTGTCACCTCCATAATCGAGAAACATATCCTTATTCCACTAAGGATAATTTTGACCAATGTCTAGTGATCTACTCCTAGATCACTATTGTACTCCCTTGCCAAACTCAGTGTAGGGTATATAATAGATCTGGTACACAGCATGGCATACTTTATAGAACCTATGGCCAAGGCATAGGGAATGACTTTCGTTCTCTTTCTATCTTCTGCCGTGGTCGGGTTTTGAGTCTTACTCAATTTCACACCTTGTAACACAGGCAAGAACTCTTTCTTTGACTGTTCCATTTTGAACTATTTCAAAATCTTGTCAAGGTATGTACTCATTGAAAATCTTATCAAGCGTCTTGATCTATCTCAATAGATATTGATTGCTCAATATGTAAGTAGCTTTACTGAGGTCTTTATTTTAAAGAACTCCTTTCAAACACTCCTTTATGCTTTGCAGAATAATTCTACATTATTTCCGATCAACAATATGTCATTCACATATACTTATCAGAAATGCTGTAGTGCTCCCACTCACTTTCTTGTAAATACAGGCTTCACCGTAAGTCTGTATAAAACTATATGCTTTGATCAACTCATCAAAGCGTATATTCCAACTCCGAGATGCTTGCACCAGTCCATAGATGGATCGCTGGAGCTTGCACACTTTGTTAGCTCCCTTTGGATTGATAAAACCTTCTGGTTGCATCATATACAACTCTTCCTCCAGAAACCCATTCAGGAATGCAGTTTTTACATCCATTTGCCAAATTTCATAATCATAAAATGCAGCAATTGCTAACATGATTCGGACAGACTTAAGCATCGCTACGGGTGAGAAGCTCTCATCGTAGTCAACACTTTGAACTTGTCGAAAACCTTTTGTGACAATTCTAGCTTTGTAGATAGTAACACTACTATCAGCGTCCGTCTTCCTCTTGAAGATCCATTTATTTTCTATGGTTTGCCGATCATCGGGCAAATCCATCAAAGTCCATACTTTGTTCTCATACATGGATCATATCTCAGATTTCATGGCCTCAAACCATTTTGCGGAATCTGGGCTCATCATCGCTTCCTCATAGTTTGTAGGTTCGTCATGGTCAAGTAACATGACCTCCAGAATGGGATTACCATACCACTCTGGTGCGGATCTCACTCTGGTTGACCTACGAGGTTCGGTAGTAACTTGATCTGAAGTTACATGATCATCATCTTTAGCTTCCTCACTAATTGTTGTAGTAGTCACAGGAACATATTTTTGTGATGAACTACTTTCCAATAAGGGAGAAGGTACAATTACCTTATCAAGTTCTACTTTCCTCCCACTCACTTCTTTCGAGAGAAACTCCTTCTCTAGAAAGGATCCATTCTTAGCAACGAATGTCTTGCCTTCGGATCTGTGATAGAAGGTGTACCCAATTGTCTCCTTTGGGTATCCTATGAAGACACATTTCTCCGATTTGGATTCGAGCTTATCAGGATGAAACTTTTTCATATAAGCATCACAGCCCCAAACTTTAAGAAACGACAACTTTGGTTTCTTGCTAAACCACGGTTCATATAGTGTCGTCTCAACGGATTTAGATGGTGCCCTATTTAATGTGAATGCAGCTGTCTCTAATGCATGATCCCAAAACGATATTGGTAAATCGGTAAGAAACATCATAGATCGCACCATATCCAATAAAGTGCGGTTACGACGTTCGAACACACCATAACGTTGTGGTGTTCCAGGTGGCGTGAATTTGTGAAACTATTCCACATTGTTTTAATTGAAGACCAAACTCGTAACTCAAATATTCGTCTCCGCGATCAGATCGCAGAAACTTTATTTTCTTGTTACGATGATTTTTCCACTTCACTCTGAAATTCTTTGAACCTTTCAACTATTTCAGACTTATGTTTCATCAAGTAGATATACCCATATCTGCTCAAATCATCTGTGAAGGTCAGAAAATAACGATACCCACCGCGAGCCTTAACACTCATCGGATCGCATACATCAGTATGTATTATTTCCAATAAGTCAGTTGCTCGCTCCACTGTTCCGGAGAACGGAGTCTTAGTCATCTTGCCCATGAGGCATGGTTCGCAAGCATCAAGTGATTCATAATCAAGTGATTCCAAAATCCCATCAGCATGGAGTTTCTTCATGCGCTTTACACCAATATGACCTAAACGGCAGTGCCACAAATAAGTTGCACTATCATTATTAACTTTGCATCTTTTGGTTTCAATATTATAAATATGTGTATCACTACGATCGAGATCCAATAAACCATTTTCATTGGGTGTGTAACCATATAAGGTTTTATTCATTTAAATAGAACAACAATTATTCTCTGATTTTAAATGAATAACCGTATTGCAATAAACATGATCAAATCATATTCATGCTCAACGCAAACGCCAAATAACATTTATTTAGGTTTAACACTAATCCCGAAAGTATAGGGAGTGTGTGATGATGATCATATCAATCTTGGAACTATTTCCAACACTCATCGTCACTTCCCCTCAACTAGTCTCTATTTATTATGTAACTCCTGTTTCGATTTACTAATCTTAGCAACCGAACAAGTATCAACTACTCAGGGGCTACTATAAACACTAGTAAGGCACACATCAATAATCTGTATATCAAATATACCTTTATTCACTTTGCCATCCTTCTTATCCACCAAATACTTGGGGTAGTTCTGCTTCCAGTGACCAGTCCCTTTGCAGTAGAAGCATTTAGTCTCAGGCTTAGGTCCAGACTTGGGCTTCTTCACTTGAGCAGCAACTTGCTTGCCGTTCTTCTTGAAGTTCCCTTCTATCCCTTTGCCCTTTTCTTGAAACTAGTGGTCTTGTTAACCATCAACACTTGATGTTCTTTCTTGATTTCTACCTTCATCGATTTCATCATCATGAAAAAAAATGGGAATCATTTTCATCATCCCTTGCATACTATAGTTCATCACGAAGTTCTACTAACTTGGTGATGGTGACTAGAGAATTCTGTCAATCACTATCTTATCTGGAAGATTAACTCCCACTTGATTCAAGCGATTGAAGTACCCAGACAATCTGAGCACATGCTCACTAGTTGAGCGATTCTCCTCCATCTTTTAGCTATAGAACTTGTTGGAGACTTCATATCTTTCAACTCGGGTATTTGCTTGAAATATTAACTTCAATTCCTGGAACATCTCATATGGTCCATGATGTTCAAAACATCTTTGAAGTCCCGATTCTAAGCCATAAAGCATGGTGCACAAAACTATCAAGTAGTCATCATATTGAGCTAGCCAAACGTTCATAACGTCTGCATCTGCTCCTGCAATAGGTCTGTCACCTAGCGGTGCATTAAGGACATAATTCTTCTGTGCATCAATGAGGATAAACCTCAGATCGCGGATCCAATCCGCATCATTGCTACTAACATTTTTCAACACAATTTTCTCTAGGAACATATCAAAGTAAACATATGAAAGCAACAACGCGAGCTATTGATCTACAACATAATTTGCAAAATACTACCAGGACTAAGTTCATGATAAATTTAAGTTCAATTAATCATATTACTTAAGAACTCCCACTTAGACAGACATCTCTCTAGTCATTTAAGTGATCACGTGACCCAAATCAACTAAACCATAACCGATCATCACGTGAGATGGAGTAGTTTTCAATGGTGAACATCTTATGTTGATCATATCTACTATATGATTCACGCTTGACCTTTCGGTCTCTGTGTTCGAGGCCATATCTGCATATGCTAGGCTCGTCAAGTTTAACCTGAGTATTCTGCGTGTGCAAAACTGGCTTGCACCCGTTGTAGATGGACGTAGAGCTTATCACACCCGATCATCACGTGGTGCCTGGGCACGACGAACTTTGGCAACGGTGCATACTCAGGGAGAACACTTCTTGATAATTTTTAGTGAGAGATCATCTTAAAATGCTACCGTCAATCAAAGCAAGATAAGATGCATAAAGGATAAACATCACATGCAATCAATATAAGTGATATGATATGGCCATCATCATCTTGTGCTTGTGATCTCCATCTCCGAAGCACCATCATGATCACCATCGTCACCGGCGCGACACCTTGATCTCCATCATACCATCGTTGTCGTTTACGCCATCTATTGCTTCTACGACTATTGCTACCGCTTAGTGATAAAGTAAAGCAATTACAGGGCGTTTGCATTTCATACAATAAAGCGACAACCATATGGCTCCTGCTAGTTGCCGATAACTTCGGTTACAAAACATGATCATCTCATACAATAAAATATAGCATCATGTCTTGGCCATATCACATCACAACATGCCCTGCAAAAACAAGTTAGACGTCCTCTACTTTGTTGTTGCAAGTTTTACGTGGCTGCTACGGGCTTAAGCAAGAACCAATCTCACCTACGCATCAAAACCACAACGATAGTTTGTCAAGTTGATGCTGTTTTAACCTTCGCAAGGACCGGGCGTAGCCACACTCGGTTCAACTAAAGTTGGAGAAACTGACACCCGCTAGTCACCTGTGTGCAAAGCACGGCGGTAAAACCAGTCTCGCGTAAGCGTACGCGTAATGTCGGTCCGGGCCGCTTCATCCAACAATACCGCCGAACCAAAGTATGACATGCTGGTAAGCAGTATGACTTATATCGCCCACAACTCACTTGTGTTCTACTCGTGCATATAACATCAAACCATAAAAACCTAGGCTCGGATGCCACTGTTGGGGAACGTAGTAATTTCAAAAAATTTCCTACGGACACGAAAGATCATGGTGATGATATAGCAACGAGAGGGGAGAGTGTTGTCTACGTACCCTCGTAGACCGAAGCGGAAGCGTTGACGCAACGTAGAGGAAGTAGTCGTACGTCCTCCCGGTCCAACCGATCCAAGCACCGTTACTCCGGCACCTTCAAGTTCTTGACACACATACAGCTCGATGACACACCCCGATCTCCGATCCAGCAGAGGCACGGGGAGGAGTTCCGTCAGCACGACGGCGTGGTGACGATCTTGATGTTCTCCTGTCGCAGGGCTTCGCCTAAGCACTGCTACAATATGACCGAGGTGTAATATCGTGGAGGGGGGCATCGCACACGGCTAAGGAACGATCTCAATGATCAACTTGTGTGTCCATGGGGTGCCCCCTACCCCCGTATATAAAGGAGTGGAGGAGGGGAGGGCCGGCCCTCTACTATGGCGCGCCCTAGGGGAGTCCTACTCCCACCGGGAGTAGGATTCCCCCTTTCCTAGTCCAACTAGGAGTCCTTCCATGTATTAGGAGTAGGAGACAAGGAAGGGGAAGAGAGAAGGGAAGGAAGGAGGGGGTGCGGCCCCTCCCCCTAGTCCAATTCGGACTAGGCCATGGGGGGGCGCGCGGCCTGCCCTAGGCAGCCCCTTTCTCTTTCCCGCAGGGCCCAATAAGGCCCAATACTTCTCCCCGGCGAATTCCCGTAACTCTCCGGTACTCCGAAAAATACCCGAATCACTCGGAACCTTTCCGAACTCCGAATATAGTCGTCCAATATATCGATCTTTACGTCTCGACCATTTCGAGACTCCTCGTCATGTCCCCGATCTCATCCGGGACTCCGAACTCCTTCGGTACATCAAAACTCATAAACTCATAATATAACTGTCATCGAAACCTTAAGCGTGCGGACCCTACGGTTCGAGAACAATGTAGACATGACCGAGACACGTCTCCGGCCAATAACCAATAGCGGGACCTGGATGCCCATATTGGTTCCTACATATTGTACGAAGATCTTTATCGGTCAGACCGCATAACAACATACGTTGTTCCCTTTGTCATCGGTATGTTACTTGCCCGAGATTCGATCGTCGGTATCCAATACCTAGTTCAATCTCGTTACCGGCAAGTCTCTTTACTCGTTCCGTAATACATCATCTCGCAACTAACTCATTAGTTGCAATGCTTGCAAGGCTTAAGTGATGTGCATTACCGAGAGGGCCCAGAGATACCTCTCCGACATTCGGAGTGACAAATCCTAATCTCGAAATACGCCAACCCAACAAGTACGTTTGGAGACACCTGGAGAGCACCTTTATAATCACCCAGTTACGTTGTGACGTTTGGTAGCACACAAAGTGTTCCTCCGGTAAACGGGAGTTGCATAATCTCATAGTCATAGGAACATGTATAAGTCATGAAGAAAGCAATAGCAACATACTAAACGATCGGGTGCTAAGCTAACGGAATGGGTCATGTCAATCAGATCATTCAACTAATGATGTGATCCCATTAATCAAATAACAACTCTTTGTCCATGGTTAGGAAACATAACCATCTTTGATTAACAAGCTAGTCAAGTAGAGGCATACTAGTGACACTCTGTTTGTCTATATATTCACACATGTATTATGTTTCCGGTTAATACAATTCTAGCATGAATAATAAACATTTATCATGATATAAGAAAATAAATAATAACTTTATTATTGCCTCTATGGCATATTTCCTTCATATCCATGGTCTTGTTTTTTTGGAAAGGATCCATGGTCTTGTTGATCCGGCATCACTGCAAGCTATTGCATGTCGAGAAGTTTTGGCGTTAGCGAAAGATTGGGAGGGGGGTGGGGGGGGGGGGGTCAAGCATCTCTGTGTTGCCTCAGATTGCTAAGTGGTTATGATATTTGGATCCAGTTATGTTAATAGTTTATCTGATAAACGGTCAAGCTTACCACCATTTTGTAAAAAAGGCATCAATTTGCTATAATATCTGGACCAATTATGTTAATAGTTTATGTTATGTGCATTGCTTACAACCCACAGTTCCAACCAGTTATGCTTGAGCAACGTTAAGCATTTCACCACCTGGAAATGGTAAAGCAAAAGGAAACCATCATATAAGTGATACAATATAGTCTGTAAATAAAGGGCGTATCTGTTGGGGAACGTAGTAATTTCAAAAAATTTCCTACGCACACGCAAGATCATGGTGATGGCATAGCAACGAGAGGGGAGAGTGTTCGTCAACGTACCCTCGTAGACCGTAAGCGGAAGCGTTAGCACAACGCGGTTGATGTAGTCGTACGTCTTCATGATCCGACCGATCCAAGCACCGAATGTACGGAGCCTCCGAGTTCAGCACAAGTTCAGCTCGATGACGATCTCCGGCCTCCGATCTAGCCGAGCTCCGGAGATGAGTTCCGTCAGCACGACAGTGTGGTGACGATGATGATGTTCTACCGGCGCAGGGCTTCGCCTAAACTCCGCGATGATATGATCGAGGTGGAATATGGTGGAGGGGGGCACCGCACACGGCTAAGGAACGATCCGTAGATCAACTTGTGTGTCCATGGGGTACCCCCCGCCCCCGTATATGAAGTATCAAGGGGGAGGCCGGCCGGCCCCTTTAGGCGCGCCAAGGGAGGAGGAATCCTCCTCCTAGTAGGAGTAGGACTCCTCCTTTCCTACTCCTACTAGGAGGGGGAAGGAAGGGGGAGAGGGGGCAGGAAAGGGGGGGCGCCGCCCCCCTCCTAGCCCAATTCAGACCAGAGGGGGGAGGGGGCGCGCGGCCCATGTTGGCCGCCCCTCTCTCCTTTCCCCTAAGGCCCATAGGCCCAATACTCTCCCGGGGGGGTTCCGGTAACCCCCCCCCCCCGCCCCCCCCCGGCACTCCGGTTTTCTCCAAAATCACCCGGAACCTTTCCGGTGTCCGAATATAGTCGTCTAATATATCAATCTTTATGTCTCGACCATTTCGAGACTCCTCGTCATGTCCGTGATCACATCCGGGACTCCGAACAAACTTCGGTACATCAAAACTTATAAACTCATAATAAAACTGTCATCGAAATGTTAAGCGTGCGGACCCTACGGGTTCGAGAACTATGTAGACATGACCTAGAACCATTCTCGGTCAATAACCAATAGCGGGACCTGGATGCCCATATTGGTTCCTAGATATTCTACGAAGATCTTTATCGGTAAAACCGCATAACAACATACTTTGTTCCCTTTGTCATCGGTATGTTACTTGCCCGAGATTTGATCGTCGGTATCCAATACCTAGTTCAATCTCGTTACCGGCAAGTCTCTTTACTCGTTCCGTAATACATCATCTCATAACTAACTCATTAGTTACATGCTTGCAAGGCTTAGGTGATGAGTATTACCGAGAGGGCCCAGAGATACCTCTCCGACAATCGGAGTGACAAAACCTAATCTCGAATTATGCCAACCCAACATGTACCTTCGGAAACACCTGTAGAGCACCTTTATAATCATCTAGTTACGTTGTGATGTTTGGTAGCACACAAAGTGTTCTTCCGGTATACGGGAGTTGCACAATCTCATAGTTGCAGGAACTTTGCATAAGTCATGAAGAAAGCAATAGTAGTATACTAAATGATCAAGTGCTAGGCTAACGGAATGGGTCATGTCAATCACATCATTCTCCTAATGATGTGATCCCAATAATCAAATGAGAACACATGTCTATGGTTAGGAAACATAACCATCTTTGATTAATGAGCTAGTCAAGTAGAGGCATACTAGTGACTATAGTTTTGTCTATGTATTCACACATGTATTATGTTTCCGGTTAATACAATTCTAGCATGAATAATAAACATTTATCATGATATGAGGAAATAAATAATAACTTTATTATTGCCTCTAGGGCATATTTTCTTCAGTCTCCCACTTGCACTAGAGTCAATAATCTAGATTACATAGTAATGATTCTAACACCCATGGAGTCTTGGTGCTGATCATGTTTTGCTCGTGAGAGAGGCTTAGTCAATGGGTCTGCAACATTCAGATCCGTATGTATTTTGCAAATCTCTATGTCTCCCACTTTGACTTGGTCCCGAATGGAATTGAAGCGTCTCTTGATGTGCTTGGTCCTCTTGTGAAATCTGGATTCCTTTGCCAAGGCAATTGCACCAGTATTGTCACAGAAGATCTTCATTGGTCCCGATGCACTAGGTATGACACCTAGATCAGAAATGAATTCCTTCATCCAGACTCCTTCATTCGCTGCTTCAGAAGCAGCTATGTACTCCGCTTCACATGTAGATCCCGCCACGACGCTTTGTTTAGAACTGCACCAACTTACAGTTCCACCGTTTAATAAAAACACGTATCCGGTTTGCGATTTAGAATCGTCCGGATCAGTGTCAAAGCTTGCATCAACGTAACCATTTACGACTAGCTCTTTGTCACCTCCATATATGAGAAACATATCCTTAGTCCTTTTCAGGTATTTCAGGATGTTCTTGACCGCTGTCCAGTGATCCACTCCTGGATTACTCTGGTACCTTCCTGCCAAGCTTATTGCTAAGCATACGTCAGGTCTGGTACACAGCATTGCATACATGATAGAGCCTATGGCTGAAGCATAGGGAACATTTTTCATTTTCTCTCTATCTTCTGCTGTGGTCGGGCATTGAGTTTGACTCAACTTCACACCTTGTAGTACAGGCAAGAATCCTTTCTTTGTCTGATCCATTTTGAACTTTTTCAAAATTTTGTCAAGGTATGTGCTTTGTGAAAGTCCTATTAAGCGTCTTGATCTATCTCTATAGATCTTGATGCCCAATATGTAAGCAGCTTCACCGAGGTCTTTCATTGAAAAACTTTTATTCAAGTATTTCTTTATGCTATCCAGAAATTCTATATCATTTCCAATTAATAATATGTCATCTACATATAAAACTAGAAATGCTACAGAGCTCCCACTCACTTTCTTGTAAATACAGGCTTCTCCAAAAGTCTGTATAAAACCATATGCTTTGATCACACTATCAAAGCGTTTATTCCAACTCCGAGATGCTTGCACCAGTCCATAAATGGAATGCTGGAGCTTGCATACTTTGTTAGCACCTTTTGGATCAACAAAACCTTCCGGTTGCATCATATACAACTCTTCTTCTAGAAATCCATTCAAGAATGCGGTCTTGACATCCATTTGCCAAATTTCATAATCATGAAATGCAGCAATAGCTAACATGATTCGGACAGACTTAAGCATCGCTACGGGTGAGAAAGTCTCATCATAGTCAACCCCTTGAACTTGTCGAAAACCTTTCGCAACAAGTCGAGCTTTATAGACAGTTACATTACCATCAGCGTCAGTCTTCTTTTTAAAGATCCATTTATTCTCAATGGCTTGCCGATCATCGGGCAAGTCAACCAAAGTCCATACTTTGTTTTCATACATGGATCCCATCTCAGATTTCATAGCCTCTAGCCATTTTGCGGAATCTGGGCTCATCGTCGCTTCCTCATAGTTCGTAGGTTCGTCATGGTCAAGTAACATGACTTCCAGAATAGGATTACCGTACCACTCTGGTGCAGATCTTACTCTGGTAGACGTACGAGGTTCAGCAGAAACTTGATCTGAAGTTTCATGATCAATATCATTAGCTTCCTCACTAATTGGTGTAGTCGTCACAGGAACCGGTTCTCGTGATGAACTACTTTTCAATAAGGGAGTAGATACAGTTATCTCATCAAGTTCTACTTTCCTCCCACTCACTTCTTTCGGGAGAAACTCCTTCTCTAGAAAGGATCCATTCTTAGCAACGAATGTCTTGCCTTCGGATCTGTGATAGAAGGTGTATCCAACAGTCTCTTTTGGATATCCTATGAAGACACATTTCTCCGATTTGGGTTCGAGCTTATCTGGTTGAAGTTTCTTCACATAAGCATCGCAGCCCCAAACTTTAAGAAACGACAACTTTGGTTTCTTGCCAAACCACAGTTCATAAGGCGTCGTCTCAACGGATTTTGATGGTGCCCTATTTAACATGAATGCGGCCGTCTCTAAAGCATAACCCCAAAACGATAGCGGTAAATCGGTAAGAGACATCATAGATCGCACCATATCAAGTAAAGTACGATTACGACGTTCGGACACACCATTTCGTTGTGGTGTTCCGGGTGGCGTGAGTTGCGAAACTATTCCGCATTGTTTCAAATGTAAACCAAACTCGTAACTCAAATATTCTCCTCCACGATCAGATCATAGAAACTTTATTTTCTTGTTACGATGATTTTCCACTTCACTCTGAAATTCTTTGAACTTTTCAAATGTTTCAGACTTGTGCTTCATTAAGTAGATATACCCATATCTGCTCAAATCATCTGTGAAGGTGAGAAAATAACGATATCCGCCACGAGCCTCAACATTCATCGGACCACATACATCTGTATGTATGATTTCCAACAAATTTGTTGCTCTCTACATAGTTCCGGAGAACGGTGTTTTAGTCATCTTGCCCATGAGGCACGGTTCGCAAGTACCAAGTGATTCATAATCAAGTGATTCCAGAAGTCCATCAGTATGGAGTTTCTTCATGCGTTTTACACCGATATGACCTAAACGGCAGTGCCACAAATAAGTTGCACTATCATTATCAACTCTGCATATGAATATGTGTATCACTACTATCGAGATTCAATAAAAATAGACCACTCTTCAAGGGTGCATGACCATAAAAGATATTACTCATATAAATAGAACAACCATTATTCTCTGATTTAAATGAATAACCGTCTCGCATTAAACAAGATCCAGATATAATGTTCATGCTCAACGCTGGCACCAAATAACAATTATTCAGGTCTAAAACTAATCCCGAAGGTAGATGTAGAAGTAGCGTGCCAACCGTGATCACATCGACTTTGGAACCGTTTCCCACGCGCATCGTCACCTCGTCCTTGGCCAGTGCTCGCTTATTCCATAGTCCCTGTTTCGAGTTGCAAATATTAGCAACAGAACCAGTATCAAATACCCATGTGCTACTACGAGCTCTAGTTAGGTACACATCAATAACATGTATATCACATATACCTTTGTTCACTTTGCGATCCTTCTTATCCGCCAAATACTTGGGGCAGTTCCACTTCCAGTGACCAGTCTGCTTGTAGTAGAAGCACTCAGTTTCAGGCTTAGGTCTAGACTTGGGTTTCTTCTCTTGAGCAGCAACTTGCTTGCCGTTCTGTTTGAAGTTCCCCTTCTTCTTCCCTTTGCCCTTTTTCTTGAAACTAGTGGTCTTGTTGACCATCGACACTTGATGCTCCTTTTTGATTTCTACCTCCGCGGCTTTTAGCATTGCGAAGAGCTCGGCAATAGTCTTGTTCATCCCTTGCATATTATAGTTCATCACAAAGCTCTTGTAGCTTGGTGGCAGTGATTGAAGAATTCTATCAATGACACTATCATCAGGAAGATTAACTCCCAGTTGAATCAAGTGATTATTATACCCAGACATTCTGAGTATGTGTTCACTGACAGAACTATTCTCCTCCATCTTGCAGCTATAGAACTTATTGGAGACTTCATATCTCTCAGTTTGGGCATTTGCTTGAAATATTAACTTCAACTCTTGGAACATCTCATATGCTCCATGACGTTTAAAACGTCGTTGAAGACCCGGTTCTAAGCCATAAAGCATGGCACACTGAACTATAGAGTAGTCATCAGCTTTGCTCTGCCAGACGTTCTTAACGTCGTCAGTTGCATCAGCAGCAGGCCTGGCACCCAGCGGTGCTTCCAGGACGTAACTTTTCTGTGCAGCAATGAGGATAATCCTCAGGTTACGGACCCAGTCCGTGTAGTTGCTACCAGCATCTTTCAACTTTGCTTTCTCAAGGAACGCATTAAAATTCAACGGAACAACAGCACGAGCCATCTATCTACAAACAAACATAGACAAGCAAGATACTATCAGGTACTAAGTTCATGATAAATTTAAGTTCAATTAATCATATTACTTAAGAACTCCCACTTAGACAGACATCTCTCTAGTCATCTAAGTGATCACGTGATCCAAATCAACTAAACCATAACCGATCATCACGTGAGATGGAGTAGTTTTCAATGGTGAACATCACTATGTTGATCATATCTACTATATGATTCACGCTCGACCTTTTGGTCTCTGTGTTCCGAGGCCATATCTGCATATGCTAGGCTCGTCAAGTTTAACCTGAGTATTCCGCGTGTGCAAAACTGGCTTGCACCTGTTGTAGATGGACGTAGAGCTTATCACACCCGATCATCACGTGGTGTCTCGGCACGACGAACTTTGGCAACGGTGCATACTCGGGGAGAACACTTCTTGATAATTTTAGTGAGAGATCATCTTAAAATGCTACCGTCAATCAAAGCAAGATAAGATGCATAAAGGATAAACATCACATGCAATCAATATAAGTGGTATGGTATGGCCATCATCATCTTGTGCTTGTGATCTCCATCTCCGAAGCACCGTCGTGATCACCATCGTCATCAGCGCGACACCTTGATCTCCATCGTAGCATCGTTGTCTTTTACGCCATCTATTGCTTCTACGACTATCGCTACCGCTTAGTGATAAAGTAAAGCAATTACAGGGCGTTTGCATTTCATACAATAAAGCGACAACCATATGGCTCCTGCCAGTTGCCGATAACTTCGGTTACAAAACATGATCATCTCATACAATATAGCATCACGTCTTGACCATATCACATCACAACATGCCCTGCAAAAACAAGTTAGACGTCCTCTACTTTGTTGTTGCAAATTTTATGTGGCTGCTACGGGCTTAGCAAGAACCGTTCTTACCTACGCATCAAAAACCACAACGATAGTTCGTCAAGTTGGTGCTGTTTTAACCTTCACAAGGACCGGGCGTAGCCACACTCGATTCAGCTAAAGTGAGAGAGACAGACACCCGCCAGCCACCTTTAAGCACGAGTGCTCGTAACGGTGAAACCAGTCTCGCGTAAGCATACACGTAATGTCGGTCCGGGCCGCTTCATCTCACAATACCGCCGAACCAAAGTATGACATGCTGGTAAGCAGTATGACTTGTATCGCCCACAACTCACTTGTGTTCTACTCGTGCATATAACATCAAAGCATAAAACCTAGGCTCTGATGCCACTGTTGGGGAATGCAGTAATTTCAAAAAATTTCCTACGCACACGCAAGATCATGGTGATGGCATAGCAACGAGAGGGGAGAGTGTTCGTCCACGTACCCTCGTAGACCGTAAGCGGAAGCGTTAGCACAACGCGGTTGATGTAGTCGTACGTCTTCTCGATCCGACCGATCCAAGCACCGAACGTACGGAGCCTCCGAGTTCAGCACACGTTCAGCTCGATGACGATCTCCGGCCTCCGATCCAGCCGAGCTCCGGAGATGAGTTCCGTCAGCACGACGGCGTGGTGACGATGATGATGTTCTATCGGCGCAGGGCTTCGCCTAAACTCCGCGATGATATGACCGAGGTGGAATATGGTGGAGGGGGGCACCGCACACGGCTAAGGAACGATCCGTAGATCAACTTGTGTGTCCATGGGGTGCCCCCCGCCCCCGTATATAAAGGAGCAAGGGGGGAGGCCGGCCGGCCCCTTTGGGCGCGCCAAGGGAGGAGGAATCCTCCTCCTAGTAGGAGTAGGACTCCTCCTTTCCTACTCCTACTAGGAGGGGGAAGGAAGGGGGAGAGGGGGAAGGAAAGGGGGGGGCGCTGCCCCCCCTCCTAGTCCAATTCGGACCAAAGGGGGAGGGGGCACGCGGCCCATGCTGGCCGCCCCTCTCTCCTTTCCCCTAAGGCCCATAGGCCCAATACTCTACCGGGGGGTTCCGGTAACCCCCTTGGCACTCCGGTTTTCTCCGAAATCACTCGGAACCTTTCCGGTGTCCGAATATAGTCGTCTAATATATCAATCTTTATGTCTCGACCATTTCGAGACTCCTCGTCATGTCCGTGATCACATCCGGGACTCCGAACAAACTTCGGTACATCAAAACTTATAAACTCATAATAAAACTGTCATCGAAACGTTAAGCGTGCGGACCCTACGGGTTCGAGAACTATGTAGACATGACCTAGAACCATTCTCGGTCAATAACCAATAGCGGGACCTGGATGCCCATATTGGTTCCTACATATTCTACGAAGATCTTTATCGGTCAAACCGCATAACAACATACTTTGTTCCCTTTGTCATCGGTATGTTACTTGCCCGAGATTTGATCGTCGGTATCCAATACCTAGTTCAATCTCGTTACCGGCAAGTCTCTTTACTCGTTCCGTAATACATCATCTCATAACTAACTCATTAGTTACATGCTTGCAAGGCTTAGGTGATGAGTATTACCGAGAGGGCCCAGAGATACCTCTCCGACAATCGGAGTGACAAAACCTAATCTCGAATTATGCCAACCCAACATGTACCTTCGGAAACAACTGTAGAGCACCTTTATAATCACCCAGTTATGTTGTGACGTTTGGTAGCACACAAAGTGTTCTTCCGGTATACGGGAGTTTCACAATCTCATAGTTGCAGGAACTTTGCATAAGTCATGAAGAAAGCAATAGCAGTATACTAAACGATCAAGTGCTAGGCTAACGGAATGGGTCATGTCAATCACATCATTCTCCTAATGATGTGATCCCACTAATCAAATGACAACACATGTCTATGGTTAGGAAACATAACCATCTTTGATTAATGAGCTAGTCAAGTAGAGCATACTAGTGACTATAGTTTTGTCTATGTATTCACACATGTATTATGTTTCCGGTTAATACAATTCTAGCATGAATAATAAACATTTATCATGATATGAGGAAATAAATAATAACTTTATTATTGCCTCTAGGGCATATTTCCTTCAGTATCCAGTGTTGAAAGCTTCCACACAAGGTGTGGTCTAGGGAAGGGAATTTATATACAACCTTACCCTTGTATAATAATTCTGCAAGGGGGCTGATTCGAACATAGGGCCTCCAGGCCACAAGTGGAGAGACTACCACTGTGCTAGGCCAACCCTTCATAATACAGTCTGTAAATAAAAAGAGCACCTAAGAACATCCATGGTACTGAGCAGGGACGACGAATTCAGTGTGTAGATGGTCAAGAGTAATTGGGCCTTCAACTTTACAGAATAGTTGTGTAATATGTTGCATTGTTGGACGACATGATGGATTAGGTTCCAAGCATTGCACAGCAGCCGTGATCACTTTGAATATTTCACTTGCAATCTCAGGTTTAGGGCTTGGGAGCCGAGTGTCTAACAAATCCTGGAGCGTCATACATTTCCAAGACAATGACGAAAGAAAATCACCCGGATGACGTCCCATAAACAACTCAAGCATGAGCACTCCAAAGCTATAAACATCACACTTCTCCGTCACTCTTGTTGTATATGCAAGCTCTGCAAATGCCAATAATAAAGGAATATTTAATTTTGATTACCCTTGCCTATATGTTGATGAATGTTAATGTAGACCGTAGATATGACCACTGACATGCATAGTGTGATTGATAAATACTAATTAAAGTATATCTGGTTTAAACAGCATAAATGCTGAAACTCCCATAGTCACTGAGAAGATCAACACTGTACATTAAATGTAAGAAACATATATCTTAGATGATACGTATGCAACACATGATTTATTTTTTATTTTGAAGGGCCATAGGTCGATTATTATTACGAGGAGAAAATCACATAGTACAGTTCAGTAGAAAAATCAAGTGAAAAGAACATGAATATAAATATTGACATTTTTTACCCGGCGCAAGATATCCTTTCGTTCCAGCAAGCCTTGTGCAATTTGAAACATCACCGCCTAGTATTTTGGCTATACCAAAATCAGATATGCAGGCTCTGTACCCCCGATCAAGCAAAATGTTGTCACTTTTTATATCTCTATGAACAATTGGCGCAAAGCAATCATGATGCATGTAAGACAAAGCATGGGCCATATCCTTAGAAATAGTTAACCTTCTTGTCCAGTCTAATTCAATTGCAGTTTCCTTGCTCTTTAAAGATGTTGCTAAGCTCCCTCTATCCATGTATTCATATACAAGAAATCGGTGATGAGTACCAGAACAATATCCAACCAGCTTGGCAATGTTACGATGACGAATATGCATCAAAGCATCTATTTCACGATTAAATGACTCATCACCTTCCATCATACAAACCTTCTTCACTGCAAATATCTCACCAGTCGGTATTTGAGCTCTATAGACAGATCCATACCCTCCAGTTCCAATACAGTGAGTTTCGCTGAAATTTTCTGTGGCATCAATAATTTGCTTGTAGACATTTCCTCCGTCAAAGTTCCAAATGGTGAACAACTTGTTCTGTTGTATCCTATTTCCGCCCTCTGCCTTGAGTTTCTTCTTTTTGCATTGCATTGTTACCAATACCGCGATAATCAGGAAAGACATAATAGCAGGTATCATAACAAGAAAAACAAGTTTGGACTTCTTGTAGTGTCCACCCATTGGAGTATGCTCACAAGGGGGCAACCATTTCACTAAACCACACAATTGTTTATTATGTGTGAACCATCCAAATGGAGCTTCCTCAAAGAATCTGCTTTGTGGCACTGGTCCTTCTAGGTTGTTGTAGGAGACATCCATGGATGATAGACTGGTCATACTCTGAAATGATGGTGGAATGCTACCACTCAATGCATTGTGTGAAAGATTCAAATTTTCGAGCACTCTTAGACCACCGAATTGAGTCGGAATGGTGCCAACAAATGAGTTGTCACTTAGATCTAACAATTCTTGTAGGTTTACCAACATCCCCAGCTCATCAGGAATGCTGCCATTGAAATGGTTATGGCTCAGCTTCACAAAGCTAAGCTTCAAACAATGCTCGATTGACCCTCCTATCAGTCCGCTTAGGCTGTTTGAAGATAAATCCAAGTACTCCAAGTTGCGCAACAATCCAATTTCTTGCGGTATACTTCCGTGGAGCAAGTTTTTACCCAAATTCAAGTTGAACAGTGATGTTAGATTACCAATTTCTGGTTGAATCTGCCCTTGGATTCTATTTGATGAAAGATCAATTATCCTTAGCTGAGATAATTGTCCAATGCTTGCTGGTATGACTCCTGTAATATCATTATTTGAGGCACGTAACATGGTAAGTTTGTAGCACTCCCCCCAACGCCGAGATAATTGACCAAACAGTTTATTCGAACTGATATCGATATAGACAAGATTTGGATGAGCTCCCATCTCAGAAATATCTCCACTGAGCTGATTCTGTTCAAGACGAACTCTGACTAGGCTTCTGCAATTTATAAAGCTTGTTGGCAGGGGTCCAACCAAGTTGTTGTCACTAGCAGTGAACTTTTGTAGCCGGCCTCCCACACAAAGACCCGGTGGTAAGGCACCAGAGAGATTGTTATTACTTAGTTCGAACCTTGTAAGCCCAATTAAGTTGCCAATATATTGAGGAATGGGTCCAGAAAGTTGATTATGGTTGAGGTTTATATTACGAAGTTTAGTCAAATTGCCTAAGCTGTATGGGATATGACCTGTTAGTCTGTTGTGGCTAAGTGTCAAGTTTCTTAAGTTCACCAATGAACCTAGATCTTGAGAAATGGGCCCAGAAAGTTGGTTATTGTGAAGGTATAAGGTAGTGATTTTTGTCAAATTCCATAAGCTGTTTGGAATTAAACCTGTGAAATTGTTATCTTGGAGCTCCAACTGTTTCATGTTTCCAAGGTTTTCAAATGCTTGTGGAATCTCCCCAGAGAGTTGATTTCGCCACAGAGTCAAAGTATGCAGTTTAGTCAAATTTCCGATGCTTTTTGGAATTGAATATCTAAGTTCGTTTATGCCAAGCCGTAGTTCTTCTAGGCGTATCAAGTCTCCTAAACTTTGAGGAATGTGGCCGGAAAGGTGATTATTCTGTAGGTATAAGGCAGTGATTGTTGTCAGATTCTCCAAATTGCTCGGAATATAGCCAAAGAGTTCATTAGAATGAAGTTTTAACGACTTCAGCTTGACCAAGTCCCCAATTTGATTAGGTATATTTCCTGAGAAGAAATTTTCTGAAAGTTCCAGTGTGGCAAGCTTTGTCAAATTATTGATGTTTGTTGGAATGCAACCTACAAAACGGTTTTGACTAAGATCTAGGTAGTCTAGGCTGACTAAGTTTCCAAACTCTTTGGTGATGGGACCAGTTAAATTATTTCCGGGGAGTGCTAAAAACTTTATGTTATTGTGCACAGATAGATTACCTAGACTGATGGGAATTTGACCATCGAGGATGTTGTTGGAAAGATCCAAACCAATCAAGTTGCTTAGTCGTCCTATTCCATCAGGGATAGGACCCACCAAGTGATTGCTCGACAGGTTGAGGACCACTAGACTCTCTAATTCACCTATCACATCTGGTATTTGATTGGTAAGCAGATTGTGGCTTAGCACCAAACAAGACAGTTTGGTTAGGTTTGCAAGGATGGGTGGAATCGAGCCCCTTATCTGGTTGCCGTGGAGAAGCAGAACATGGAGCTCTTTGAGGAGCTGAATATCCAGAGGAAGCCTCCCAGCAAGCTCGTTGTGTGGGAGCTCAAGCCTTGTCAGTGTCACCACGGCAGAGAAGTTGAGGAGCTCAAGCGTCCCGCCCAGCATCATCCCCCGCAGAGACATCCGGGTGATCACCCGCTGCCCTGCTTGTCTGCCGCAGCGGATGCCGCGCCAGTTGCAGGGCCATGATGCAGTCTTGTTTCCCCAGGATGGCAAGGCTTGTTTGTTGGGGAGGGTGGCTTTCCAGGCCACGAGCGCTGCTGCTTGCTCGTCAAGCGATGGCATGGCGATGGCTGCAAGAAATGAGGCTAGCAATATGGTGAGTGGGATGAGTTTAACGGGGGATGATGGCTCCATGGCTAAGGCTGAAAAGAGCTCACGAGGGCTGTGTGGGAGCCTATTTGTGGGGGCGTTGTTATGATCTCATGGCCGGCATCAACTTCATTTATACGGCACCTAGCCTTTGGGTAATGTTTTGAGTCAAAGGTCAAGTCATACGGAACCTTCGAGGAGTAGTAATCAATGTTGCTTTAAAAATCAAACTTTCCCCTCCTCTCCCCTCGCGTCGCCCCCGCGGGTGACCGAGAGGGGCAACCCTAGCTGCTGGCGACTCCCTCCCTTCCACCCACCCCCTCCCTCGCTGCCGCGGGGCAAAATCTGGTGGCATCGGCGACGACGAGCATCTCTTCCTCCTCGATCTGGCACTAGGCTGGCGCAGGTAGGCTTGCTGGATGGTTAGAGTGATAGTGATATCCCAGCCCACCAACGTTCAAGTCCTGGTGCTCGCATTATTCCTGGATTTATTTAAGAATTTCCGGCGATGCGCTTTCAGTGGGAGATGATATGCCGGCTCAGTCTGTCGAAGGTGCTCATAGGGATAGGGTGTGCGTGTGTGCTTGCGTCTGTACTATGTTAAAAAAACCCTGTTAATCTTTAATTAATGAGAAAAGGTAAAATATATGCCTTCGCTTTTAAAAACAGTCGGATCAAAGTCCTGGTCTTTCGCCGGCAGGATGACCGACGACGAGAGCTCCCCTAATGCCTGGGCACGACCAGGCAGGCTGCCGTGGATCCAAGTGCATACAACACAAACAATACGTACCAACGGCGACAATGTCACTTCACACACAAAAAACTACGGACCTATCAGTTCCACATCCAAGTCCGCTGCCCCATGGAGGACTTTTTTCTTTTCTTTGCGAAAGGTCGCATTCGGAGTGAAATCCCCCCCCCCCCCCCTTCCCCAACAGGCCTCCCAAGGCGCCTTTTTAACCGCCGGCGCAAAAAACAAATCGACGCGTCCCCAGGAGCCCAAATTTCTTCGGTTTGGGCCGAAATTGGTGCCCGCGGACCCAGCCGAGTCAGGGACTGTGCTTCGTCGTCCTCATCGTCTCGCCTCGGCTCCTGTGCGATTCAATGTTTTCGCCGGTCAGCCTTCCATTGATGAAGGACTGGTGTCGCAGTGATGGCGAGCCACTGCCGCGCGTCCCCGCCCTTTCCCGCCACGCGTCTACACCGGTCCCGCCCGCCTCTCGCCGCTATAAAAGCCGACCTTCGCTGCCGCTCGTTGCACACTCACCATCCGCGTATATATTAGCGCTTGCGTCTGTACTGTTCAAAAAATGCTGGTTTTAAAGTATATATAATGAATAGATTAAAACTTACAGGGACAAAATCTGCCTTTCGCGAGTAGTTGAAGCTCCAAAAGTATACTTTTAAGAAAATGACCTCTATTTTACCTTTTCCAATTAGGACCAATAAGAGGTCTTTGCACGATTTTATTTTGAATCTGGTACTACCCGCTCTGACACATTTTAGTTCGCATATTAGGTTTGTCTTAAGTCAAATCTTTTGAAGTTTGACCAAGCTTATAGAAAAACATATCAACATTCATATTTATACTTTTCCTCTAGGGTTTCCTAGAGTCCACCTCTTCCTTCGGCGGACGCTGAAGTCTAGGTTTTCCACGTCAGATCACCGGCGATTGCTACCACGCGGTTGCGATCGACGTCCCACGAAGCTGATCCTTCGACTGCATGGAGATTTCGGGGGGTGCAAAGGGAGGAGCAGGGTCGAACAGCTCCGTACGGGAGGAAGGGGTGCGGAAGGCGGATGACATGGGAGCTGAAGGTGCGCAAGATCCGGCCATGACGGGCGCTGCGGAGGGAGAGGGAGAGGCAAAAAACACGGAAGCGGATCTGGAAGACGAGGATCAGGGTTACTGGGATCACTATGGCCCGGATCCGAGCCTGGAGGACGCGTTTGAAGGACTCAATCTACATGGTGAAGAAGAGGAGGACTTGGACTTGTCAGGGGAGGTGGATGAATTGATCAAAGATGTTCGATGGCTAGCGCTGTTTAGGGTTCATACCATGCGCCCATTTAGTCATGCTGCCCTGCTGAATTCGATGCGCAATGCTTGGGCCTGTGCACAGGGGGTAACGTTCAACATCAAGGGGCCTAACCTATTCTTGGCTCAGTGCCATTGTTTGGGCGATTGGAAGCGCGTGATGGAAGGGGGGCCATGGCAGTTTCGGAGAGACCCGGTGGTGCTGGTAGAATATGATGGATTCACTAATGCTTCAGACTACGCTCTTAATATGTTTCCTTTGTGGGCAAGAATCAAAGGCTTACCTGATGGGTTGACTAGGAAGAAGGAGTTGGCGGAGAGGGTGACGAAGAAGGTCGGAGACCCACAGTTTACAGTGGTAGTAAATGAAGGAAAGATCAATCCGGCGAGCTGCCTCAGGGTTCGAGTCTTTGTGAATGTTACAAAACCTCTTGTGAGATTCGTCCCAATCACTTTGAAGGAAAGGAAAAGATATCCAGTGTTCTATGAGAAGCTGCCGGACTTTTGTTTCTTTTGCGGTCGTATGGGGCATGTTGTGGAGGAATGCGGGGACGGAACGCATGACCCGAGTTTATGTGAATGGGGGGACTGGCTTCACTGGTCGGGAAATCCGATTAGTGGTAATACTATGGGGGGTAGAGGGGGTTGGACGAACGCAGGCAGGGGTGGTGGAGGTGCTAGGGGTGGAAGTCGAGGAGGGGGTAGAAGTGGGAGAGGAGGAGGTGATAGAGGAGGAGGTGACAGAGGAGGAAGGGAAGCTACTACAGGAGGTCGGGGTGGAGTGGAAGTGCAAGTAGATGAAGTTGTGGGTATGGATCTTGTCCGCTATAAAACTATGCTACGTGAACATGATCGATCAGCTAGGAAAAGGCTGGTAAGTGACGATGGTACTATAAATGTTCGAGGCCAACCAGTCCCTAATCTAGCGGGGAGAGTAGCAGATACTGTTCTTATGATTGAAGGAGGTGCGACATCGGAGGGGACAGCTGCAGTTGTGAATCCAAATTCCACTCCAGGGAAAGTGTCGATTGTGAAGAGGAGAAGACGGGGGAGGGAGTGGATGGAGAGGTAGAGCAAACTGATATGGACACTTCATTTGAGGCGGCCTCCGCGACGGAGGACCGCTGGTCCCAATGAATTGCCTAAGTTGGAACTGCCGGGGAGGGGGGAACTCCCGGACAGTTCAAGAATTAGCGACGGTTTGTCAGTCGCGTTCCCCCATGTTTGTGTTCTTATGTGAGACTCGGCAAAAGGAAGCTAAGATGAGGAGGATACGTAATCGTTTGGGATTAAAAGGATTCTGTGGCGTTGACAGCGATGGATTGAGTGGAGGGTTGGCTATTTATTGGCATGAGAATTGTGTTGTTGAGATAGTTGACAAACATGAGCGTCATATTGATGCTCTCGTTCGGCTCCAGCAGGGTGCCAGTCAATGGCGTATTACTTTCGTCTATGGTGAACCCTGTACCGAAAATAGGCATCTCATGTGGGCTAAGCTACAGAACCTGAAAATTGTAAGTGACCTGCCTTGGCTTGTAATCGGCGATTTCAATGAAGCGATGTGGGACTTCGAGCATTTGTCGGCCACTCCTAGGGCGGCGGCTCAGATGCTAGCTTTTCGAGATGTACTTGAAACTTGCGAGCTGGTGGACCTTGGTTTTTCTGGAGTCCCGTTCACATATGATAACAGGTGAAGTGGTATGGGTAATGTCAGAGTTTGATTTGATCGAGCAGTCGCTACAAGTTCATGGAGAAATATGTTTGCTTATGCTTCCGTTGAGCACGTTGTGTCACCATGTTCAGATCATGTTATGCTACTTTTAAAAGGAGAGGTTGATCCAGGACCTGCAAGTGCAAAGAGTAGAAGGTATGAAGTTTTTTGGGAAACAGATTCTGCACTACCTGAAGTCATAAAGGATGCATGGGCTGCAGTAGATGTGGTGCAGAATTTGGGACAATTGAGAGACGCTCTATCAAAAACCATGATATGCCTCAGTTCTTAGAGCAGAAAATTTGGCAACATTAAGAGGGAGATTGCCAAGTCTCGAACTCAGCTAGAAGAGCTTATGAATATGAATGCGGATAGGCAAGATATAAGAACAGTAACCGATAAGATGAACAATTTATTATACCAGTAGGAGATGATGTGGCTCCAAAGGTCAAGAATATCTTGGCTTAAGGAGGGCAACCGGAACACAAAGTTTTTTCAGAGCAAGGCCATCTGGCGGGCAAGAAAGAATAAGATTCGAGAATTAACAGATAGTATTGGGGTAGTACACTCCGACTTTGCTACCGTGGGGAAACTTACAACGGATTATTTTTGTAACCTGTTTTGGGCAAACACATCACTAGATGCAGGCCCTGTGATTGACTTAGTGCAATCCTTGGTGGCGGAAGAGGATAATATTAAGCTTTGTGCTCCGTTTATCGAAAAGGAAATTTCAGACGCTATGTTCCAAATTGGGACCTTGAAGGCACCGGGACCAGACGGGTTCCCTGCTAGATTTTTCCAGAGGAATTGGAGTACTATGAAAGATAGCGTGATTGCAGCAGTAAAAGGTTTCTTTTGTACGGGTATCATGCCGGAGGGAGTAAACTCTACTTACATTGTTCTTATCCCAAAAATTGCTAACCCTACAAAGTTATCTGAATACAGGCCTATCAGCTTATGCAACGTGATTTACAAGGTCATCTCAAAGTGCCTGGTGAACCGTTTGCGCCCACTCCTGGATGACTTAATATCAGTGGAACAGAGTGCGTTTATCCCTGGCAGGATGATAACTGATAACGCTTTGGTGGCCTTTGAGTGCCTCCACTACATTAAGCAAGAAAAGGATCCTGCGAAAAGCTTTTGCGCTTACAAGCTCGATCTATCTAAAGCTTATGATAGGGTGGACTGGGTTTACTTGAAGCAGGTGATGCAAAAGTTGGGTTTCTCTCTGCGATGGATTGACTGGATAATGACGTGTGTCACATCGGTGAGGTACTCTGTTAAACTTAATGGAACTCTCTTGGATTCATTTGCACCGTCTCAAGGGCTTCGGCAAGGGGACCCTCTTTCACCGTATCTGTTTTTGTTTGTGGCTGATGGACTCTCGGCAATTTTGAGAAATAAAGTGCAAGTTGGAGCTCTCTCACCGGTTCGAGTTTGCAGAAGGGCGCCAGGTATATCCCACTTGTTATTTGCTGATGACACCATGCTGTTTTTTGAGGCATCTAGGGACCAAGCTGAGAGTGTAAAAGAGGCACTTGATATGTATGGCTCAGCCATAGGCCAAAGCCTTAATTATAACAAATGTTCAATCTTCTTTGGTGAGGCTTGTCCAGCGGTAGTTCAGGAGGAAGTCAGAGATGTGTTGAATGTTACTAGCTTGGTATTTGAGGAAAAATACCTAGGCCTCCCCACACCGGAGGGCCACATGTCCAAGGACAAGTTTTAGAATCTTCAAACTAGTCTGACTAAACGACTCGTTCAATGGGGTGATGGACACCTAGCCCAGCCAGGAAGAGAAGTTTTGATAAAGTCAGTTGCCCAGGCGCTACCAACGTACATTATGGGCGTGTTCAAGCTACCATACTCGGTGTGCGATGATCTCACAAGGATGGTAAGGAATTTCTATTGGGGATCGGAAAAGGGCAAAAGGAAAGTTCACTGGAAGGGTTGGGATCACTTGCTGCAACCCAAGGATAGGGGTGGTTTGGGTTTTCGGGATTTCCGTTTGTTCAGTCAAGCTCTATTGGCTCGCCAAGCGTGGCGTCTAATATCCAGACCGGAAAGCCTTTGTGCACAAGTTCTCAAAGCAAGATACTACCCACAAGGCAAGCTTGAGGATACTGTTTTCACGGGTAATGCTTCCTCCTCATGGCAAGCAATCAGTCATGGTCTAGACTTACTAAAGAAAGGGTTAATATGGCGTGTTGGGAACGGCAGAAGCATAAGAGTGTGGCAAGACAACTGGATCCCCCGGCCCTTTTCTTTCAGACCCATATCACGGCAAGGCGTGTGCCGTACGCGTTTTGTATCTGACTTGTTAAATGATAATGGATCTTGGAGGGTTAATCTGCTTTCTCGCTTTTTCGTTGCTGCTGATGTTGAAGAGATCATGAAGATCAGGGCTTCCCCGAGACTAGATGATGATGTCCTTGCATGGGCACCTGAAAAACATGGAGTCTTCACAGTTAGGAGCGCCTATCGCCTGGCGTTCGATGAGCTGCACCAAGGGTTTGTACCCTCCTCTAGCTCAGCGCCGACGGGTGCCAGGGGGTGCTGGAAGTTCATTTGGAATTGCGGTGCTACACCTTCGATTGCAAATTTTGCATGGCGAGTGGCAACAGACAGTTTACCAACCTGGAAAAATAAGTGCAGAATAGGCCTTGAGACTACTAGTACATGCCCAGTTTGTGGAGTTGCGACAGACGACAACTTTCACCCCTTCGTGATGTGTCAATATGGCCGGGATGTGTACAAGTCAATGGCAAAAATTTGGAGACTGCCCAATATAGAGACTTTCATTCCTACTGGCAAGGAATGGTTGCTGCATGCCCTAGCTAATATGAGCGAGTTGGAACGACGCATGATGTTGATGATCCTATGGAGGAGTTGGTACGTAAGGAATGAGCTAGTACACTCTAAGCCTGCCCCGCCAATGGACGTATCCATCAGGTTCTTGCAAAGCTATATGGAGTCCTTGTTGACAATAGAGTCAAACTCACGTTGTGACCCTGCTAAAGAGAAGATGGCGATCGTTTTGGACGGGGCCACTAAGCATACAAGTGCAGCGGTGGGTGATCTGCCGACTTGGTCTAGGCCGGTGGATGGATGGGTAAAACTTAATACAGATGGGTCTTTCGTCTCGAGTGAAATAGCTGGAGCAGTGATGATTCTGAGAGACTCGGATGGCAAGATCATCTTCTCGGCGTGCAGGGCTCTATTCTCCTGTAGAGATGCTTTGGAGGCCGAACTGTGTGCCTGTATGGAGGGTATCTCCTATGCTTTGCAGCGGTCAGATTTTTCTATTGCAGTCGAATTGGACTCTCTTGTGGCGGTATCTATGATCACATGTGATGGATGTGATCGGTCTGCTTATGCTTTTCTGGTAAAGGAGATTAGATATCTCCTTACTCTTCGTCAATCTTGTATTACTCATGTCTCGCGGTCGCAAAATAAGGCCAGCGATAGTCTAGCTGCTTTTGGTAGAGCTCAGGGTAGAACCATGACCTGGATTGGTTCGGCTCCTCCGGATGTGTTAGATTTGGTTGCGATGGATTGTATTGATACTATCTGAGTAATACAAGTTTTGAACCCGCAAAAAAAATCAATATCATTAGATACTTCCATATTATACTTAGTTTGTATTGTAGATGTTCATGTTTTTTCATGCTATTCGGTCTCAAGACAAATCTAATATGCGGAACAGGGGGAGTACGTGATACAGTCTCCATCCCGTTCATGCCAAATTAATTAGATAACATCTACCTGCCTATT
Organism: Triticum timopheevii; assembly: GCA_963921465.1. Lineage (NCBI taxonomy): Eukaryota > Viridiplantae > Streptophyta > Magnoliopsida > Poales > Poaceae > Triticum > Triticum timopheevii. The sequence goes on along the minus strand of OY997272.1, from coordinate 14,510,291 downwards.
ATTCATGCATTAAGTGTGTAACTACCTACCGATCGATGTTGAATCCTAAACACATACATTGAGTTGAATGTCTTTTTGGAAGAAAATATTGAGAAGAATGTGCACACGAACTTTTCTAACATAGCGACAAATATAGAAAAATATTTTTATTTGTGAATTATATGAATAGTGAAAAAATTAGCCCTCTTAGATTATCTGTGTGATACTATATCATTCAAAAATTTATCCAAGCATTTTCATATAGCAAATAGTGGTTAAAGTTGCACGCCTAAGTTCGTGGATTATCAAAAACTTAGAGACAATGCATACAATCTAGCTATAAATTAACGGGACACCCCTGTTATTCTTCGCGAACCAACCTGTGGTTAGATGGTTAGAGTGATAGTGGTATCCCCAGCCCATCAGGGTTTAAGTCCTGGTGCTCGCTTTATTCCTGGATTTATTTAAGAAATTCCGGCGATGCGCTTTTAGTCGGAGGAGACGTTCCCGTCGACGACGAGACGCTTATAGTGACTTCGTAAATCTCAAGATGATATGCCGGCTCAGTCTGTCGAAGGTGCTCATAGGGGGTAGGGTGTGCATGTGTGCTTGCGTCTGTACTGTGTTAAAAAAATCCTGTTAATCTTTAATTAATGAGATAAGGTAAAATATATGTCTTCACTTTTAAAAACAGTCGGATCAAAGTCCCGGTCTTTCGCCGGCAGGATGACCGACGACGAGAGCTCCCCTAATGCCTGGGCACGACCAGGCACGCTGCCGTGGATCCAAGTGCATACAACACAAACAATACGTACCAACGGCGACAATGCCACTTCACACACAAAAAACTAGCGACCTATCAGTTCCACATCCAAGTCCGCTGCCCCATGGAGAACTTTTTTTTCTTTGAGACAGGTAGCATTCGAAGTGAACCCCCCCCCCCCCCCCCCCCCCAACACGGCCCCCAAGGCGCCTTTTTAACCGTCGGTGCAAAAAAATCGCCCAGTCGCGCCCCCAGTAGCCCAAATTTCATCGGTTTGGGCCGAAATTGATGCCCGCGGACCCAGGCCAAACCCAGCGCGCTGGGGGGCGACCGGGGGCGCCGGGGAAAAGAAAAATGGCGTGAAAACAAACCGCGCCAGATCCCCCCCTGTGGGCCCACCGAGTCAGAGACTGTGCTTCGTCGTCCTCATCGCCTCGCCTCGGCTCCTGTGTGGTTCATTGCTGTCGCCGGTCAGCCTTCCATTGATGAAGGACTAGTGGCGCAGTGATGGCAAGCCACCGCGGCGCGTCCCTGCCCTTTCCTGCCACGCGTCTACACCGGTCCCGCCCTCTCGCCGCTATAAAAGACGACCTTCGCTGCCGCTCGCTGCACACTCTCCATCTCTTCGTCTACATCACTCCAGCACCGACCATCTCTTCTCCTCACCTTTCTCGCCCAAAATTTCGAAGGAAGTGCCATGGCGCAGAGGTTTCACGGCGACGGGGCGGCGGCCAACGGCTTTGGCCGCCGCTGGCTGCACGAATGGGAAGCTCGGCTGCTGCAAGAAGCGTACTACCCGATGCCGCCCGATATGCGTGTACCGGGTGCATGGCGGCTGAGCGCGGGTGGCGTCCCCGTGCCTCCGCTGCCCACCGATGCGGAACGCCCCACCGAGATCGAGACGATTTGGGCCGCCATGCTGGAGTACGCGCGCGAAGAACCACGCTACGCGGCGAAAAACCACTCGCTGTGAACCGCGTACTTACCGACAACACCACGCCAAGTAGTTGGTGTCTACCAACGGCGGCCCGATGCCGAGGGGGCGCCACAACTCGGAGGGCCACCGTCAATGGTGGGGCACGCCCCGGCGAACTCTCTCCGCCGTCCTTGCGCACATCAAGGGAGGCAACGAGCCACAGCTGGAGTACCCAGTGTCGTCCTTCTCTCGCCGCCGCGGAAGCTCCTGTTTGCCGAGGCGCATGGACCCATCGTCCTCGTCGTCCTCTGGCTCCCACACCTCCGGGTCCGCGGTGCCACTCGTCCCTGTCAAGCCCAACCCGAAGGAGATGCCGCTCCATCGGCACTGCCGTGGCGGCAACCTCGTCATAAATGAGGGCCGTCGCGTCCCTTCCCCCTCCCTGCAGCTGTTGCAAATATGCCCTAGAGGCAATAATAAAATAGTTATTATTATATTTCCTTGTTCATGATAATTGTCTATTGTTCATGCTATAATTGTATTAACTGGAAACCGTAATACATGTGTGAATACATAGACCACAACATGTCCCTAGTGAGCCTCTAGTTGACTAGCTCGTTGATCAATAGATGGTTATGGTTTCCTGACCATGGACATTGAATGTCATTGATAACGGGATCACATCATTAAGAGAATGATGTGATGGACAAAACCCAATCCTAAGCATAGCACAAGATCGTGTAGTTCGTTTGCTAAAAGCTTTTCTAATATCAAGTATCATTTCCTTAGACCATGAGATTGTGCAACTGCCGGATACCGTAGGAATGCTTTGGGTGTGCCAAACGTCACAACGTAACTGGGTGGCTATAAAGGTGCACTATGGGTATCTCCGAAAGTGTCTGTTGGGTTGACACGAATCGAGACTGAGATTTGTCACTCCGTGACGGAGAGGTATCTATGGGCCCACTTGGTAATGCATCATCATAATGAGCTCAATGTGACTAGGTAGTTAGTCACAGGATCATGCATTACGGAACGAGTAAAGTGACTTGCCGGTAACGAGATTGAACGAGGTATTGGGATACCGACGATCTAATCTCAGGCAAGTAACGTACCGATTGACAAAGAGAATTGTATACGGGATTGCTTGAATCCTTGACATCGTGGTTCATCCGATGAGATCATCGTGGAACATGTAGGAGCCAACATGGGTATCCAGATCCCGCTGTTGGTTATTGGCCAGAGAGCTGTCTCGGTAATGTCTGCATGATTCCCGAACCCGTAGGGTCTACACACTTAAGGTTCGGTGACGCTAGAGTTGTTATGGGAATTAGTGTGCAGTTACCGGATGTTGTTCGGAGTCCTGGATGAGATCCCGGACGTCACGAGGTGTTTCGTAATGGTCCGGAGGTAAAGATTTATATATGGGAAGTCCTATTTTGGCCACCGGAAAATGTTCGGGATTTTTTGGTATTGTACCAGGAAGGTTCTAGAAGGTTCCGGAGTGGGGCCCACCTGCATGGGGGGACCCACATGAACGTGGGTAGTGGGGGCAAGGCCCCAAACCCCTGGTCAAGACGCACCAAGATCCCCCCTTAGAAGGAATAAGATCATATCCCGAAGGGATAAGATCAAGATCCCTAAAAAAGTGGGATAACAATCGGTGGGGAAGGAAATGATGGGATTTCTTTCCTCCCACCTTTGCCAACGCCCCAATGGACTTGGAGGGCAAGAAACCAGCCCCCTCCACCCCTATATATAGTGGGGAGGCGCATGGGAGCTTCACCCTTCCCCTGGCGCAGCCCTCTCCCTCCCCAACACCTCCTCCGTAGTAGTGCTTGGCGAAGCTCTGCCGGAGAACTGCAAGCTCCACCACCATGCAGTCGTGCTGCCGGAGCTCTCCCTCAACTTCTCCTCTCCCCTTGCTGGATCAAGGAGGAGATGTCCCCAGGCTATACGTGTGTTGAACGCGGAGGCACCGTTGTTTGGTGCTTTGATCGGATTCGGTCGCGATCTGAATCGCTTAGTGAACGACTCCACCGACCGCGTTCTTGCAACGCTTCCGCTTAGAGATCTTCAAGGGTATGAAGATGCAATCCCTCTCTCTCTCTCTCGTTGCTAGAATCTCCATAGATTGATCTTGGTGATGCATAGAAAATTTTGAATTTCTGCTACGTTCCCCAACTGTGGCATCATGAGCTAGGTCTATTGCGTAGATTCTATGCACGAGTAGAACACAAGTTGTTGTGGGCGTTGATTTTATTCAATATGCTTACCGTTACTAGTCCTATCTTGTTTCAACGGTATTGTGGGATGAAGCGGCCCGGACCGACCTTACACGTACACTTACGTGAGACAGGTTCCACCGACTGACATGCACTTGTTGCATAAGGTGGCTAGCGGGTGCCAGTCTCTCCCACTTTAGTCGGATCGGATTTGATGAAAAGGGTCTTTATGAAGGGTAAATAGCAATTGGCATATCATGTTGTGGTTTTGGCGTAGGTAAGAAACGTTCTTGCTAGAAACCCGTAGCAGCCACGTAAAAACTTGCAACAACAATTAGAGGACGTCTAACTTGTTTTTGCAGCATATGCCATGTGATGTGATATGGCCAAGAAGGATGTGATGAATGAAATATATGTGATGTATGAGATTGATTATATTCTTGTAATAGGAATCACGACTTGCATGTCGATGAGTATGACAACCGGCAGGAGCCATAGGAGTTGTCTTTATTTATTGTATGACCTACGTGTCACTGAATAACGCCATGTAATTACTTTACTTCATTGCTAAACCGTTAGCCATAGTAGTAGAAGTAATAGTTGGCGAGACAACTTCATAGAGACATGATGATGGAGATCATGGTGTCATGCCGGTGACGATGATGATCATGGAGCCCCGAAGATGGAGATCAAAAGGAGCAAAATGATATTGGTCATATCATGTCACTATTTGATTGCATGTGATGTTTATCATGTTTATGCATCTTATTTGCTTAGAACGACGGTAGTAAATAAGATGATCCCTCATAATAATTTCAAGAAAGTGTTCCCCCTAACTGTGCACTGTTGCGAAAGTTCGTTGTTTTGAAGCACCACATGATGATCGGGTGTGATAGATTCTAACGTTCATATACAACGGGTGTAAGCCAGATTTACACACGCGAAACACTTAGGTTGACTTGACGAGCCTAGCATGTACAGATATGGCCTCGGAACACAAGAGACCGAAAGGTCGAACATGAGTCGTATAGTGGATACGATCAACATGAAGATGTTCACCGATGATGACTAGTCCGTCTCACGTGATGATCGGACATGGCCTAGTTGACTCGGATCATGTATCACTTAGATGACTAGAGGGATGTCTATCTGAGTGGGAGTTCATAAGATGAACTTAATTATCCTGAACATAGTCAAAAGGTTTTTGCAAATTATGTCGTAGCTCGCGCTTTAGTTCTACTGTTTTAGATATGTTCCTAGAGAAAATTTAGTTCAAAGTTGATAGTAGCAATTATGCGGACTAGGTCCGTAAACTGAGGATTGTCCTCATTGCTGCGTAGAAGGCTTATGTCCTTAATGCACCGCTCGGTGTGCTGAACCTCGAACGTCGTCTGTGGATGTTGCGAACATCTGACATACATGTTCTGATAACTACGTGATAGTTCAGTAATGTTAAACGGTTTAGAATTGAGGCACCGAAGACGATTTTGAAACGTCGCGGAACATATGAGATGTTTCGAGGGCTGAAATTGGGATTTCAGTCTCGTGCCCACGTCAAGACGTATAAGACCTCCGACGAGTTTCTTAGCCTGCAAACTAAGGGAGAAAAGCTCAATCGTTGAGCTTGTGCTCATATTGTCTGAGTACAACAATCACTTGAATTGAGTGGGAGTTAATCTTCTAGATGAGATAGTGATGTTTCTCCAAAGTCATTGCCACCAAGCTGCTAGAGCTTCGTGATGAACTATAACATATCAGGGATAGATATGATAATCCTTGAAATATTCGTGATGTTTGACGCCGCAAAAGTAGAAATCCAGAAGGAGCATCAATTGTTGATGGTTAGTGAAACCACTAGTTTCAAGAAGGGCAAGGGCAAGAAGGGATACTTCATGAAATGGCAAATCAGTTGCTGCTCTAGTGAAGAAACCCAAGGTTGAAACCAAACCCGAGACTAAGTGCTTCTGTAATGAGGGGAACGGTCACTGAAGCAGGACTACCCTAGATACTTGGTAGATGAGAAGGCTGGCAAGGTCGATAGAAGTATATTGGATATACATTATATTAATATGTACTTTACTAGTACTCCTAGTAGCACCAGGGTATTAGATACCGGTTCGGTTGCTAAGTGTTGGTAACTCGAAATAAAAGCTGTGGAATAAACGGAGACTAGCTAGAGGTGAGATGACGATATGTGTTGGAAGTGTTTCCAAGCTTGATGTGATCAAGCATCGCATACTCCCTCTACCATCGATATTGGTGTTAAACCTAAATAATTGTTATCTGGTGTTTGCGTTGAGCATATACATGATTGGATTATGTCTATCGCAATACGGTCATTCATTTAAGGAGAATAATAGTTACTCTGTTTATTTGAATAATACCTTCAATGGTCTTGCACCTAAAATGAATGGTTTATTGAATCTCGATCGTAGTGATACACATGTTCATGCCAAAAGATATAACATAGTGATGATAGTACCACATACTTGTGGCACTGCCATTTGAGTCATATTGGTATAAAATGCATGAAGAAGCTCCATGTTGATGGATCTTTGGACTCACTCGTTTTGAAAAGATTGAGACATGCGAACCATGTCTATTGGTGTATACGCATGAAGAAACTCCATGCAGATGGATCATTTGGACTCACTTGATTTTGAATCACTTGAGACATGCAAATCATACCACATAGGCAAGTGACTGAAAGCCTCGGTTTCAGTAAGATGGAACAAGAAAGCAACTTGTTGGAAGTAATACATTTTGATGTGTGCAGTCTAATGAGTGCTGAGGCACGCAGTGGATATCGTTATGTTCTTACTTCACAGATGATTTGAGTAGATTCTGAGTATATTGACTTGATAAAACGAAAATCTGAATTATTGAAAGGTTCAAGTAATTTCAGAGTGAAGTTGAAGATCGTCGTAACAAGAGGATAAAATGTCTATGATATGATCATAGAGATGAATATCTGAGTTACAAGTTTGGCACACAATTAAGACACTGTGGAAATTGTTTCGCAATTAATACCGCCTGGAACACCATAGTGTGATGGTGTGTCCGAACATCATAACTGCACCCTATTACATATGGTGCATACCATGATGTCTCTTATCGAATTACCACTATTGTTTATAGGTTAGGCATTAGAGACAACCGCATTCACTTTAAATAGGGTACCACACAATTCTGTTGAGATGACACCGTATGAACTATGGTTTGGAGAAACCTAAGTTGTCGTTTCTTAAAATTTTGGGGCTGCGACGCTGATGTGAAAAAGTTTCAGGCTGATAAGCTCGAACCCAAAGCGGATAAATGCATCTTCATAGGACACCCAAAACAGTTGGGTATACCTCCTATCTCAGATTCGGAAGCAAAAGGCATTGTTTCTAAAATCGGGTCCTTTCTCGAGGAAAAGTTTCTCTCGAAAGAATTGAGTGGGAGGATGGTGCAGACTTGATGAGGTTATTGAACCGTCACTTCTACTAGTGTGTAGCAGGGCATAGGAAGTTTTTCTTGTGGCACCTGCACCAGTTGAAGTGGAAGCTGATGATAGTGATCATGAAACTTCAGATCAAGTCACTACCAAACCTCGTCGGTCGACAAGGACGCGTACTGCTTCAGAGTGGTGCGGTAATCCTGACTTGAAGGTCATGTTGCTAGACAACAATGAACCTATGAGCTATGGAGAAGCGATGGTGGGCCCGGATTCCGACGAATGGCTCGAGGCCATAAAATCCGAGAGAGGGTCCATCACTACTAGGGAAAAGCCTAGCAGCAGCGAGGGTTTTAGGCCTATCAGTAGCGCGGGCAGGAGCGCTACTGATAAGGCGCTACAGCTAATGATTAGCAATAGCGCGCCTAGACACATGCTACTGCTAAATTGACTTAGTAGTAGCGCTTCTTCAGAACAGCGCTACTGGTAATTAGTAGCAGCGCTTCTCCTCTCCCGCGCTACTACTATTATTTAGTATTTTATTTCTTTTTTATTTCATGTTGTATTCATACACCTTTACACAAGTTTTCATACAACAGGAATTTAGAGATTGTTTTTACATCATAATGAATTATTACATCATGGGGTGAAAGAACCGTGGACTAGTTTCAAGTGGGTGTCCATCCACTTGAAACTAATCCGCGGTTCTTTCACCCAATGATATAATAATATCATCATCATCATCGTCATATCATTAACAACTTATCATCATAATACATCATTGTCATATAACACCTCCTCAAGATCATTGTTTTCATCATTGACATCACATAACACCTCCTCAAGATCATCATTATCAACTCTAACACATTACCACATAATAAACATATTGTACCTCATAGGTCCTATTACATTCGATAAGACCTACTACATTTTTTAAGGTAAAATAGCAAAAAAAGAAGATAGCCCCTGACTCTCCATTATGGAGAATGGAGATTAGCCTGTCTCCAATTGTTGCCTTTCGCTGAATGTTATTTCCAAGAACCTCCTTGCGAATGTCCATACATTTCTTCCATTCTTTGATGAACATGTGTTCACGGGTTTTAGAAATCCGATATGCACAGGTGAGCTCCGTAGATTTACCTGGCAGTATGTTCAGAACTGAGAGGCGACCATGCAGAGACATCAGATGAGGCACACAATCCATCGGAGTTTCTGTTGAAAAACATAATAATAACTTCGTAGTTAGCAATGATGTACTAGTTTTAGAAGTATGCAAAAGATGCATGGATGTCGTAATAGTAAAAAATCTTACCAGGGTATCTCCAGAGAAGTTACCGTGGTTCAACACATGCACTAGTGGCACGTATTCACCATAATTTGGAGGAGTTCGATAATAGTCATTGTAATTCTCAAGAAGAGTACAAAATGCGATCAGATAATTTTTCTCCTTATACGTTAATTCGGTGCCATCGGTGTAGTGGGTTTTATCTACCATCTACCGCACAGTCTTTGAAGAATCAAAATAAGCTGTCAATGGAAATAAGCTATCAACTATTTTGAAATAAACAATATAAATTAGTTAATAACTATGTTTGAGAAACTCACATAGCGGTACAATCGGAAGCGTATCAACAAGGACCCAAATGTCCATATTGTCTTGCTCGATGTCAGGATCACCAAGATCCATGGTGACAATCATACCCTCATAAAAACCATACATTTTGCAAAGTGCTTCCCAATTTTGGCAACCAAAATGGGTTACGCTCTGAGCATTGCTCAGATTTACTTCAAAATCCATATCATGATGGGTCCTTAGGTGTATTTTCTTTGTTTTGAAATTTTCATGGTCTTCAAAACCCATCCTCTCCAAGACATAGCATCTTGCATGGCATGGGATAAGCTAGTTGAATTGTAAAATATGAAAATTAGACGTTGAAATAGTTGAAGTCATGGTTAATTACGAAAAAAACACTTGTCGTTGTTGCGTACCGTTTCACAATCGAAGGTCTCCTCGAGCTTAATGCTGAAGCGCTGATCTTCGTCCAGCCGAACGAACCTAACGCACATACCTCGATCATCGTGGCACCAGCTACACTCCCCCGGGAGACTGTCGTCATCCAAGTACGACATTTCCTACAATCATAATTCAAAGATTAAACTTGTACATATTCTAGCACAAGTCATGCCAGAATTCACGAAAAAATATCGAGCGCCTGAAATTTGCCGAAACGGAAATTAATCAACACACCGGCAAAACATAGGCCACTCGAAGATGTAAACTGAACATGAACGGCCACTTGGGCAACCACATATCCTATTTGAGCAACAACACAAGATATACAAGGATATTTGGCTGGTCTCACCTTGATGTCGGAGGGGGTCGGTGACTCGGACGACGGCGGGGATGTCGGAGGGGGTCGGTGACGGGGACGACGGTGGTCACCTGAAACCATATAAGTTATCACTAATACATCCCAAATAATTGCTTAAACTAAAAAATAACAACAAATATGACATGTTCAACTAGTTTTATTAATTCAACTAGTTCTTACTAAATATAAACTTACTATAAATAGAAAAAACTAGTTCTTTCTAAAAATAAAGTAGTTCAACTAGTTATATTAATTATCTTACTAAAAATACATTAGTTCTATTAATTCAACTGGTTCAACTAGTTTATTAATTTACTTACTAAACTAGTTCAACTACAACTAAAGTAGTTCAACTACGACTACTACTACTAAAAATCTAGTACTAACTAAGCAACATCTAGTACTAGCTATGAACCCTAAATTAACATCTACTACTACTAAATCTAGTACTAACTAGTGGCAGGGTGTCGGTGTCAAAACCGGCGGATCTCGGGTAGGGGGTCCCGAACTGTGCGTCTAGGCGGATGGTAACAGGAGACAAGGGACACGATGTTTTTACCCAGGTTCGGGCCCTCTTGATGGAGGTAAAACCCTACGTCCTGCTTGATTAACATTGATGATATGGGTAGTACAAGAGTAGATCTACCACGAGATCAAGGAGGCTAAACCCTAAAGCTAGCCTATGGTATGATTGTTGTAATGTATGTTGTATCCTACGGACTAAAGCCCTCCGGTTTATATAGACATCGGAGGAGGCTAGGGTTACACAGAGTCGGTTACAATGGTAGGAGATCTACATATCCGTATTGCCAAGCTTGCCTTCCACGCCAAGGAAAGTCCCATCCGGACACGGGACGGAGTCTTCAATCTTGTATCTTCGTAGTCTTGGAGTCCGGTGGACGATGATAGTCCAGCTGTCCGGACACCCCCTAGTCCAGGACTCCCTCAGTAGCCCCTGAACCAAGCTTCAATGACGATAAGTCCGGCGCGCATAATGTTCGGCATTGCAAGGCGGGTTCCTCCTTTGAATAATCCAAAGAAGATCATGAACACCAGGATAGTGTCCGGCTCTGCAAAATAAATTCCACATTCCACCGTAGAGAGAATAAAATGCACATAGGTCCAATCTGCTGACGTATTTTGCGGCATGACATCACACCGCTACCAAGCCTTTACTTGAATCGTTTTTTATTATACCACCTTAGCACGTTTAGCGAAGCGGTTTCCTTGGCACGTCTTGTCGAAGCAGAGATCGTGCTCCCTTTATTCCGGGATTCTCATCAATACGAGCGTGGGTAACCCAACCGTGCCCGTCGCCATGCCTCCTCTATCGAAGGTGAATCCCGAACGGTCATGGAGACGACTCTTGGTATTTTCCCCCATTATAAGAGGACCAAGGCTCGTTTCTTTTCTTCAATCTTCCATCGAATCTTCTCCTTGCTCCAAGTTCCAACACCCAGAGCCCCAGATTCGAGTGCTTCGGATCTTCAACAATGTCCGGCTCCGACCTTCAGGGTCGGTGGATGCCCTCCTTCGTCATGGAGGAGGATGTGCTAAGGCTGCGTGAGGCCAAGTACCTGTCCTACAAGATTTCGCACAGGTTGCCCGCCCAAGGGTAGGCCGTACCCACTCCCGAGCCTGGTGAGTACGTCGTCTTCGTATCCCACCTCCGTCGAGATTTAGGCTTCTCGACGGACCCCTTCGTGAGAGGGCTCATGTTCTACTACGGGCTGGATTTTCACGACTTGGTTCCGGAGTCCATCCTCCATATTTCCGCATTCATTATTGTCTGCGAAGCCTTCCTCCGCGTCACCCCCCACTTTGGCCTATGGCTGAAGACCTTCAATGTGGAGCCGAAGATGATCAGGGGGCGTCAAGCGGAGTGCGGCGGGGCGGCCGTAAGCAGGAGGGCCGATGCCCCGTGGCCCGAGGGCTCATTCCAAGAGGAGCTCGGCTTATGGCAGCAGGAGTGGTTCTATATCACCGCTCCGAAGGGCAGCAAGCAAAAGCCGCCGCCTTCATTCCGCCCGGGACCTCCACGCCGATTGATGTCGTGGGTCAACCAAGGGCTCAATTGGGGGCCGTTCGAAGACGTGCCTTTATTGCAGGGCCGGATTCGAGACCTCCAAGCGAGGGAGATCAATCTGGTGGTGGTGATGCAGGTCATGCTATTCAGGCTTCTTCTGCCCTGCAAACGCCATCCTCTCCAGTTATGGGAGTTCAATCCGGAGGGACCACGAACTCTCCAACACTTCATGGGTATGACACCCGTGGAGATGCACAAATTGTTCTTCGGACCGCAGGCGGCATGTCCGGAATTGACCGAGGACGCAGGCCTAAGCTGCAATCACCCGGATACACAGGTAAGTAGCTCAGAGTCCGGACGTTCTGTTTGTTTGCTTTTCTGAAATTCGCCTTCTAACCCATTATTCTTCATCAGGAGTGGGTAGCGTGATCGAAGCTGATAAGGTGTCCGGCCCCCCTCCCAAAGACCGCACCGGAGCCCGTGCTGGTCAGAATGTTGGAGGTCGCGCCCGTAGAAGGGGGCGATGGGAAAAATAGAAGAGCTACCACCTCGCCCAAGGGGGGCGCCTGAAGAGGGGGGGGATCGAAAATCCCTCCTTCCAGGGGGAGAAGAGGACCGCCTCCGAAGACCCGGAGGCCAAAGCCCCTAAGCGGGGGAAGAAATCTTTACCGGAGGGTCCTGCGTCCGGGGAGAACCCGGACGTACAATCGTCTCTAAAGGATCAGCCCTCCAGCGAGCCGTGAGTAGGAAAAGGGGGGGGGGTTCATAAATAAGAAAATACCCCTATTTGTGCTTCTGTGGATAACCGAAAATTTTACCTTATGGTTCGGATCTGCGGCCTTCTCAGATGAGTTCGTCTTCGGGGGATCTTCGTCCAGAGATGATGGAGAGCGAAACGCCTCCGTCTGCTGTGCCGTCAGACAGGGCAGACGAGCCTGAAGTATCGTCACGGAGGGTATCCCAGAGTCCGGTGGGGCCGGAGAGTGCGGCGCCAACTAGTGTCCGGCCGGGGGAGCTGAAGGATCTGCTTGTGAGGGCGTCCATCTCAGAAGATCACCGTGCTTTGATGAGTATGGTGATTGGAAGAATTTCATCCGCCGAAGACGGATTGCATAGTGCCGTCAGGAGTTTGCTGGCGGGATTTGAGGTACGTAAGAACGACGCATCTTTTTGATAGTTTGGCACATAGAAGTGCGCCCTGTATAGATAGTAGCCCCTGAGACTCGGTAGGTTGTCGAGAGTGACAGCGTGCCGAGGATCAAAATCGCAGGTAATGAATGTCGCCATTCCTATGCAGGTGGCGGATAGTCCGGGGGCTAGCCGGACTAGTAGAGTTGTCGAGTTGATGCGGCAACTTGATGTGGCGGATGCGGACATCGCGCTTGTCAACCGGCGACTTGACGAGTCGCAAGGTAAATGAATTCTCCGCAGTCACTTATTTAAGGGAGTCAAAGCCCGCTTATGACAATATATATGCTGTGATACAGACGGTGCTGCTGCTGTGGAGAGCCTTCGGGCCAAGCTTGCTCAAGCTAAGGAGCAAGCCCGAAGGAGTGATGCGGCTGCCTCGAGGGCGGCCGAGGAGTTGAAAGCCGAAAAGGCTGCACACTGCCTAAGCAGGGAAAAGATGGCCGAATTGGCCGTGAAATTGAAGGATGCTGCCGACCGCAATGAGGCTCTTGAAAAGGAGCACCTATCGGAGCGGGAAGACCTGGGGAAGGCCACCGCCGAGGCCAAGGATGCCCGTTCTGCAATGCGGGCTATGAAGGAGGAGCTGCGCCAGGCCGGAGATATTGTGGCTGGCAGGCCTTTTCTGCTGCGTCGCCGGTTTATGGATCCAAAGTATGCCCAACTTGGTCAGCTGTGGGGTCCGAAGGATCCATATATGGACTTAGCGGCAAGTGCGGCTGATGCCGTTGTGCACTTCCGGAGCCAGAAGGATCACAAGACGGAAGAGCTATTTTGGTCTCAATTCCATAGTCCGGATCCTTCGCTTCCGCTGACCGATCGGTTGGCCGAATGGGCTGAGCTGAACAGGTTGTCCGGACTTGCCATGACTGATATCGTGGCTCATGCCTGGCCAGAGAGGCCCAAGGCGACGAGCTATTTCTTGGAGCGGTGCCGCATATCAAGGAGATGAAGCGGTCAGCCTGCATAGAAGGTGCGCGGATGGCCCTTGCCCGTGTGAAGACACATTGGACAGAGATGGATGCCACCGCTATTGCAGCCCAGGGTTCGGATGAGAGCCGGTTACCCGCCGAGCACTATTTTGGGGAAGTTATGCGTGGAGCTCGTGTAATAGAGTCACAGTGCTCGAAAAATGTCACGTTCAAATGAACGTTTTATCTTGTAAAACAATAATTATGTTGTAACCGCTTTTTATACTTGTGCGTTCCAAGTATTAGAATATCTCCTATGCGGCCGTTTATGCATACATTTGTATAACCTCAAAGATTGCAGTCTTCGGCTTCAGCCCCCACGCACAAGGTGCGGGGGTGTTCGCAAAAAATAGCGCGTTTTCACACTTAGTCCGACGTCTCGGTCCTGTTAAGGAGGTGGTAGCATAGCAAATGAGGCAATCCGGACTATGATGCTTTATCACTTTCACTTAGCCATTGGAGTTCGAGGGTGGGGCTACGATATAGCCCCTTGGGGCACCGCGCTTCTCCGAATTCAGGGCGCGTGTGTGCCTGACCGGGAAACGGTCCTTCGTCAAAGCGGGGAATTCTAAACATTCCGGTAGTCGATCGAGTGGTTGACCAGTCTCTCGCTGTATCATGACAGTCAGTTTTCGGCTTTCTCTACTGAGGTGCTCGCCCAGCCGAACTGGGGCACAATCGTAGTAGTTCTCCTGGTGCCGCGTTAGCCGATGATACGGAACGTAAGGCAGCAAAACACAGGAGCCGAGCAAACCCAACATTTGACCAAAGACATGATTCGGAGCTGATGCATATAAGGCCTAACTCGAGACGCCGAACACTCCCTAAGGTGTTCGGTCTTTATAATAATGGGCAGAACAATGCCCTAAGCCCCTAGTGTCCAGGTACGGGCATGGTCCTCTGACGCGGCCGATGCCAAAACGTCAGGCTCCGCTTTGGTTATAATGAGAAACCAAGGGATTATAACAACAAGAGACAGTAAAAAAGGTTTACGCAGGGTCTTAATCTGAAAAGAATCCTCGCGACGGGTCCCTACTGCACGTCTGTGCCTGTGTCCCCGTTGTGCTGTTATCCTGGACGGATGTGCACGTTGTTCATCTGTAAAAGGAGAGGAACTTAGTTTAAAAAGAACTCGTGCGAAAAAATATATACGAAAGGAGAAGTATAAATAAGTAAAGCGGAGTATGTATGAGCTCGTTGTTGCTTGTGCGCGGAGCCCCTTGTGAAGGGATGTGCGGCTAGGGAGCCCCTAGCTTATTTATGCCAGACTCGTCTGACCGTGTCCGGGGTCTTTCAATGACCCTCGCACTGAAATGATGCCACGTGGACCGGGCATCTTAAGTGTAAGAGACGCATAATGTGGTATGGCGTTGAAGCGGACAAAAGCTTCTCGTCCCAAGAGTGCTTGATAGCTACTTTTAAATGGGACGATATGAAAGATTAGTTTTTCGCGTCGGAAGTTGTTCGGTGATCCGAACACGACTTCTAGTAATAAGGAGCCTGTGCACTTGGCGTAAGGGCCTGGCGTCACTCCTTTAAAGGAAGTGCGGCTGTGTCGAATTTTAGTAAGGTCTATCCCCAGCTTGCAGATTGTGTTTGGATACAGCAGGTTTAAGTCACTGCCTCCGTCCATCAGGACTTGAGTAAATTGTAGTCCGTCGATTATAGGATCCAATATCAGGGCAGTCCATCCTGCATTTTGAACGCTTCTGGAATAATCCAGGTGGTCGAAAGTGATTGGTTTTGATGTCCAATCTCTATGTTCTGCTGGGTTGGACCGTGCGAGACCCATTTTAACAGGTGCCGCACTGTTTTTCCGTATTATCACATGAAGTGAATTTACTGTTTTGACTTCTTGTGGGAAATTCTTTTGTCCGGTGCTCTGCTGGTGGGGTTTATCATCTTCGCTTGATGCGTCGAGCCCCTTGTGTTCGGCGTTTAGTCGGTCGGACTGTTTGAAAACCCAACAATCTCGGTGGGTGTGGTTTGCAGGCCTTCCGGGGGTACTGTGGATTTGACATATCCGACCCAAAATCTTGTTTAAGTTGGATAGCTCATCGCTGTTATCCTTAAGAGGCGGTGTTGTTGTGTGGCCGCGAGCTTTTGAATCCAGCGTTGACTGCCGTGCTCTTTGGGCTTTTCTCTTTATTCCGGCGCTACTCTTTTCTGCGCCATGATTTTCCGTTTCCATCTCTGATCTCGGATGTACTTGGGTCGCTGGTGCTGCATCTTGCTAGCCAGCTATCCTCCCCCGCACAAAAGCGGGTCATGAGGCTTGTTAGAGCGGACATTGTCCTCGGCTTCTCTTGGCCGAGGTGTCTGGCGAGCCATTCGTCTCGAACGTTGTGTTTAAAAGCTGCTAATGCTTCAGCGTCCGGACAGTCGACTATTTGGTTCTTTTTGGTGAGGAACCTGTTCCAGAATTTGAGCGCTGACTCTCCGGGCTGTTGAGTTATATGACTTAGATCATCTGCATCCGGAGGGCGGACATAAGTTCCTTGAAAATTTGCTCTAAACGCGTCCTCCAGCTCTTCCCAACTTCCAACAGTGTTTTCTAGGAGGCTTTTGAGCCAATGACGGTCTGGCCCTTTGAGCTTGAGGGGTAGGTATTTTATGGCGTGGAGATCATCTCCTCTAGCCATGTGTATGTGTAGTATATAATCTTCTATCCAGACTCCAGGGTCTGTTGTTCCGTCATAGGCCTCTATGTTTATGGGTTTAAATCCTGCTGGGAATTCATGATCCAGCACCTCGCTGGTGAAACATAGTGGGTGTGCGGCGCCCCTGTATTTGGGCGTACCGCTGTCTTCGGATACTTGGCGTATTGTATTGCTTCCTGGGGCCCTCTTCTTTGGCCCGTAAATGGACCTGGCTGGGCCATCTGTCCTTCCAGGATCATTAGTCGGTTTATATGTGGCGCCGCTTTCAGATTTTGGCCTATCATCTGGTCGTCTATCCAGCCAGGCGGCCTCTTTGTTTTTTGACTGTGGGGGCTCTATGGCCTCCTCATCAAATTCTGGCAGTAGCTTGCGCTTCGGGTAGCTCTTTGATTGATGGCCATTGCCGTATTTGTCTGTGGGCACTTTGCTCCACCTCATTCTGAGTGTATCTTCCGCTGTTTTGAGCTTCCGTTTTTCTTTCTTCAAGCTTCTTGCGGTGGCGACGAGTCTTTTTCGAAGGTTTTTGTTCTCCGGCGGTGTGTCCGGCGTGAGGTCGTCTAGACTATTGTTTTCGCCGGGCCTGGACTGATTATCTGACTCGTCCTGTTCGGACGGTTACTTGTCTGCGTGTTCGTCGTCCACTGGTTTGCCCTGCTGTATTGCTGGGTCATTAAGGGCGCTGTTGTTGTCGAGGCGGGACTTAGGGCGGCGTCTGCGTCGCCGTTTTGGTTGTTTGTCGGCGGGATTATCTTCTGCCGCGCCCCGTTGGTCCTCGTTGTCGCTTCCTTTTGGGGTATCCACCATGTATACGTCGTATGACGAGGTAGTCTTCCAGTGCCCTGCAGGCGCTGGTTCCTGTTCGTCTCCGACATCGTCGTCCATAGCATCGATGTCTTCAGAGTCGTAGTCTAGCATGTCGGTTAGATCGTCGACAGTGGCTACAAAGTGGGTGGTGGGTGGGCTCAGAATTTCTTCGTCGCCCGTATCCCAACCATCCTGGCCATAAACCGGCCAGGACTCTCCGGATAGCGAGAGATGCTTTAGTGAATTTAGGATGTTGCCAAAGGGCGAGTGTTGGAAGATGTCCGCGGCGGTGAATTCCATAACCGGCGCCCAATCAGATTCGATTGGTAGGGGCGTAGGAGGTCCGGAGTCCGGCACCTCGGAGTCACGAGCTTCGCGAGGGATAAGGTTAGTTTTCGGCTCCATCGCCATAGAAGTTGCAGCCCCCGAGGCGATGTCCATCCACCGGTCCTCGATCTGGGAAATTGACTCCGGACTAAGGGCCGGAGCGGATTCGTGTGCGGCCACCAAGACATTGTTCGGCGGCAGAGCTAGATCGTGCCCATCGTAACAGTGCGGCGCGCTTGGCTTTGGCTCGAGCCCGTCGAAGATCAAGTCCCCGCGGACGTCGACTGTGAAGTTTAGGCTTCCGAATCTGACCTGATGGCCAGGCGTAGCTTTTGATCTGCTCCAGATGGCCAAGTGAATTAGCCCACAGTGCGAAGCCGCCGAATACGAAGATCTGTCCGGGGAGAAAAGTCTCACCCTGGACAGCGTTGTTGATTGAAGATGCCATTGAGCCTATCGGTGACGACACAGAGGAACTCTCAATGAAAGCACCAATGTCGGTGTCAAAACCGGCGGATCTCGGGTAGGGGGTCCTGAACTGTGCGTCTAGGCGGATGGTAACAGGAGACAAGGGACACGATGTTTTTACCCAGGTTCGGGCCCTCTTGATGGAGGTAAAACCCTACGTCCTGCTTGATTAATATTGATGATATGGGTAGTACAAGAGTAGATCTACCACGAGATCAAGGAGGCTAAACCCTAAAGCTAGCCTATGGTATGATTGTTGTAATGTATGTTGTGTCCTACCGACTAAAGCCCTCCGGTTTATATAGACATCGGAGGAGGCTAGGGTTACACAGAGTCGGTTACAATGGTAGAAGATTTACATATCCGTATTGCCAAGCTTGCCTTCCACGCCAAGGAAAGTCCCATCCGGACACGGGACGGAGTCTTCAATCTTGTATCTTCGTAGTCTTGGAGTCCGGCGGACGATGATAGTCCGGCTGTCCGGACACCCCCTAGTCCAGGACTCCCTCACAGGGGGTGGGGGCGACGGAGAGGTAGCTAGGGGCGGCGAGGTCGAGGGCGGTGGGAGGAGGGCTGCCGGCGGAGGAGGGAGGAGGGGCGGCCGCAGGCGGAGGGAGGAGGGCGGCGGCGGAGGAGGGCGGCGGCGGAGGAGGGAGGGGCAGCCGTAGGCAGAGGGAGGATGTGCGAGAAGGAGGGAGGAGGGACGGAAGGAAGGGAGTACCTCGGCGGCGGCGGCGGCGACGCACGGCGACGGTTACGCGGGCGAGAGTGAGAGTGTGAGTGAGAGGGCCGGTCATGTGTGTGGGGATAAGGTAGGGATAGTTGTAGCGCGTTTGCCAAAACGCGCTACAACTAATCTGAATAGCAGTAGCGCTTTGCATATAAACCGCTACTGCTAAGTGTAACTATACAAAAATTACGTCAATGCAAAAATACATTGGCCATCAATGATCTTTTTGTGTACAATCTGAATTGTCAATATGAGTCCTCTCCGGTAGGAACCGGAGAGGACTCATATTGCGGCCACAAATTTTACGCATAGAGTTCAGTGAAGACCAATTGGTTGTGGTAGTTTCAGAAATAATATATTTAAGGTGGGAAACACCCTGTTCACGGAGCGAGGTGGGACTAAACTTGTGGGCTGATCTTAGCAGTAGCGGTTTTCCTAGAAGCGCGCTGCTGCTAACTTCTATAGCAGTAGTGCTGTTTAGTATAGTGCGCTACTGCTATAACTAGCGGGGGGGGGGGGGGGGGGGGGCGAGGTCATGGAAACTATAGCAGTAGCGCTGTTTGCGGTGGACGCGCTACTGCTATTTTCCTGTCAGCAGCGCGTTTTGCTAACACGCGCTGCTGCTAAATAGCAGTAGCGTGGTATTTTGAAGAGCGCTGCTGGTAAGATTCTGTGTATAGGCTTTTCCCTAGTAGTGCATGTATAAAACAAAGTATAGACTTTGGAAGAACTACTTGATGGTCATAAGGCTGTTGGGTACAGATGGATTTTAAAAGGGAAGACTGACAATGATGGTAAGTGTCACCATTAAGAAAGCTCGACTTGTCGCTAAGATGTTTTCCGACAAGTTCAAGAAGTTGACTACAATGAGACTTTCTCACTCGTAGAGATGCTAAGAGTCTGTTAGAATTGTATTAGCAGTTACTGCATTATTTATGAAATCTTGCAGATAGGATGTCAAAACATTGTTTCCTTGACTTTTTTCTTGAGGAAAGGTTGTATGTGATACAACCAGAAGGTTTTGTCAATCCTAAAAGATGCTAACAAGTATGCAAAGCTCCAACAATCCTTCTAAGGACAGGAGTAAGCATCTCGGAGTTGGAATATACGCTTTGATGAGATGATCAAAGATTTTGGGTTTATACAAAGTTTATGAGAAACTTGTATTTCCAAAGAAGTGAGTGGGAGCACTATAAAATTTCTAATGAGTATATGTTGTTGACATATTGTTGATCGGAAATGATGTAGAATTTCTGGAAAGCATATAGGGTTATTTGAAAAGTGTTTTTCAATGGAAAACCTAGATTAAGCTACTTGAACATTGAGCATCAAGATCTATAAGGATAGATCAAAACGCTTAATAGTACTTTCAAATGAACACATACCGTGAGAAGATTTTGAAGGAGTTCAAAATAGATCGGCCAAGGAGTTCTTGGCTGTAAGGTGTGAGTATTGAGTAAGACTCAAGACCTGACCACGGCAGAAGAGAGAGAAAGGACGAAGGTCATCCCCTATGCTTTAGACGTAGGTACCACAATATGCTATGCTGTGTACCGCACCTGAAGTGTGCCTTGCCATGAGTCAGTCAAGGGATACAAGTGTGATCCAGGAATGGATCACAGCACAACAGTCAAGGTTATCCTTAGTAACTAGTGGACTACGGAATTTTCTCGATTATGGAGGTGGTAAAGGAGTTCGTCGTAAAGGGTTACGCCGATGCAAACTTTGACACCAATCCGGATGACTCTAAGTAGTGAACCGGATTCATATAGTAGAACAGTTATTTGGAATAGTTCCAAATAGTGCGCGGTAGCTGCATCTACAAGATGACGTAGAGATTTGTAAAGCACACATGGATCTGAAAAGGTTCAGACCCATTGACTAATAACCTCTCTCACAAGCGAGATATGATCAAACCCCATGGGTGTTGGATTCATTATGATCACATAGTGATGTGAACTAGATTATTGACTCTAGTGCAAGTGGGAGACTGTTGGAAATATGCCCTAGAGGCAATAATAAAATGGTTATTATTATATTTCCTTGTTCATGATAATTGTCTATTGTTCATGCTATAATTGTATTAACTGGAAACCGTAATACATGTGTGAATACATAGACCACAACATGTCCCTAGTGAGCCTCTAGTTGACTAGCTCGTTGATCAATAGATGGTTATGGTTTCCTGACCATGGACATTGGATGTCATTGATAACGGGATCACATCATTAGGAGAATGATGTGATGGACAAGATCCAATCCTAAGCATAGCACAAGATCGTGTAGTTCGTTTGCTAAAAGCTTTTCTAATGTCAAGTATCATTTCCTTAGACCATGAGATTGTGCAACTCCCGGATACGGTAGGAATGCTTTGGGTGTGCCAAACGTCACAACGTAACTGGGTGGCTATAAAGGTGCACTACGGGTATCTCCGAAAGTGTCTGTTGGGTTGGCACGAATCGAGACTGGGATTTGTCACTCCGTGACGGAGAGGTATCTCTGGGCTCACTCGGTAATGCATCATCATAATGAGCTCAATGTGACTAAGTAGTTAGTCACGGGATCATGCATTACGAACGAGTAAAGTGACTTGCCGGTAACGAGACTGAACGAGGTATTGGAATACCGACGATCGAATCTCGGGCAAGTAACGTACCGATTGACAGAGGGAATTGTATACGGGATTGCTTGAATCCTTGACATCATGGTTCATCCGATGAGATCACTGTGGAACATGTAGGAGCCAACATGGGTATCCAGATCCCGTTGTTGGTTATTGGCCAAAGAACTGTATCGGTCATGTCTGCATGATTCCCGAACCCGTAGGGTCTACACACTTAAGGTTCGGTGACGCTAGAGTTGTTATGAGAATTAGTGTGCACTTACCGAATGTTGTTTGGAGTCCCGGATGAGATCCCGGACGTCACGAGGAGTTCCGGAATGGTCCCGAGGTAAAGATTTATATACGGGAAGTCCTATTTTGGCCACCGGAAAATGTTTGGGATTTTTCGGTATTGTATTGGGAAGGTTCTAGAAGGTTCCGGAGTGGGGCCCACCTGCATGGGGGGACCCACATGAACGTGGGTAGTGGGGGCAAGGCCCCACACCCCTGGTTAAGGCGCACCAAGATCCCCCCTTAGAAGGAATAAGATCATATCCTGAAGGGATAAAATCAAGATCCCAAAAAAAGGGGGATAACAATCGGTGGGGAGGAAATGATGGGATTTCTTTCCTCCCACCTTTGCCAACGCCCCAATGGACTTGGAGGGCAAGAAACCAGCCCCCTCCACCCCTATATATAGTGGGGAGGCGCATGGGAGCTTCACCCTTCCCCTGGTGTAGCCCTCTCCCTCCTCAACACCTCCTCCGTAGTAGTTGTGGTTGGCGAAGCTCTGCCGGAGAACTGCAAGCTCCACCACCACGTCGTCATGCTGCCGGAGCTCTCCCTCAACTTCTCCTCTCCCCTTGCTGGATCAAGAAGGAGGAGACGTCCCCGGGCTGTACGTGTGTTGAACGCGGAGGCACCGTTGTTCGGTGCTTAGATCGGATTCGGCCGCGATCTGAATCGCTTAGTGAACGACTCCACCGACCGCGTTCTTGCAACGCTTCCGCTTAGCGATCTTCAAGGGTATGAAGATGCACTCCCTCTCTCTCTCGTTGCTAGAATCTCCATAGATTGATCTTGGTGATGCGTAGAAATTTTTGAATGGACCCAAGAAGGGCAAGGGTAAAAAGAACTTCAAGAAGGACGGCAAGGTAGTTGCCGCGCCCAGCAAGCAAGCTGACGGGAAGAAGCCAAAGAATGGACCCAAGCCCGAGACTGAGTGCTTTTATTGCAAGGAAAGTGGTCACTGGAAGCGGAACTGTCCCAAATACTTAGAAGACAAGAAGGCCGACAAAACCAAAGGTATATTTGATATACATGTAATTGATGTGTACCTTACCAGTAATCGTAGTGACTCCTGGTTATTTGATACCGGTGCCGTTGCTCATATTTATAACACACAGCAGGAGCTGCGGAATAAACGGAGACTGGCGAAGGACGAGGTGACGATGCGCGTCGGGAATGGTTCCAAGGTCGATGTGATCGCCGTCGGCACGCTACCTCTACATTTACCTACGGGATTAGTTTTGAACCTCAATAATTGTTATTTTGTGCCAAGTTTGAGCATGAACATTGTATCAGGATCTCGTTTAATTCGAGATGGCTACTCATTTAAATCCGAGAATAATGGTTGTTCTATTTATATGAGAGATATGTTTTATGGTCATGCTCCGATGGTGAATGGTTTATTCTTTATGAATCTCGAGCGTAATGCTACACATATTCATAGTGTAAGTACCAAAAGATGTAAGATTGATAGTGATAGTCCCACATACTTGTGGCACTGCCGCCTTGGTCACATAGGTGTCAAACGCATGAAGAAGCTCCATGCTGATGGACTTTTAGAGTCTCTTGATTACGGATCATTTGACACGTGCGAACCATGCCTCATGGGTAAAATGACCAAGACTCCATTCTCAGGAACAATGGAGCGAGCAACCAACTTATTGGAAATCATACATACTGATGTGTGCGGTCCAATGAGTGTTGAGGCTCGCGGTGGCTATCGTTATGTTCTCACCCTCACTGATGACTTGAGTAGATATGGGTATGTCTACTTAATGAAACACAAGTCTGAGACCTTTGAAAAGTTCAAGGAATTTCAGAGTGAAGTTGAGAATCAACGTGACAGGAAAATCAAGTTTCTACGATCAGATCGTGGAGGAGAATACTTGAGTCACGAGTTTGGTACACACTTAAGAAAATGTGGAATAGTTTCACAACTCACGCCGCCTGGAACACCTCAGCGTAATGGTGTGTCCGAACGTCGTAATCGCACTCTATTAGATATGGTGCGATCTATGATGTCTCTTGCCGACTTACCACTATCTTTTTGGGGCTATGCTTTAGAGACTGCCGCATTCACTTTAAATAGGGCACCGTCGAAATCCGTTGAGACGACACCGTATGAATTGTGGTTTGGGAAGAAACCTAAGCTGTCGTTTCTAAAAGTTTGGGGATGCGATGCTTATGTCAGGAAACTTCAACCTGAAAAGCTCGAACCCAAATCGGAAAAATGCGTCTTCATAGGATACCCTAAAGAAAATGTTGGGTATATCTTCTACCTCAGATCCGATGGCAAGATCTTTGTTGCCAAGAATGGGTCCTTTCTGGAGAAAGAGTTTCTCTCGAAAGAAGTAAGTGGGAGGAAAGTAGAGCTTGATGAAGTATTACCTCTTGAACCGGAAAATGGCGCAACTCAAGAAAATGTTGCTGAGGTGCCTGCACCGACTAGAGAGGAAGTTAATGATGATGATCAAGATACTTCTGATCAAGCTCCTACTGAAATTCGAAGGTCCACAAGGACACGTTCCGCACCAGAGTGGTACGGCAACCCTGTCTTGGAAATCATGTTGTTAGACAACAGTGAACCTTCGAACTATGAAGAAGCGATGGCGGGCCCGGATTCCGACAAATGGCTAGAAGCCATGAAATCCGAGATAGGATCCATGTATGAAAACGAAGTATGGACTTTGACTGACTTGCCCGTTGAGCGGCGAGCCATAGAAAATAAATGGATCTTTAAGAGGAAGACAGACGCGGATGGTAATGTGACCATCTATAAAGCTCGGCTTGTCGCTAAGGGTTATCGACAAGTTCAAGGGGTTGACTACGATGAGACTTTCTCACCGGTAGCGAAGCTGAAGTCCGTCCGAATCATGTTAGCAATTGCCGCATTTTATGATTATGAAATTTGGCAAATGGACGTCAAAACGGCATTCCTTAATGGTTTCCTTAAGGAAGAATTGTATATGATGCAGCCGGAAGGTTTTGTCGATCCTAAGAATGCTGACAAGGTGTGCAAGCTCCAACGCTCGATTTATGGGCTGGTGCAAGCATCTCGGAGTTGGAACATTCGTTTTGATGAGATGATCAAAGCGTTTGGGTTTACACAGACTTATGGAGAAGCCTGTGTTTACAAGAAAGTGAGTGGGAGCTCTGTAGCATTTCTCATACTATATGTAGATGACATACTTTTGATGGGAAATGATATAGAACTCTTGGACAGCATCAAGGCCTATTTGAATAAGAGTTTTTCAATGAAGGACCTTGGAGAAGCTGCTTATATATTAGGCATCAAGATCTATAGGGATAGATCGAGACGCCTCATAGGTCTTTCACAAAACACATATCTTGATAAGATTTTGAAGAAGTTCAAAATGGATCAGTCCAAGAAAGGGTTCTTGCCTGTTTTTACAAGGTGTGAAATTGAGCTCAGCTCAATGTCCGACCACGGTAGAAGATATAGAAGAGATGAGTGTCATCCCCTATGCCTCAGCCATAGGTTCTATTATGTATGCCATGCTGTGTACCAGACCTGATGTAAACCTTGCCGTAAGTTTGGTAGGAAGGTACCAAAGTAATCCCGGCAAGGAACACTGGACAGCGGTCAAGAATATCCTGAAGTACCTGAAAAGGACTAAGGAAATGTTTCTCGTTTATGGAGGTGACGGAGAGCTCGTCGTAAAGGGTTACGTCGACGCTAGCTTCGACACAGATCTGGATTACTCTAAGTCACAAACCGGATACATGTATATTTTGAATGGTGGGGCAGTAAGCTGGTGCAGTTGCAAGAAGAGCGTCGTGGCGGGATCTACATGTGAAGCGGAGTACATGGCAGCCTCGGAGGCAGCACATGAAGCAATATGGGTGAAGGAGTTCATCACCGACCTAGGAGTCATACCCAATGCGTCGGGGCCGATCAAGCTCTTCTGTGACAACACTGGAGCTATTGCTCTTGCCAAGGAGCCCAGGTTTCACAAGAAGACAAGGCACATCAAGCGTCGCTTCAACTCCATTCGTGAAAATGTTCAAGATGGAGACATAGAGATTTGTAAAGTACATACGGACCTGAATGTAGCGGATCCATTGACTAAACCTCTCCCTAGAGCAAAACATGATCAACACCAGAATTCCATGGGTGTTCGATTCATCACAATGTAACTAGATTATTGACTCTAGTGCAAGTGGGAGACTGTTGGAAATATGCCCTAGAGGCAATAATAAAAGCATTATTATTATATTTCTTTGTTCATGATAATTGTCTTTATTCATGCTATAATTGTATTATCCGGAAATCGTAATACATGTGTGAATAACAGACACCAACATGTCCCTAGTGAGCCTCTAGTTGACTAGCTCGTTGATCAATAGATAGTCATGGTTTCCTGGCTATGGACATTGGATGTCATTGATAACGGGATCACATCATTAGGATAATGATGTGATGGACAAGACCCAATCCTAAGCATAGCGTGAGATCGTGTAGTTCGTTTGCTAGAGCTTTTCTAATGTCAAGCATCTTTTCCTTTGACCATGAGATCGTGTAACTCCCGGATACCGTAGGAGTGCTTTGGGTGTATCAAACGTCACAACGTAACTGGGTGACTATAAAGGTGCATTACAGGTATCTCCGAAAGTGTCTGTTGGGTTGACACGGATCGAGACTGGGATTTGTCACTCCGTATGACGGAGAGATATCACTGGGCCCACTCGGTAATGCATCATCATAATGAGCTCAAAGTGACCAAGTGTCTGGTCACGGGATCATGCATTACGGTATGAGTAAAGTGACTTGCCGGTAACGAGATTGAACGAGGTATTGGTATACCGACGATCGAGTCTCAGAAAGTAACATATCGATTGACAAAGGGAATTGCATATGGGGTTGATTAAATCCTCGACATCGTGGTTCATCCGATGAGATCATCGTGGAGCATGTGGGAGCCAACATGGGTATCCAGATCCCGCTGTTGGTTATTGACCGGAGAGCGATCTCGGTCATGTCTACATGTCTCCCGAACCCGTAGGGTCTACACACTTAAGGTTCGGTTACGCTAGGGTTGTAGGGATATGTATATGCAGTAACCCGAATGTTGTTCGGAGTCCCGGATGAGATCCCGGACGTCACGAGGAGTTCCGGAATGGTCCGGAGGTAAAGATTTATATATGGGAAGTCCTGTTTCGGGCATCGGGACAAGTTTCGGGGTTATCGGTATTGTACCGGGACCACCGGGTGGGGCCACCCATCCCCGGGGGCCACATGGGCTGTAGGGGGTGCGCCTTGGCCTACATGGGCCAAGGGCACCATCCCCACTAGGCCCATGCGCCTAGGGTTTCCAAAGGGGAGGAGTCCTACTAGTGGAAGGCACCTCCTAGGTGCCTTGGGGGGGGGGGGGGGAGGGAAACCTCCCCTTGGCCGCACCCCCCCTAGGAGATTGGATCTCCTAGGGCCGGCCAACCCCCCTT
Source organism: Triticum timopheevii (assembly GCA_963921465.1). NCBI lineage: Eukaryota > Viridiplantae > Streptophyta > Magnoliopsida > Poales > Poaceae > Triticum > Triticum timopheevii. The sequence goes on along the minus strand of OY997272.1, from coordinate 14,483,070 downwards.
GGCCCTTCTATATATAGTGGGGGAGAGGAGGGACTTCACACCTTGAGTCCTTGGCCTTTGGTTGCCTCCTTCTCCCTCTCCAACACCTCCTCCTCCATAGTGCTTAGCGAAGCTCTGCCGGAGTACTGCAGCTCCATCAACACCACGCCGTCGTGCTGCTGCTGGTGCCATCTCCCTCAACCTCTCCTCCCTCCCTTGCTGGATCAAGAAGGAGGAGACGTGGCTGTTCCGTACGTGTGTTGAACGCGGAGGTGCCGTCCGTTCGGTGCTAGGATCTCCGGTGATTCGAATCACGTCGTGTTCGACTACATCATCCCCGTTCTTTGAACGCTTCCGCTCGCGATCTACAAGGTACGTGGATGCATCTAATGACTCGTTGCTAGATGAACTCATAGATGGATCTTGGTGAAACCGTAGGAAAATTTTTTGTTTTCTGCAACGTTCCCCAACAGGCACAACGCCATGGCTCCTGCTCATCCTCTTACTCAGTTCGCCCGCGGCACAGTGCCACGACCGTCTGCTCGGCGCGCCCACGACACAGCACCACGACCTCTAGTTTGGACCCCTTGCAACCTATCGCTGGCACTTGCTACTTCTTGAGCTTGCGTTGATTTTTCCCTTGAAGAGGAAATGATGATGCAACAAAGTAGAGATAAGTATTTCCCTCAGTTAGAGAACCAAGGTATCTATCCAGTAGGAGGCACAAGCAAGTCCCCAATATATGCACCTACACAAATAATCAAACACTTGCACCCAACGCGATAAAGGGGTTGTCAATCCCTTCACGGTCAACTGCAATGGTGAGAACTGATAGAGATAGATATAAAAGATTACTAAAACGTAAAATAAAATAAAAGTAAATAAATTGCAGCAAGGTATTTTTGATATTTTTGGTCTATAAGATGACAAATAGACCTGAGTGCCATAGGTTTCACTAGAGGCTTCTTTCTTGAAGAAAAATAATACGGTGGGTGAACAAATTACTGTCAAGCAATTGGTAGAAGAGCGCAAAGTTATGACGATATCCAAGGCAATGATTATTGAATATAGGCATCATGTCTGTGTCAAGTAGACTGAAACGATCCTGCATCTACTACTGTTACTCCACACATCGACCGACTCCTGCCTGTATCTAGAGTATTAAGTTCATAAGAACAGAGTAACACATTAAGTAAGATAACATGATGTAGCGGGATAAAGTCAAGCAATATGATGAAAACTCCATTTGGTTATCCTTGATGGCAACAATGCAATACATGTCTCGCTACCCATACTTTGTCACGGGGTGAAATCACGCAAGATTGAACCCAAAACTGATCACCTCTCCATTGCAAGAAATATCAATCTAGTTGGCCAAACCAAACTGATAATTCGAAGATAAATACAAAGATATCAAATCATGCATAAAAGAATTCAGATAAGATTCAAATAATATTCATAGATAAGCTGATCATAAATCAACAATTCATCGGATCTCAACAAACACACCCCAAAAAAAGATTACATCGGATAGATCTCCAAGAACATCGAGGAGAACATTGTATTGAAGATCAAAGAGAGAGAGAAGAAGCCATCTAGCTACTAGCTATGGACCCGTAGGTCTGTGGTAAACTACTCACGCTTCACCGGAAGGGAAATGGAGTTGATGTAGATGCCCTCCGTGATCGATTCCACTTCCTGCAGATCGCCGGAAAAGACCCCAAGATGGGATCTCACGGGAACAGAGGCTTGCGGCAGCGGAAAAATATTTCCGTGGACTCCCCTGATGGTTTGGGAATATTTTAGGATTTATAGAGCCGAGAGGGAGGTCGGTGGACTCCTGGGGGGGGGGGGGGGGGAGGCTTGTTGCCTCCTCGGGACTCTTCTGACTTGGACTCCAAGTTCCATGGATGTCTTCTGATCCAAAAAAAAAATCACCCCGAAAGTTTTATTCCGTTTGGACTCCGTTTGACATTCTTATGTAGAACTCAAAAATAAGGAGAAAAACAGAAACTAGCACTGGGCTCTAGGTTAATAGGTTATTCCCAAAAATAATATAAAATAGCATATTAATGCATATAAAACATCCAAAATAGATAATATAATAGCATAGAACAATCAAAAATTATAGATACATTAAAGACGTATCAGCGCTCAGTTCGGTTAGCTACTGCTACTACCAATTCTAGCAAGGGCGGAGATGGCTATGGCCTGGCCCTACCGTCCCGCACGGAAATGTCTATGGCCGCGGCGAAAGACTAGGAGGAGGAGGCGGCCGGCTGCTGCGGAGCCCTGGCGCTCGTGACTCTTGGTTGACGTACTATCTACTTAACCACTAGTCAAAGAGGGAGGACAGACAAGTCTCTTTCCTTCTGCTTTGAACGGAAGCCCCTTTTCCAAGCTTCATGTGTTCTAGGGCTACAGTACAAGAAATCTGTTCTAAGACTATGTTGGTGTAGGCTCCCTTATCCTTCCTCGCATTTGTTGATCGATTTCCAAATGAATGGAATTTCGATTCTCTAGCTGCTCAAATAGCAATGGTTTCCTATTTCTGATCTCTAGGATCTATGATAGTTCGGAACCACCAAAGGGAGGCTGAAAAGATGCAGTGCTAATGCACGTCCTGTAGTTTTGGAGCTAAAAAGACAGCAGCGGGCTTGATTGTGGCTGCGGCGCCGCCGACGCGTAATGTCCACTCCCTGCAGCTGGGAGAAGAACCTTATCTTTTTGAACGTTTTATGTTTACTTACTTCACATTTCTGTTATTATGGAAAAGAAATTGCATGTGGTATTTTTTTTGCCAACTCAGCTCTTACAATCCGGCCCCAATGTCAGAAAGTGATCAAATGGGCCAAATTCCTCGATCAGTGTTTTCTGCAAAAAGTCTACTAGAAACGAGATGGCTTTTACAAAAAAAAAATAGCGATATTGTGGTTTTCTGCAAACCTAACCGCAAATATAGTGCAATCAACTCCATGTATCGGGACCAAAGCGAGCTACTAAGGCCCATGTCACACAATTCTACGACTGGAAATTTTCATCGCATTGGTTAGACAAAATTACTCTTTCTAAGAAGTATGCTTCAATCTCAACAACTGATTTGCATGGGAAGCCACAAACCGTTTTAGTCAAAATCCTTTTTTCTTGTGTAAAAAATCCTCAATTGGCAAAATTTCAGTCAACATCAAGTAAAATTTTCCATTTGGTGCTTTGCCAAAATACAAACTGAGATAAATGGTTTTAAAAAAACAGTGGTGTCTAAAACATTTTTTAAACCGAGATTAGAAAACCATGCTTACATTTGCTCTAGGACAGACATGGTAACTTCTAACTATGACTTGACAAGCAACAAATCTGAAAGCATTATAAGATGATATATGGTTCCATTTAGGAATTTCACAACCACGTATACGCCTCGTGGACCTCGAGCACCTTCTTCAGCTTCTCCATGCTTTCGTCCACCACCTTCTGGTTGGTGGGTATGCCAAGCACGAGCGGGTTTATGAGGCATTCGTACACAACATGCGAGATGGCTGGGTTGTAGGCACGGGCATCGACCTCGGTCCATACATCCACCATCGCGGCTTCCTTCAGGTTACCTTCCCTCAGCAGGTCGACTCCGTTCGTCTTGTATTTGCGAAGCACTTGCTTCGAAATTGCACGCGACTCTGAAAACACAAAAAAACAAAGTTTGAGAAATTTAGCGGATATTCGGGCACTGAGATAATGTGTAGGGTGTAGCATCAATATGAAACATTTGGTAGCCTAATAATATCAGACCCTGGCCTCTGCTCTTGCTAACCTCCCTCCGATCCATCTGGTTGATAACAGTAACACATCAATTACTGTGTGAAAAGGCTGTCCTGGACTCCTAAACAGTACTGATGCCCCAATTTGTAATATTCTGTAGACAGCAAAATAGTCTTTCATGTGATACTTTTTTCGGGAATACGCAGAGCTTGCGTATCATTTCATTGATAGAAGAAGGTAGAATGAGTACATGAGGTGGTACAACACATGACACGAACGCAAGGGGCGTGAACATGGTGCCCGAAGCGAAAAGACGAGAGATGCTCGACCCAAAAAAAAGAAGAACGCAACTAAACTCTCCGACTAGAGAAGCTATCCAACTAACAACCAAACTACCAACATCTCCAAAACTAGCACCGAGGACGCCACGAGCAAAACAGCCTTCACGAAGGAGAACGACATCGGGGTGCCGACGTCGTCCGATCCGAAAAACCCAGACCTAGGGTTTCTCCTGAAGCTCGAAGAGGGGCGCAGAAAATGGCCATGACAGCGCCTTCAAGAAGGGAATGGCATCCGCGGATGTCGCCACTGCCAGCATAAGCTGCAGGGATTTCGCCCTGGCCAATTTCTGAGCAATCCCAAGCCGTCGGAGCACAGATCGAAAATGAGGCAGTCAGGCATACGCCGGAGCAGCGACTGTAGGAATGGGAGCCACGCTCAACGCCGAAGGGGGTACCGGGCACCGCTAGACGCGCGAGCTCCAAAGGAGGACAAGGTTGCGTGGCTAAGCAGAGTGAAAGGCGATGGGGTTGCGACGATGGACGAAGCCCCGGACGAGCCAAGATCTGGAAGGGAGCGTAGATCCAGGCCACCTGGACTACAGCAACAGGGATGCCGGCGTGCCCAAGGAGCCGGGGGGACGCAACTCCTAAAGCGTGCCGGAGACAAAGATGCTACGGGATGGACGGCCAACCAAGGTACCAACAGGATGATGGTGAAGCGGAGGCGCTGAGGAACTACCGAGCCAAGGGAGCCGGAAAGTGCAGCTGCCAAGGCACGCCGGGTCCGAAGCCGTGCCGGCAGGCCAGGAGCACAGGAGGATTCGTGGGTCCATGGCCACCTGGCTGAAGTCGCTCCTGCCGGGTAAGATGCGCGGGTTCATGTTATACTTACCCTTCAATGGTTTACTAAGGCTCTGCTGATCTGCAAATAACTTTCAGAAAGCATATCGGGGAACAAATTTGAAGGCTAACATTCACTTTACTACTTCCCTAAAAAAGAAGAATTCACTTTCAGCTAGCCTCTGCCCTCTGCACCAAGTCACATTTATTTTGACAAAGGACAGAGTAAATGAAAAAGGCGAACTGATCAAACCGAAGAGAATCAGATCCCTGTTGACGTATAATGTGCTGCCTAGTCTCTTCCATCAGATCGGTCTTTTGGTTGCATTGGCTAGAGCATGCACTTCTACATGGTATCGGAGCCAAGAGGTCTTGAGTTCAAGACCCGGCTGGCGCAATTAAAATTGCAGCCCACTTTCGATCCACGTTTAGGCCTGAGGGAGCCACACGTGAGGGGGAGTGTTGACGTATAATGTGCTGCCTAGTCTTTTCCATCAGATCGGTCTTTTGGTTGCATTGGCTAGAGTATGCACTTCTACAATCCCTATCCTGGAAAGCAGGAGTTTACCCGAACGGCTGCAAGAAATTAAAACATCATCACCAAAATCAGTTGAAAAATGGCCGAAATCTGAGTGGTCGAGGAGCTTACGCACGTTTCTGGCACACCATCACCGACGCCATTTTTCTTGGCCTGCTGCAGCCTGCACGCGAGAGAGACTGAGAGATTGTGTATCGGCGTCCTAGCGGTGTGCAGCATGACGCCGACCCCTTAGGCCGCGCTTGGATTGAGTGTAATTGAATACGGGTGTATCAATTTTACAAGTGTATTTTACAGGATTAGACTGATTTCCGGCCGAAAACAGTACAGACGTTCGGAGGCATGTATTTTTTACGGGTGTATTGGAAGGGAACACGGTAATCCAAGCGCGGCCTTACCTCTTTACTCGGCATCTTCTCGGTGGCTGGTGGAATATTTTGACGTGCGAGCTGTGGTGCTCTCCAGAAGAACGAAGATAGACCAGGAGGTGATTTTATTTCCCAAGAAATATACTCGGTCATATTCATCAAACTGTAAAAGTGCAAAGACATGTATAGATATGAGTACATGTAGACCGACATAGCCTGGACAACAGCCATCCCACTATGCACAGAGACCCAGCTACCTTTTTTCTAGAAAAAAGGCAAATGCCCGACTTTATAAATAGAGTCATCAAGCATAGAATCAATCAAACAGCCCCGCAAGGAATAAACAAACAAACATAAGTTCTTAAAGGGCACGCAGGCCATCTACCTACTCCCAGACGACGATCCTCAGGGACCTAACAACCGTCCAAGGGACTAGGAAACTGTCGGTTTTCAAAGGTGATCTCGGTTCGCCCAGTGCGACCAGCCTTCCGACGCCATCATCCTACGGCGCCACTACTGGAATCAATATTTTTTGCCTAGTGCCCGTAACTTTGCCGAGTTCTTTTTTATCGAAAACTCGGCGAAGATCAACAATGTCGAGTGTCCTCTACTGGAAAATCGGTCATTGTCGAGTTACACGGTCTTTGCTGAGTTCAGTTCCACGGGATCACAGCGAACACGCTACTTGAGAACAAAAGCTGCCAAACACGCAAACTCGGCAGAGACTAAAGTTTGCCGAGAGTCGTCTGAATCGAACTCGGCGTAATAAAAATACTCGGCCAATACACAATTTGCCGAGAGCTCGACACACCAAACTCGACAACAAGGGGCCACGTGGCATGACCATTTGGGTTTGACGGCTCCGTGACGTCGGCGATGCAGTTGGCAAGTACCCGCACACGTCACTCGGCAAAGATTTTTGAAAATTCTTTTTCTTGCGCAGAAAACATTTGCCGAGTCCTCTAATAAGGAACTCAATATAGATGTAAAAGTGATCCCAGGTGCCGCCACGGGTGATCTGTTTTGCTGAGTGGCGTGACTCTCGGCAAACAATTTATATATTTTTAAATTATGAAAGACCTTTGCCAAGTTCCCGCGATGAAAACTAGGCAAACTCTTGTTGAATGTTGACTGTAAAAGTCGGGCACCGCATCTGCCGAAAACAATACTTGGCAAAAGTTACCAGAAGTTCTTTTAATGATTGGATTCCTCTTAAGCCTTGCAAATGAAAAAAAAATATTGACAAGTTCACAAGTACATATCAAAATCGGCTTGTCTCTCAACCCAGCCGCCTCCTCCCCAATTAGGGTTTCTCTGCCTCCCGCCGGCGCCAGCGCCGGTCCGCCTCGTCTCCAATGACCGTATGGACATGGAGGCGCGGTGGATCCCTGTGCTTGCCAGTGGGAGGGCTCCGTTTTTTTATGTGTCTTTGGGATTTGTTAGGGGTTGTGTCCTGCTCAAAAAGGCGAGACGGCGGTGGCTCCCTAAAAATGGAATAAGATTCTTCCCGCCTAGCCCCGTTCCGGTGGTGTGTCTAGTATCGTCGGTGGACGTGTGGAGCTGTGTCTCCGGCGAATCGGTCCATGGTGGATTTGCTCGGATCTGTTTGTCGTTTGTCTACGTCGTGTGTCTTCATATTGGATCCTTCTGATCTACGTTACTCCTCATCGTCGGCGGTTGCTGTTCTGGTGTGTTGGTCCTACGGGGCCGTAGCACGACGACTTCCCGATTGTCTGCTACAACATGTTTTGCCCGGCTCCGGTGAGGGAGGGGCGATGATGGCAGAGCATCTTCGGCTCGCTTCAGTGTTTGTAGTCGTAGCTAGGTGGTCTACGGATCTGGATGTAATTTTTGTTATTTCTGGTGTTCGTTGTACTCCCATGATTGAAGATGAATAGATTGGATGTTTTCGCGCAAAAGAAACAAGAAGTTCACAAGTTTGATATTCATACCATTGAAGCCACATACCAACAATAAGTTCACAAGTTTGATATCCATACCAGCAACGAGTTCACAAGTTCACATACGAACAACAAGTTGATAAGTTCCGCAAATTGGTTTGGCATCCATACCAACAAGTTCAAGTCAAATCACAACAAGTTGTCACAAGTCCAACAAGTTTGATAAGAAGTTCACACGTGACATAAAACCGAAAGGATCATACAATTTGCCAACACGACCCCTCGGCGCTGGACATCAACTCCATGGATCATGAGCACTACGGTTGTGGAAAATGAGTAGGAGGGGCATGGATCATAGCTTCCCGAAACGCCCATAGGAGGAGGAGGAGGGACACCTCAACATTGTATCATAGTGGTCGATCGGTTAATATTGGTGGTTATTACGGGAAAAATACTAACCTTGAACTCATCTTCAAGCCTCTCTCTAGCTGCCACTTCTGCCTGTGGCGGTGCCAACTATGAGGCCTCAAATTCCTCCCTTTTCTCTTCTTCCATCTCTATGGTATGTGCGGATTGTTCTGGTTCCAACGCGGCCTATAGTGTCACTGATCCAAAAAAACAGAATTATTTTTCTAAACTGTTATATGTAGTTATACATGGTTCATGCATGTCACTTATATTGATGAATGTGGCAAATATTCTCACTAAGAGATCCCTTAAAATTTGTAGTTCTTTCGACTGATATGTCAATGGTTTAAGACATGTTTTTGTTTCATTTTAGTTATTCTTTGTTGCAATCATTTTAAATTATACTCTTACGTGATAATAAGAAAAACTCAATATCACTGCATATGCACATTTATGTTTGTGACTCATGTTAATTTTTCAATATTGGCATCGTCATAATTATAATTGTGTCCATTGCGGTTCACACCGATACGGTGCACCAACTTTAAGCGGAATACATGCTATATATTTACAAAAACAAATGTTAATAATAATCTTGATGGTCTTCCAAAACAAGCAGACATGGCTGGTCAGAGGACGAACAACGCATCCCTATTGTCTGAAGGAAGTCCGGCGACTGAACGACGACTCCAACTTCTGAATTGCCGCAGTGCCGGTTAACGAATTCGAAGGTGCACCCATGCCTAACAGCATTTTAACTGCTAGCTACATGAAAATTAAAGAAGGACCAACCGCACTTTGCTACAGGAAAATTATAGCCGGACCAACCGCACTTAACTAGTACAGTAGCTAAGTGCGTGCCTAAGTGCACCGTCACGTACGCTCCTGCCCATGCCTTCTTAAGTGCACCACACCATCGATCGTGCTACTCCAACTTGTAGCAACCGAAACCCACTCCTTGAAAGCCACACCGATCTGTGTGATCAGATCACTACCACCAACGCCATGGATCACTCGCCCGCCAAGTTCGTCCTACTCATGGCGGCAGCGGCAACCTGGATCAGCGTCTTCCCCGTGGCCGACGCGTGGTCGGCTCATGAAGTCGCCGCGGGTTGCATACCGCGCGAGCGGGATGCCCTGCTGGCCTTCAAGCAGGGCGTCAACGACACTAAGGATGACCTCGTGTCGTGGCATGAAGGAAGCCAAGATTGCTGCCAATGGGAAGGCATCACCTGCGACAACGCGACCGGCCATGTCGTCGAGCTTGACCTTAGATATAATTTGGTCGGCCAGATAAGTCCTTCCTTGCTTTCACTAGAGCATCTGGAGAGCCTTGATCTCGCCTACACAGGACTGTGTGACCATGCGCATCATCTTCCAGAGTTGCTGGGTTCTTTCAAGAACCTGAGACATCTCGATCTCTCCAACACGCTTTGCCATGGTGAAGCGCCTCCTCAGCTCGGCAACCTGTCGAAGCTGGAATATCTCGACCTCTCCGTCCCGGCTATCATCCAAGAGAGGGACCTAAAAAACATCTCATGGTTAACCCGTCTACCCCTCTTGTCATATCTTGACTTGAGCTATTTGGACCTCAGCTCAGTTGTTGATTGGCCTCTTGTGGTGAGCATGATCCCCTCCTTGGAGTACCTTGATCTTTCTAACTGCTCACTTCCAAGTGCAGCCCGATCCCTCCCACACCTAAACACAACAAATCTTAAGCACCTTGACCTCTCCCGTAACTACTTTGGCCATCCGGTTGCATCTTGTTGGTTTTGGAACATAACAAGCCTTGAGTACCTCGACCTTTCAAATACCACCCTCTATGGCCCGTTTCCTGGTGCACTGGGACATATGACCTCCCTCCAGTGGTTAGATTTGAGCAACATGGGTAACAGAGCCACGATGACAGTGGAGTTGGGAAACCTATGTGATTTGGGAACACTACGGCTTGACCGGAGTCTCTCCTCTGGAAACATAACAGATTTTCTGGAGAAATTGCCAAAGTGTTCGTCCAACAGATTGCAAGAACTGACGTTGAAGAGCAACAATATGGTTGGAAAGCTGATAAATAGTATGGGACAATTAAACAACTTAACTATGCTTGACCTTTCTCACAATAACATTACAGGAACTATACCACTAGGCATTGATAAGCGCTCTTATTTATGGCACTATGACCTTTCTTACAACCGTCTTACTGGAGCTATACCCTCATGGTTGGGGAATTGCACTAGATTGTGGTATCTTTCTCTTTCCAACAACCTGCTCACTGGACATATACCGCATGGTTTTGCGAGTTGTGCCGCGTTACTTACACTTGACATTTCGGACAACCATCTTAGTGGAGCAATACCTCCGGGATTGGGGAATTGCACTAGTCTGGGGCAACTTTATCTTTATAGTAACCATCTTACTGGACATGTGCCATCCAAGATCGGTATGCTTGGTCATTTGTCTGATCTCGACCTTAGCAACAATAATCTTGATGGCATGATCACGGAAGAACACCTGCTTGGTCTGAAGAACTTAGAGCACATGGATTTATCACACAATTCTTTCTCGGGACCTTTACCATTACATTTTGGATCTCGATGGTTAGCAGAACTGTCTTTATCCTACAATTACTTCAGTGGACCTATTCCTAAATATATTTGTCAGTTAGAGTTCCTACTTGTCTCGGAATTGTCATACAACTTTCTAGAGGGAGAACTTCCTGGTTGTTCTTATAAATCTAGCTTGGTTTACCTCCTCTTGAGTAATAACAACTTTTCCGGCAAGTTTCCATCATCAGCCCGAAACTACTCAAGATTGGCTTTCCTAGATCTCTCAAGGAATAACTTCTATGGAACATTGCCGTCATGGATTGGAGAGTTGGTAAATTTGAAATATCTGCAACTAAGCCACAACTTGTTACATGGAGATATTCCACCGAATGTCACAAATCTATATTGCCTTTGTCATTTGAATTTAGCCAGAAATAGTATATCTGGAGTTATACCGAGCTCTTTGTCAAAATTAACTGCAATGACCCAAGCAAACTCAACGAAACATGGGACCGACAAGTCTTGCAGGTCCAACAACTATGGAGTTATGAAGAAAGAAATTTGGCTTGTTGTAATGAAGCGCCAAGAACTTAAGTATGGTACTGGATTTTTTGATGTGCTGAGCATTGACCTATCACTCAACAAATTAGTTGGTCGAATTCCAGACGAGTTAACTTCTCTTAATGGGTTGTTAAATTTAAACTTATCATGGAATCACTTGAGTGGACAAATTCCTGCAGAGATTGGGGCTATGAAGTCAATTGAGTCACTTGACCTCTCAAGGAACAACCTTTATGATGAGATCCCGACAAGCTTGTCGAATTTGACGTACTTAAGCTCATTGGACCTATCATATAACAACCTTACAGGAAGAATCCCCCTAGGCAATCAACTTGACACAATCTACTCGGAGAACCCGTCCATATACGCTGGTAACATTGGCCTGTGTGGCCCTCCTCTCGAAAGGAATTGCTCAGGAAACAATGGCCTTGAGCATGTGAATCAACAAACAAGTGAGAAGGTCTACGAGCCACTGTTATCCTTGTACTTTGGACTTGGGTCTGGGTTTGTGGCTGGCCTCTGGGTCGTGTTTTGCTCTCTACTATTCAACAAAACATGGAGAGCTTCCTATTTTCGCCTCTTCGACAAGTTGTATGACAATGCATATGTGTTTGTGGTTGTTACTTGGGGCATGATAAATGGCAAGGGAACTACAAGTTGAGCACTCTAGATGACAATCAGATGGTGTTGTCGTCGTAGTATGTAGTGGGCTCTATAAATAATTCTTGTTGACCATGTATTTTCTTAGTAGTTGGCACTAGTAGGTGCTTTTTTATCCTCTAATAATGCATGTAATTGATCGGTATTGGTTTGTACACTGAATAAGATAGAACACATACGACGAAATGATCAAACATCTCCTTTTGTCCGCTTGCATGTAGTTAGGATGTTCCAAAGAAGACCATCCATCTCTTTTTCTGTGAGAATTTTCAAATGAAGCATGAGCACAACAATTTTCCACCGGTTTGCTAACGAACTACAGAACGTTTTGTATGCGATCAGTTTGTTTGTGACCCATGCCTACACACACGAGGGCCCTTGTCTACCGACAATCTTGTTATGCCTTTCTCTCCTCGGTTGGCCTTTTTCATCCTAATAGTTTTTTCAAATTCATGATTGTTTAAATTCTTAACTTTTTTAAAATTCGGAAGCATTTTTTCGAATTCACGGATTTTTTTTTCAAGTTCGCAAGCATTTTTGGAATTCCGGGACGTTTTCAAATCCAAAAGATATTTAAATCCATGATTTTTTCGATTTCACATTTTTGTCAAAATTAACATTTTTTGAGGGATCTTTTTTAAAAACTAACGGAAAGAGCAATCTGGATTTTTCTTATACAGCGGGCCAGCCGAAAAAACCAACGGACAGAAGGGCCGAGCGAGCGACATTACTGGGCCGATACTTTTTTCTTTTCTTAGGAGCTCCGACTTGGCCCATCGTATCATAACACCGAATTTCCGTAGCTGAATCTGCGTGCCCCCTTCCCCCTCGTCCCCGGCGGCGCTCACCCCTAACCGGCGACCACCGGCGACGCCCCGACGGCCGGTTCCCCACCTCACCCCCCGTCCAACGTCTTCACCCCGGCGGCCATCCATCTCTCCCGCGGCGCCCGACGGGTACGTGGACCACAACGCGGCCTCCAAGACCTAATCCGACAAACTGCCGTCCTAAAATCTCCCCTGCAGGTCCACCACCGTCGTGCCCTAGCGCTGCCGCCGCGCCGCAGCACAGCCTCACCGCCGACGGCCCAGCTCCCCCGCGCCTCGCGCGCGTGGCCGCCGTCTCCCGTCCCCGTTCCACCCCTCCGCGCCCCTGCTGCCTCCGCCCCGTCCGCAGCCCCGGCCATCTAGATCCGCCGCCCCTGTCTGGCCTCGGACCGGATGGACCTCTCCGTTACGCTGGCCCTCAGCTCCCCCACGGAGGTACGGCCCGCCGGCCGGAAACCTACCTACCTCCCGCCATTCAACACTGCTTGTTGCTGCATTCACCGTGTCTAATCTAGCAGAATTAATACACCAGGAACTCAAATTTCTTTCACAATTCTTTCAGTTTAACCCCCTTGTATTTTGCAGCATGGGGAGCAGCTGAGGAGGCGCCAGCACTCATTATCAGAACTGGTACACTGTCATTTATACACATATGGATTGGTGTTGTAAATCTTTGGTGTATCTGTTTTGGCTGATGTTAATTGGCTTTCCCCTGTCTTTCCATTAACCGCAGACTTATGCAAGAGATGAAGACGCAACGAAACTTGAGACCACACGTGCACGGTGTAATAACCTTTCTCTTCAGTAGTTGTAACTATTAATATCTCTACATTCAAGGAATCTTGTACCCCTTACCCAAATGTCATCGATTGTACGACGCATCTTGCCCTACTATTTTACCCATAGTTGCCCTTTTATTTTTGCAGTGTTAAATGTTCTCAAAAGGCATGAAGATCTGAAAGAGCGCCTCTCGCGGTACTCCTTTCTCTGCTCTTTTTTTCTGTCCAAAGCTTTTGGATTCTAATAAGTTGCCGGATGTAGACTCAGTTGGCCAACTAAGTATTTATTGGTTTGTGATAAAATATTGTTCAGATTCCTTAGCATGTGACATTTGCATAAGCAAATTTTCAACAACTCTGTTCAAACTGTTAGCTGTTTGCTCGTACAATTATGGCTTCTTTTTCATGATAGTTGACCCGAGCATTTACCCTCTCATCAGTTTCTAATGTGGGAAACTGTGAGGTCATCCTTTTGTAGCTATCAGTTAAACTAGATGCTTAAACAGTTAGGATTTCCTTGGTCCTTTTTGTCGGCAGAATTTTATGCTGCCAATATCTTTGCAACTGCATTGAATTCTCTGAATGTTCAACTTCCTATGGATGGGATCAAATTGAAGCAAAAAAATAGTGGTTGAAAAAATGATACATGCAAAAGAAAGGGGGCGGGGGGAGTGAGCAAAAAAAAAAAAAATAGTGGTTAGAAACAACAGTTAAAGAGCAAAGATAATGCTAGAACTAATATTAACTTGAATTCTCAATTGCAGCATAAAAAATTTATGCTGATAAAACTTGATCGTTCAATACTGGTCTATCATGTCACATCCTGCCAACTTTGATCACCTCTGTTGTTGGTACTAAGCCCAACGAATGGGATCTTCTGCAGAAAGTTGCTATTGTTTCCTGCTTGACATTTTAATTAAGCACAACTGTTCTTATCTTCTTATTCCTGACATATTCGGGTGATATCTGAGATGATTTTTCCTGAAGTATAGTGGCCTTTAAATATGTGGACGCATGACTAGTAGAGCATTCTTTTACATCTTCACTATATTATTTTAGGGATTCTGATAAGCTGATTTTTGAGCGTCTACAGAAAGAATTTGAGGCTGCACGAGTTGCACAAACCGAAGGTACAGTCTGCTTCAGCTCCTTTTGTTTTTACCTTCTAGATTTTTATTTTAGGATTTTTAGCAACTCCCAATACCAAATAGTATGTGGGACTAATCTGTTATACTATCTCCTGCAATTTTTCCGGAACTCATGAGCCTTTGTTTACAACTTTCCCTGATTAGATGGATTAGTTGTCATTTAAAAAAATGTGGCTTTAGCATCAAATTGATAACTTACCTGCTAACCCACACAATGGCTCCACCGTTTTTTGCAAAATCACTCACAGATCATTCGATAATTATTTCCATTTCAATTTCACCAGAACTAGAGTTCATTATGCAGGAACTCAAGCAGCCTTAGCATAACATAATGAATATGATTAGTAGTACTTTAATTCTCTGAACTACACACACATATATATGTACTGAAATTTATAGATCTACTTTGCTAGAAAATCTAAACCATATTTGGTGTAAATGTGAACCAAAAACTTTCATTGCAAGTGGTAGATCAATCGTTATGGCTATGAGCTTATTGTCCTTGTACGTAAAGTACTCATCTGTAATTAGATGGAAATATTTATCAGACTGATTATTTCACACTTCCGTATGTGTTCTATGCTGCTTTCCACATTGCTGCCTCTTTTTTTGAGGATAATATCACATATTCTTTATTTACTACTCCCTCCGTCCCATAATGTAAGACGTTCTTTGACACTAGTGTAGTGTCAAAAAATGTCTTACATTATGAGACGGAGGGAGGGTTGTGATAGGCTTGGCGAGCCAACGTAAAAACTAGCCAGTCCCATAGGTATGAAACCCATTTGAGTGAGAATAGTACTAGGATGGGTGACCTCCTAGGAAGTCCTCGTGAAAGGGTTTCATATCTAAGGGTTGTGATAGGCTTGGCGAGCCAACGTAAAAACTAGCCAGTCTTTTGGGTATGAAACCCATTTGGGCGAGAGTAGTACTAGGATGGGTGACCTCCTGGGAAGTCCTCGTGAAAGGGTTTCATATCTAGCCTACCCCAACTTGTTTGGGATAAAAGGCTTCGTAAGTAAGTAAGTAAGTATGAGACGGAGGGAGTATTTTTCATGTGTTGGAAGTATTGTCATATTCTTGGATTGTGTCGTTGCAGCCAGTATGGCACATATTTAGTATTCTCATACAATCTGATAGTATAATTTTAATCAGTTTTTATCCTACAGCTTCATTTCTTACACTTAGGCTTTTGCATTTTTGTAGAGATTTCAATAGATGATGAGCAGTGGAATGATGGTTTGCTGGCAACAATCCGTGAGAAGGTATTTAATCTGAAGCACCATATTCTCGTATTGATTCCACATGAAAAATACTGTTTGCTCTGTGCATTTAGAGTTTATAACAAGTTTGCTTTATCTCATAGACCAGGTCCATATAGAGGCTGAAAGGAAGGCGATGGTTAACCTGGCAAATGTTCCAACAGACTCTCAATTTCAATCAAGGACGACTTATAGAATCAGAAATAAGGTAACCTTATTCTTAGAGTCCAGCTTTACCTACCATAAAAACTACTCTTTATACTGTAGTTTATCGTTGGGTGGTTGATATTTTGAAAATTTTAACTAATAAAATACTCCCTCCGTCCCATAATGTAAGACGTTTTTTGACACTACACTAGTGTCAAAAAACGTCTTACATTATGGGACGGAGGGAGTATAAGTTATATGTATCAAAAATAATATCATTGGAAACTACATTCAAATACAAATCCAACACTAGAATTTTTGGTGACATGCATTTACATTTTGCTAGTCAAATATGTGGTTAAACTTTGACCCGAAATACGATGGGGACTAATAAACCAAGACGGAGGCAGTTGTTAATTGGGACCTGAGATGTAGTTGGTGTTTTATAGCGTTCTGTGATCAGTTTATTCCAATTCACCGAACTCTTTTGGCTACAACATGAATGGCGGATCCATAGTGTTGGTATGGGCCGGGGTGCACGGTGTCACAGTTTCTCATTCTTGTTCTCTTCCTAGGATTGCTACAACCATACAAGTGACCACCAAAACTAAATCTAGTCTTCAGACCATGTTTCATCTACCTTGTAACATGGCATTATGTTGTCTTGGAATGAAATTATGTTCATGTCTTGGCATGTTATATTGAACTAATGCATCTATTCCATTACTTTCCTTATTTTGCCAGTTAATCTGACTAATCATTTTCTATTTTGTAGGTTATCTATTGTTTGGATGGTGCCAGAATTGGTATACAGTATGAGACATTCTTCGCTGGTGATTACGCTTAACATTTTCCATATCATTTTTCCCATGAAATGTCTGAATTGTACCATGCAAAGCTTTGTGTTAGATATGCAGAGGCGATGTTTTGCAAATCGGACAGTTATGTAAACACCAATATGTTATTTCGTAGAATTAGTTTGCTTCAAATCAAAACATACTTATTTCATTGTGCAAACCCTGACATTCTGAATAATGCTACTACAACATAAGCATGATAAGTAATAAGTTATCAAAAAGAAATAAGATAAGAACATAGAAACTCTAGACACATGGTTTGCTGCACTAAATAACATGCGCATTATATTTTGCAGGAGAGCCCTGTGAAATTTATCATTGTGTTTTGGAGAGCAAGTCATTCCTTGAAAAGATGACTGTGACTGAACACACCTTACCTTTCTTTCTGCCGATTCGAGAAGTAGAAACTGAGCACTTGTCATCTAACGCCATCGTAAAGTTTCTTCATGGGCCCCTTGCATTTTCTGTGCAATTATTCAAATAGTTCTATCTACTTACATGGCTCCTTTTCCCTTGCAGAGGTTTATTGATCATCTTGTAGAAATTTTGCAGTCGTATATTGACAGGAGAGAACAGGTCAGTATCAGATTTAGGAGTTGCTCTCGAATGTAAATTGCCTGTACACACTATCTCCCTTCTACTCCCTCCGTCCCAAAATAAGTGTCTCAAGCTTAGTACAACTTTGTACTAGAGCTAGTACAAAGTTGAGACAGTTATTTTAGGACGGAGGGAGTATTATATTATCCATTGTGAAATGCAAGAAATCAGGCAATAAAACCTTGTATGCATATGCTTGAATTATAGGGCTGTAGGTATGTACTCATGTTGTTAAAAATAGATCTTGGAGAGCATTGCGTTATGTGAGCTGTGAAGCAAAACTTATGTCGTATCCATATTCCTTCTATTAGAGTTGGAAATTTCCATGTACTTGAAAGACGGCCACTGCTATATGACCTTTAATCTTTCTGTGTTGGGAATAACTCTAATTCACCGCTGTTTTCCATCCAAAATCCAGAAGGACCATTGTATCTCTGCACTTTGGCTAAGGTGAACTCTCTCTGAGACTAGCTTCTCATACAGATCCTCGCTTCAGTCGTTTGGAACACAATGCTTCCTTAGATTTGAAGTCGTCGACCCAGCATTGCCTTTGTGTTGTGCCTCGGGTGTCACCTCCAAGGGGAAGGGCCCCTGTCACTGGGCTAAGGGTGCGAGAGGAGAGCGTTAATTAGTCTGTTTGATGAGTGAGCCTTGTTGTTTGGCTTGTCGTTGTGTGGGATGTGGCAGTTGGGCCGAGTAAGGGATCTAGCCAAGCAAAAAGGCCCAAGATTACCTTATTCCTGGGGTTGGAGAAGAACTGAAGAAGGGAAACCAATTAGGCCATGGAATAAAATTGCAGGTGTGGCCATCTAGTGTTTACAAGGGGATATATACTGTGTGGGTTAACTAAGATTATTTTGGGCCGGGGGGCCACGACAGTCCAACTAACCTCCCCTATTGCTTTGGTGGTATTATTTCCGTAGTTACACCTCATCGAGCTAATTTTACCTATTGTGATTTACCTACACATGACATATTCGGGTAATTCATAAGTACCTTCCATCTTTTCGTTAAGTGTTTCGGGCATACGACTTCTGCTTCACTGCTAGACTAGAGAAGAGTGAACATCATGGTTGAAACCACAGGTTCTATCTGATAACCTGTAACAATGAACTTCGAATTCAAAATTCGGTGAATAAAATATATTTGTTATCCGTGATTCTACTTATTCGAAATTTGAAACAGCTATATTTTTTTAGCCTTCATGACGTTTGCGTTGATCACAGTGAAGTTTATAATTCTAATGCTTTCCATTGAATTCATGTTCAAGGTTCGTCTTATCAAGGAGCTCTATGGCAACCAAATCGGGGAATTGTTCCACAGTCTTCCATATACCTTGATAGAGTTTACATTGGAAGATTTTGAATGGTAAGGCCACACTCTCCTGTTACATTTTGCTGTAGTACAACCACGCTCATACTAAAATATTCTAATCCACACAGTGCTCTCCTTTATATTATCTGTAGCATTTATATACTGAAACTGCGTATTGTACACTCTAGAGACTGAAGTTTCTCCTCCTGTGTGACTTGAGCAGCAAGGTTACAGTGAGTATCCGATATTCAGATCTAATCTTGACCCTGCCTAGTCAGGCGAGGGTCTTGGCCTGGCCGCTTCGCTCTGCAAAGAGAATATCTGCTGCAGACCGCCGTGCTCAGCCTGTACCATCTCGCCTCTCCTATGCTGAGAGCGCGCTGAAGACCTTGAGTTTGCCAGAAGGTTCCTCCTAACTTAACCATTGCCTCTCTCTTCGTAGTTAAGGCATACAACTCTGTGCTGAGATTGTTCTGATCTATATGTACTTTTGCTCCCCAATTTTTCTTCTATGTTTCAGCATACGCGGAGATTGTCCTGGAGCTGCCCCGCGCTCTGAAGCAGATGTTCTACTCTCAGGAAAGCGACTGAAGCGAAGCGTGCGTGTACAGAGTTTATTTAACCTTACGGATGCGGGTACTGAATATTTGACAGCAGAGTAGTAGTTTGGTTCTTCGCTTGGCGTCTGTCATTTCTGCATACGTATTACGTAATGCCTTCAATCTGGGCCGATCTGGGAGGCGCACATTTTTGCCTTCTCGTTCAGTTTACTGCTTTGCGGGCACGCCCTAGTTTGAAAGAGTAAGGACCTGACGTGTGGTACGTGCACATGGTAACTCCAAATGTTTTTGATGGCAAGTTTAGTGACACGAGGACGGCAACTTTAGTTACGCATTACAACTTTCATGCTTAGTTTATTTTTGACACTGCTGTGTGTCACTGGTATTTGTCATCCTTGCGCAGCGGCGAAGCCAGCCTAAAGTATCTGTGGGTCGACCATATTTTTGGATTTTGTTTTCTTCATGATAAACAGTTACTGAACAATGTTTTTAAGCTTATTTTCCAAAAAGCTGTGGGTCAGTTGACCCCATAGCTAACATGTAGCTTCGCCGTTGTCCTTGCATGATTGAAATTGCCATAAAAAACGTCAGGGCCGGAGTGCCCCGAACAAAGTTTTTTCTAGTGGTTAGAATAATTGGCGCTATCCCACAGGTTGATGTAGGCTTTAAGATCACCTAACGACGCGTTTGGTTGGACACAGGTTACGTCTTCAGTATGCTGTATTAGGGTTGTATTAGAGCATCTGACTCTCAAACCGTCCACAACCTTCTAGAATATGCTCTCCGAACGTGTTCGGTCATTCAACACGGATGTGTATCGGTTTGTCGAGAGGTTCAGATGTACTTTTTCTAGTTGACAGGTTTAGATGTACTTTTTTCGAAAACAGCCATGTAGAACTCAGACACCAACAGCCCACCCAAAACCCCTCTAGGACCCCGCATCTACATCCTCCCATTTTCTCTCCTTTAGTTTTTCACTCTTGCATTCGTCGCCGTTCCACCACCCTGGCCGTCATGCCACACCCTTACCGAAACTCGACGAGTCCGTCACATCCAACGGTACACCCAAGCCCCACGCCGTTTCTCCTTTGTTGATGTTCCACACATCTCCGGCTGTTGCGCAGGTACCATCCGCTCCTACGATGCTCATCAAGCTCGGCAACTGTTTGGTAAATTGCTCGAGCTAAGTTTTTTTGTCCCTTCTTTGAAGCAATGGATTCGGATACGGAGTACATATACGAGCACTATGTTGAGTTGTCCGACTCGTCCGACTACGCGAATGAGTTGGCGATGGTGCATGCAGTGCTTGCAGACGCGGAGCGTGCATAAGTGCATGTTCTCAATTTCAAGGGATCGATCAAGGATAATCGAGTGCTCAACCGCAATAGGGCGCGCGACCATCTGACGCTGGTGGACGACTACTTTGCCACCAATGCCCTGTTTGCTAACAATTTTTGCTGGCGCTTTCAAATGCGCAAAAATGTCATCGATCGTCTCTAACATGGCGTCCGGCCCTTTGATGAGTACTTCATCTGAGGAAGGATGCCGTGGGAAGGATTGGGTTCTTTGGTTACCAGAAGTGCACGGCCGCATTGTGGATGCTTGCACATGAAAGGAACGCTGATTCATGGGACGAGTACCTATGGATGTCTGAGAGCACACGGATGCCATGGTCAGGTGTGCAACTGCCGTGGTCGACGTGTTTGGACCTTAGTACCTGAGAGAACCAACTGTGGCAGACACCGAGAGGATCTTGGCAATCTTGAAAGCAAGAGGGTGGCCAGGTGTCGGTGTCAAAACCGGCGGATCTCGGGTAGGGGGTCCCGAACTGTGCGTCTAGGCGGATGGTAACAGGAGACGAGGGACACGATGTTTTACCCAGGTTCGGGCCCTCTCGATGGAGGTAAAACCCTACGTCCTGCTTGATTAATATTGATGATATGGGTAGTACAAGAGTGGATCTACCACGAGATCAAGGAGGCTAAACCCTAGAAGCTAGCCTATGGTATGATTGTTGTAATGTATGTTGTGTCCTACGGACTAAAGCCCTCTGGTTTATATAGACACCGGAGGAGGCTAGGGTTACACAGAGTCGGTTACAATGGTAGGAGATCTACATATCCGTATCGCCAAGCTTGCCTTCCACGCCAAGGAAAGTCCCATCTGGACACGGGACGGAGTCTTCAATCTTGTATCTTCGTAGTCTTGGAGTCCGGCGGACGATGATAGTCCGGCTGTCTGGACACCCCCTAGTCCAGGACTCCCTCAGTAGCCCCTGAACCAGGCTTCAATGACGATAAGTCCGGCGCGCATAATGTTCGGCATTGCAAGGCGGGTTCCTCCCTTGAATAATCCAGAGAAGATCATGAACACCAGGATAGTGTCCGGCTCTGCAAAATAAATTCCACATTCCACCGTAGAGAGAATAAAATGTACACCAGTCCAATCTGCTGACGTATTATGCGGCGTGACATCACACCGCTACCAAGCCTTTGTTTGAATCGTTTTTTACTATACCACCTCAGCACGTTTAGCGAAGCGGTTTCCTTGGCACGTCTTGTTGAAGCAGATATCGTGTTCCCCTTATTCCGGGATTCTCATCAATACGGACGTGGGTAACCCAACCGCGCCATTGATGGTGGCGCTTGGGAGATAAGCGAGTTTTATCAGGCCAGCGGGACGCATAGTTTTCGTCCGCCTATATATAAGGGATAAGGATTTACCTTCTCACCTACGCCTTCTTCCTCCTTTGCTTATCCATCCCCGCGTACTCAAGCTCCAACGCCCAAGCTCGCGCATCTCGCCTCGACCTTCTCCGAATATGTCCGGAGCGGGAGGCAAGTGGTTGGCCTTCACCGTTAAGGAGGAGCACATCACCAAGCTGCGCAACGCCGGATATCTCTCCGGCGATATCGCGCATCGGTTGCCCGACGAGGGGTAGCTCGTCCCTACCCCTGGGCCTCACGAGAGGGTTGTCTTCCTTCCCCACTTCCTCGGCGGACTGGGCTTTCCGCTCCATCCATTCGTCCGGGGGCTCATGTTCTATTACGGCCTGGATTTCCACGATCTGGCGCCGAACTTCATCCTCAACATCTCGGCATTTATCGTCGTGTGTGAGGCCTTCCTCTGCATCCGGCCCCACTTCGGCCTGTGGCTCAAGACCTTCAACGTCAAGCCGAAGGTTGTGAAGGGCATGCAAGCGGAATGCGGAGGCGCCATGTTGGGTAAGTTGCCCAACGTTCTCTGGCTCGAAGGGGCCTTCGTGGACTCCGTCAAGGGCTGGCAATCGGGGTGGTTCTACATCATCGAGCCGCGCAAGCCCACATGGGCGGCGGCCCCCGAGTTTAGATCTGGCATCCCCACGCAGCTCACCTCCTGGAAAGAGAAGGGCTTGCTGTGGGGCGATCCGAAGGAGGTGACGGGACTCCGAGCCTGCATCCAGAAGCTGGTGAGCAATAAGCTCAGGCTCGTCGACGTGGTCCAAGTCATGCTCATCCGCCGGATTCTCCCATGCCAAGAACGGGCATTCAATCTATGGGAGTTCAATCCGGAACAGCACCAGGCACTGAGCGGGCTCTTCGATACGACATACGAAGGCGCCTGGAGGGTGCTGTTTAAGGGCGCCGAAGCCCCCGCATCCACGACGGAAGATCGCGGATTCAGCTCGCAGCATCCAACTGACGAGGTAAGTGATTCAACCCCATTACGGGACACTTTGTAGTAATCGAATTGATTATAAGAGGGTTTCATTCTTTCCTTTCCTTTGACAGGAATGGATGGAGAAGGCCAAGCAGCTTATCAGCCCGGTTCCCATGCCAGAAGACCCAGTGGACGCCCGTTTAGCAGGGCTGCTGGTTCCGGCACCGCATGTGGTGCCGGAGAAGAAGGCCAAGAAGGTGGTCGCGGGGACTCGAAAGAGTTCCCGCAATCAGGCGTCTGACGACGAAGCGTACTCCTCCCCCGAAGACGAGGAGGAGGAGGAGTACTCTCTCCCGGAGGAGGGAGAGAAGAAGAGGAAGGCTTCCCCAATAGGGGAGGCCGAAGGGTCCAAGAGGGGGAGAACTATCCCCCTGGACAGTTTCGCCAATACCACCGTTGGCGAGGATGAGTGGCCTCCAAGGGCCAGGCGTCTGGCGAGATCGCAAGTATCCGGATCCTTGATATGCAATATCTTTTATGTTGCGTAGTGTCCTTCTAACGCCGCATTCTGTCCGTAGTCCGGCTGATGATGATCTCCCCGCTTCATCAAGCAGGTCCTTGGCCCCGTCGAATGTGGATTCACTTCTGACCGCCTCTACCCCACGCGCCGACGAGGACGCCGAGGTGGGATCCCAGAGAGGGACCCATCAGGAGGAGGCTCCAGAGGCGCCGTCGGGCAGCCTCCCGGACTTTGCGCCGGACTATACATCGGAACCCGCAGTGGTTCCAGAGTCCGGCAAGCGGCCCCTTCGAAAGAAGGGCAAGACCGTGACACCGGCGGCCTCCGTCCAACCGGAGGCGCCGGATAACTCGTTGGAGGCGCTTAAAGGCGCTTCCATCGAGGAAGAACACCGCACTATCATGAGTGCGGTGATTCAAAAGGTTCAGCTCGCCAAAAGCGGGCTGACCGAAGCCTGCCGCAGCCTTCTAACAGGCTTTGAGGTAAGAAGTTAAAATTATGTAATATAATACCGCATAGACAGTAGCCCCTGATGCTCAGTTCGGTGTTCGGAAAGAAAAAGCCGGACTGAGGATCTAACAAGATATATGCAGGGTTGCTTAAAATATGTCAATATGGGTTTGTAGGCTGCGCTGCTAACCTCTGCCGCACTAACGGCGGAGGTCGATGTGCTAAACCAGGATCTCGAGCGGTCCGAGCGAGAGCTCGGCCATGCGAAGAACCAGCTCGAGGACAAAGAAGGTGAGTAACACCACTTTGAATAGTTACCTTACAGAAAAGGATTTTGGTTGCAATAAAATTAACAAGGATAATATGGGTATTGCAGGGGCCACGAACGAGGTGGCAGCCCTGAAGGAGGCTGTGTCCACGGCCGAACGCAGTGCGGCCGCGGAACGGGCAGAGCGAGAAAAGCAGGAGGCACGGGTGGCGGAAGTTCGGCAAGAGCTCCAGGCTCTCATGGAAAAGCATGAGAGTTTGGAGCGTGACTCCAAGACTTGAGAGTCCGAGCTTGCCTCGGCTCTCGAAAGTGCCAAGTCCGCCAAGGCCGAGGCCCATAAGGCCCTTCAGGAGGTTGAAGATGTAAAGAAAATAGCGGCGGGTAAGGCATTTTTCATGCAAAGCAAGCATGTTAATGTAAAATACCTGACACTTACCCGCATTCGGAGCTCTCCAGGGGCGTTTGCAGATCTGCCGCATAGTGCGTCCGATGCCGCCGCATTCTATCGTGGCGAGGAGGGGAGCTCGACGGAAAAAGTCTTCTGGTCTCAGTATGCTGAGGCCGGACACCCGGTGCCCCCAAGCGACCAGCTGAAGCAGCTGGTCGAACTCCACAAGGTAGCTGAAGAGGCCATGAAGGGTCTTATAGTCCAGCTGTGGCCTGGACAGGCCATGCCTGGGAGCTACTTTGGCCTCGTGCGGCGGCTGGTTGATGCATGCCCCTGGGTGGATGTCATCAAGCGCTCCGCCTGTATTGAAGGCGCTCGCCGGGCCCTCGCCCGCACAAAGGTGCATTGGGGCAAGTTGGATGCGGAGAAGCTTCTCACGGACCCACCGCCACCGGGCAAGGAGTATCGCACGCCCGAAATGTATTATAAAACTGTCCTGAAGGGAGCCCGCGATATTGCGGATGAGTGCCCCAGAAATGTAATCTTTGAGTGAATTTGCTATGTATTATCCTGTGCGCTGAAACTTTGTTCATGTGCACTTTGAGCAACGCTTTTTTAATTTAAAATATTACCTTCTGTGCGGCCATTTATAAAATCTGAGAGATGGCAAGTCGTTGGCTTCAGCCCCCAAGCCACGAGTGCTGGGGTGTTCGGGATAAACTTGAGCACTCTTGTTCCCATTGTTGGGTCCATCGAGGGAGGCGCTCAACACAACGAACAAGGCAACCGGACTTATAATGCTTGAACACTCTCACTTAGCCATAGAATTCTATAATTTTAAATTTCGGCGAAGCCCCTGGTGTTCGGAAGACCGAATCCGGGGCGCTATCCACGCCTTCGTCGGACATTGTCCGGAACTTCGCTCGAAGCGGCGTGAGTCTTTAAGGACCCGAAAAAACCTCTCGAACAGCGACCAGTCTCTCACCTTATCATGCCGGTCAGTTTTAGCTTTCTCCACTGAGGCGCTCGCCCGGCTCAACCGGGGCGCAATCGCAGTGGTTCTCCCAGTGCCACCTTAGCCGACAGAACGGAACGTAAGGCACCAAAACGTGGGAGCCGGGAAAACCCAACTATTGACCCAAGACATGATTCGGAGCCGATTCATATAATGCTATAAGTTCGGGGTGCCACACTTATGAAAGTGTTCGGACTTATCACACCATAGAGTGGGGAACATAAGCCCCTGGCGTATTAGGCCGTACCAAAATATACGGGCGCACGATGTCATATAATGAGCATATATATATAAAAGGTAATGCAATTGCAATCAAAAAGGTGCTGCATTATTTATGAAAGAAAGTCTGCTAGGAGAGCGGACTGATACAAATAGTGCGGTAAGCAAGGGATTTGGACTAAGTAAACATGTCCCCCTCCAGGGGTGAGCTGCGGACTTGGTGTATATAATTGAATTTAATGCTCGTAATTGAGACCACCTGAGTGTTCGTCGCAGCCTCCTTTAGTCCCTGACTGTTGCATCATGAGTTCGGCAGGTTCGCCGCCGGACAGGGCTTCTGGTTAACGGAGTCCTGTGTACATAAAAGAAGGAAAATAAAAAATAAAAATAAAAAAAGGGGGGCACACTTGCGAGCCCCCGGTGTGGTCGAACCGCACTCTGGGTCCGTTGCGATCGTGCCCCCTCCCCTGTGCCC
This sequence comes from Triticum timopheevii, assembly GCA_963921465.1. Classification (NCBI taxonomy): domain Eukaryota; kingdom Viridiplantae; phylum Streptophyta; class Magnoliopsida; order Poales; family Poaceae; genus Triticum; species Triticum timopheevii. Next base: position 14,456,776 of record OY997272.1, on the reverse strand, counting down.
ATGGTATCTCCAAAGCGTAATGATGTACGCGGAGTGTTATTATTGCGATCATGCGCGGGCGAGGGTTGGGGCCGCATTGCTACGCATGCTCTGATCGCGCCAGGTGGTCTTGGTTGGTATTGCTTCGGGCGCGTTTTGCTGTATCCGGCTGTTTAACGGCCGGACTGGAGAATTGCCTTAAGAGGCTGCTCTGTACTTCTGCCGCGAGAGCCGCTGTATGTTCCTCCGTTCGGAGGGAGCGTTCTGTATTCCCATTGACCGTGATGACTCCACGAGGGCCTGGCATCTTGAGCTTTAGGTATGCATAATGCGGCACCGCGTTGAATTTTGCAAACGCGGTTCGTCCGAGCAGAGCGTGATAGCCGCTGCGAAGCGGGACTATGTCGAAGATTAACTCTTCGCTCCGGAAATTATCCGGGGATCCGAAGACCACTTCCAGTGTGACTGAGCCTGTACAGTTGGCTTCCACTCCTAGTATGACACCTTTAAAGGTTGTCTTTGTAGGTTTAATTGTTGAGGGGTCTATGCCCATTTTGCGCACTGTATCCTGATAAAGCAGGTTCAGGCTACTGCCGCCGTCCATCAGGACTCTCGTGAGGTGAAATCCATCGACGATTGGGTCTAAAACCAATGTGGCGAATCCGCCATGGCGTATGCTGGTCGGATGGTCTCTTCGATCGAAAGTGATCGGACAAGAGGACCATGGATTGAACTTCGGGGCGACTGGCTCCATCGCATAGACGTCCCTTAGTGCGCGTTTCCTCTCCCTCTTGGGTATATGGGTCGCGTATATCATATTCACCATCCGCACTTGTGGGGGAAAACCCTTCTGTCCTCTATTGTTCGGCGGTCGGGTCTCTTCCTCGTCGTCGCTGTTTAGCCGCTTGTCATTGTTTTCGGCAATTAACTTGCCGGCCTGCTTGAACACCCAGCAATCTCTATTAGTGTGGTTAGCTGGCTTTTCAGAGGTGCCATGTATCTGGCATAAGCGGTCGAGTATTCGGTCCAGATTGGACGGACCCGGAGTGGTTCTTTTGAATGGCTTCTTCCACTGACCGGGTTTAGAGCCTCGGAATCCGGCGTTGACTGCCGTATCCTCCTTATCGTCGCCGTTAATGCGGCGTTTGTTTTTGTTTCGACGTGACCTGCCGTTGTTGTCCTTAGTATCCGGACTGCCAGAATTTTTGCGGAGATTGTTACTGCGGGCTAGCCAGCTATCCTCTCCCGCGCAGAAGCGGGTCATTAATGATGTGAGGGCTGCCATAGATTTCGGTTTTTCCTGGCCCAGGTGCCGGGCTAGCCATTCGTCGCGGATGTTATGCTTGAAGGCTGCAAGGGCCTCTGCATCCAGACAGTCGACGATTTGATTTTTCTTCGTCAAGAACCGTGTCCAGAATTGTCTGGCCGATTCGTCTGGCTGCTGAATGATGTGGCTTAGGTCATCGGCGTCTGGTGGTCGCACATACGTGCCTTGGAAGTTATCAAGGAATGCGGCCTCCAGGTCTTCCCAACACCCAATTGACTCTGCGGGCAAGCTGTTAAGCCAATGCTGAGCTGGTCCTTTAAGCTTGAGCGGGAGATACTTGATGGCGTGGAGATCGTCGCCGCGGGCCATATGGATGTGGAGAAGATAATCTTCTATCCAAATCGCGGGGTCTGTTGTGCCATCGTAGGATTCGATGTTTACGGGTTTAAACCCTTCGGGGATTTGATGATCCATTACTTCGTCAGTGAAGCATAGTGGGTGTGCGGCGCCTCTGTATTGAGCAATATCACGACGCAGCTCGAGAGAGCGCTGTCTGCCGTGTTCGGCCCGGCCGGGGTTATTATATCCGGTACAACGGTATTCGTCATGGGTCGTGGGGCGCCCACGTGATCCGTAGATGGATCTGGATTGTCTTGCTTTGTCCTCCAATATGTCTCGCAAGTCCGGCGCATTCCCTCTTGGCTTCGTACTTTTGGAGCGATGCCGGGGTACGGTCTTGGCTGGGGGCCTGGATGCCTCTCTGTCACGACCACGGGGTGGTCGGTCAGCCATATCGTGCGCTGGTGATGGAGGTATGTATGCTTCCTCCTCTAATCGGGGGAGCAGCTTGCGTCTTGGGTAGCTTTTGGAGGGGCGTTCGAGTTTATACTCTTCGGCCGCGAGAACCTCGGTCCATCGATCGGCCAGCAGGTCCTGATCAGCTTGAAGCTGCTGCTGCTTTTTCTTTAGGCTGTTTGCCGTGGCGATAAGCCTCCGTTTAAAACGCTCTTGTTTGACGGGATCCTCAGGTACGACGAATTCGTCATCGTTGAGGCTTGCTTCGTCTTCGGAGGGAGGCATATAGTTATGATCCTCAACCTCTTCGTCTGCCGCCCTCGTGAGGGCTTGCTTCTGCATCCTCCTGCGCTGAGTCTTGCTGGAGGGGATTCTCTTCGACACTCTCTGGGGTATTATTATCTCCTGTGCCAGAATCTCCATTCTTGCTGTGGCGGGATTTAGAGCGGCGCCGCTGACGCCGGCGTTTGGGCTGCTTCTTTAAAGAGTCCGCCTCCGCTGCTTCTTCGCCGTCCCCGTCTTTTGGGGTGTCCACCATATATATGTCGTATGATGAGGTGGTCTTCCAGTGCCCTGTGGGCGCTGGTTCCTGTTCGTCTCCAGCGTCGTCGTCCATAGCGTCGATGTCGTCGGAGTCGTAGTCTAGCATGTCAGTTAGATCGTCGACAGTGGCTATAAAGTGGGTGGTGGGTAGGCTCTGAATTTCTTCGTCGTCCGTACCCCAACCATCCTGGCCATAGTCCGGCCAGGACTCTCCTGATAACGAGAGATGCTTTAGCGAATTTAGGACGTCGCCAAAAGGCGAGTGTTGGAAGATGTCCGCGGCGGTGAATTCCATAACCGGCGCCCAATCCGAATCGATTGGTAGGGGTGCGGGAGGTTCGGAGTCTGGCACCTCGGAATCACAAGTTTCGTGGGGGACAAGATTAATGTTTAGCTCCATCGCCAAGGAAGTTGGAGCCCCCGAGGCGGCGTCTATCCACCGATCCTCGATCTGGGCGATCGGCTCCGGACTGATGGCCGGAGCGGATTCGTGTGCGGCCACCAAGGCACTGTTCGGCGGCAGAGCTAGATCATGCCCATCGCAACAGTGCGGCGCGCTCGGCTGTGGCTCGGGTCCGTCGAAGATCAAGTCTCCGTGGACATCGGCCGTGAAGTTTAGGCTTCCGAATCTGACCTGACGGCCAGGGGCATAGCTTTCAATCTGCTCCAGATGGCCAAGCGAATTAGCCCGCAGTGTGAAGCCGCCGAATACGAAGATCTGTACGGGAAGAAAAGTCTCGCCCTGGACAGCGTTGTTGGTTGAAGATGCCATCAAGCCTATCGGTGACGACACAGAGGAACTCTCAATGAAAGCACCAATGTCGGTGTCAAAACCGGCGGATCTCGGGTAGGGGGTCCTGAACTGTGCGTCTAGGCTGATGGTAACAGGAGACGAGGGACACGATGTTTTACCCAGGTTCGGGCCCTCTCGATGGAGGTAAAACCCTACGTCCTGCTTGATTAATATTGATGATATGGGTAGTACAAGAGTGGATCTACCACGAGATCAAGGAGGCTAAACCCTAGAAGCTAGCCTATGGTATGATTGTTGTAATGTATGTTGTGTCCTACGGACTAAAGCCCTCCGGTTTATATAGACACCGGAGGAGGCTAGGGTTACACAGAGTCGGTTACAATGGTAGGATATCTACATATCCGTATCGCCAAGCTTGCCTTCCACGCCAAGGAAAGTCCCATCCGGACACGGGACGGAGTCTTCAATCTTGTATCTTCGTAGCCTTGGAGTCCGGCGGACGATGATAGTCCGGCTGTTCGGACACCCCCTAGTCCAGGACTCCCTCACCAGGTTTACTCGAATCTCTTGATTGCATGCATTGGAAATGGAAGAATTACCCAGAAGCTTTATAGGGGCAATATCAGGGTTATGTTAAGAATATCCCACCATCATTCTTGAAGCAGTTGCATCACATGTTCTTTAGATTTGACACACTTTCTTTGGCATGCCGGCGTCTCACAATGATATCAATGTGCTGCATCGATCACCGTTGTTTGCTAGGCGGACTGAAAAAAAAGCTTCTCCTTGCCACTATACTGTCAATGGGCATGAGTACGGCATGTGCTACTATTTGGTTTCCGGTATCTATCCTCCGTGGGCGACCTTTGTGAACACCATCTCTAACCCAGTTGGCCATAAAATGTTTCACTTTGCCCAAAGACAAGAAGCAGCTAGAAAGGATGTTCAGAGGGCATTTGGAGTTCTGTAGGCACGTTTTGCAGTTGTTTGCGGACCTGCTAAGCAATGGGATCCGGAGACCTTGTTGGAGGTGATTACCTTTTGTGTAGTCATGAACAACATGATCCTAGAGGATGAGGGTGATGCTACCGCAGGTCCTGAATTTGAGAACATGGGTGATCTTATCAAACTTCCAGACCAGAACCCAGCCACATTTCAAGAGTTTGTTCGGCATCAACAAATTTGGCATCGAGCAACTGAAGGTAGATCTGATTCAACATTTGTGGGCAGTTAAGGGGGGGGGGTAATAATGTTGGAGTATAATATGTGAACTTTTTTAAATTAGAACTACTGCTACATTTGAACATTTGAACTATTTTAGACTAGATATGCGGTTATTTGAATGTGCGGACTTAAAAAAATTGGGATCGGGTGTATGCGGGTTTCATTGGATGGCCGACTCCTGTATCCATGTCTCGACGTCCTCTCACGGGGTGCCGGGCAGGTATTACCAAAAACCGAGCCATCCCTAGAGAAGGAATTACCAAAAGTACTTTCACCATAACCCAAAGTGGGCCTCACAGCCAAGAAAAGCTTCACAAAGGGCAATGAAGCCCGAAATATGGAGAATAGAATTTAGGGAGAGATGGTGGAGTTGGATCTCGTAAAACTCTAGAAGGCCCCTAAGAAAAGGGTGGATCAGAGAACCAAGACCCCGGAGAAGGAAGGGAATGAAAAAATTTCGCTCCTCCCCATTAGGCATTGGATATCGATCATTGACCACCTTCTTGTCTATAGTCACCAGCCCAGAGCCGACAGTTGCAAAATCTAGATCTGGTAAATACCCTTGAGTCGCAAGCTTGTTCAACCGTGTTCGGGTAACCGAGTGGCTCTTCCAGTCTCCTTCGAGGGGGCCATTGGGTCGCTTTGACGAGCCCGGGGCGTTTGTCATTGCTGAAGCTCTAGAAGCAATGATGAGAGGACGAGTTACATTCGGGCAAAGGAAAAAACCGGCAGGGCAGAGGAAAAGTTAGCTCTCTGTCTCCTTATATTTACCATGATGACACGGGTTGCAGTGGGACGCTTGAGTCCCCATTGGTAAATCCGCGTGTTCCACAGGTTTTATGCCTTGTCTGGAGCACATACCAAGGGAAAGAAATTAAAATTTCCATTAAAGGTGGATCACCCGACCCACTATGATTCATTTTTGTGGTTATGATAAGTTGTGGGACCGTGAAAATTACCAATGGTCATCGAGAGTACTTAGAAAATAAAACTTTACTTGCAAGGAATCAACCTCGACTCGTTGTCCTCGGACCAAGTAAGGATATATCCCGAAGCAAAGGGTCCTGCCAAAGGGCGCCCGGATATTTGAAGCATTTCCTTGCTCACATCCATGTCCGAACACTTAAGACTGACGACCGAGCTTAAAAGGAGGACATCGGATCTGGAAGCCGACGTGGAAGATATAACTCTCTCATGAAGCCGAAGATCACAAGACTGAAGCTGTTCCAAAGATAGAAGCGAAAGTCCTTGGCTTGAAGACCAGTTTAGTGGGTGCACACCACATCGGCCCGCTGGTGATGGGCTGGGTTGAGAACCCGTCCATGTCTAAAGAATGGGCCTCATGAGCCTGGCCTTTTACGTACTCAAGATGGAATCCTCTGAAGACTTGGCATACACTTCAAGGCGTATTTGATTAATGACGATGTGTAGATCGTAGATACCCCTGGTGCCTATATAAGTCCAGGGATTTAGTTGTGTGTGTGTGTGTGAGAGAGAGAGAGAGAGAGAGAGAGCGAGGGAGGGAGGGAGGGAGGGAGGGAGGGAGGGAGCACATATCAAGGAAAATAAATTAAAATTTTCATTAAAGGTGGATCACCCGACCCACTATGATTCATTTTTGTGGTTATGATAAGTTGTGGGACCGTGAAAATTACAAATGGTCATCGAGAGTACTCAGAAAATAAAACTTTACTTGCAATGAATCAACCTCGACTCGTTGTCCTCGGACCAAGCAAGGATATATCCCGAAGCAAAGGGTCCTGCCAAAGGGCGCCCGGATATTCAAAGCATTTCGCTGCTCACATCCATGTCCGAACACTTAAGACTGACGACCAAGCTTAAAAGGAGGACATCGGATCTGGAGGCCGACGTGGAAGATATAACTCTCTCATGAAGCCGAAGATCATAAGACAGAAGCTGTTCCAAAGATAGAAGCGAAAGTCCTTGGCTTGAAGACCAGTTTAGTGGGTGCACACCACATCGGCCCGCCGGTCATGGGCTGGTTCGAGAACCCGTCCATGACTAAAGAATGGGCCTCATGAGCCTGGCCCTTTATGTACTCAAGATGGAATCCTCTTAAGATTTGGCATACACTTTAAGGTGTATTTGAATGATGACGATGTGTAGATCGTAGATACCCCTGGTGCCTATATAAGTCCAGGGCTTTAGTTGTGAGAGAGAGAGAGAGAGAGAGAGAGAGAGGGAAAGAGGGAGGGAGGGAGGGAGCACATATCAAGGAAAAGAAATTAAAATTTCCATTAAAGGTGGATCACCCGACCCACTATGTTTCATTTTTGTGGTTATGATAAGTTGTGGGACCGTGAAAATTACCAATGGTCATCAAGAGTACTCAGAAAATAAAACTTTACTTGCAAGGAATCAACCTCGACTCGTTGTCCTCAGACCAAGCAAGGATATATCCCGAAGCAAAGGGTCCTGCCAAAGGGCCCGGATATTCGAAGCATTTCCTTGCTCACATCCATGTCCGAACACTTAAGACTGACGACCGAGCTTAAAAGGAGGACATCGGTTCTGGAAGCCGACGAGGAAGATATAACTCGCTCATGAAGCCGAAGATCACAAGACTGAAGCTGTTCCAAAGATAGAAGTGAAAGTCCTTGGCTTGAAGACTAGTTTAGTGGGTGCACACCACATCGGTCCGCCGGTCGTGGGCTGGGTCGAGAACCCGTCCATGTCTAAAGAATGGGCCTCATGAGCCTGGCCCTTTACGTACTCAAGATGGAATCCTCTGAAGACTTGGCATACACTTCAAGGCGTATTTGATTGATGACGATGTGTAGATCGTAGATACCCCTGGTGCCTATATAAGTCCAGGGCTTTAGTTGTGTGTGTGTGTGTGTGAGAGAGAGAGAGAGAGAGAGAGAGAGGGAGGGAGGGAGGGAGCACATATCAAGGAAAAGAAATTAAAATTTTCATTAAAGGTGGATCACTCGACCCACTATGATTCATTTTTCTGGTTATGATAAGTTGTGGGACCGTGAAAATTACCAATGGTCATCGAGAGTACTCAGAAAATAAAACTTTACTTCCAAGGAATCAACCTCGACTCGTTGTCCTCGGACCAAGCAAGGATATATCCCGAAGCAAAGGGTCCTGCCAAAGGGTCCTTGGCTTGAAGACCAGTTTAGTGGGTGCACACCACATCGGCCCGCCGGTCATGGGCTGGTTCGAGAACCCATCCATGACTAAAGAATGGGCCTCATGAGCCTGGCCCTTTACGTACTCAAGATGGAATCCTCTTAAGATTTGGCATACACTTTAAGGTGTATTTGAATGATGACGATGTGTAGATCGTAGATACCCCTGGTGCCTATATAAGTCCAGGGCTTTAGTTTAGAGAGAGAGAGAGAGAGAGAGGGAGAGAGAGAGAGGGAGAGAGAGAGGGAGCACATATAAAGGAAAAGAAATTAAAATTTCCATTAAAGGTGGATCACCTGACCCACTATGATTCAATTTTGTGGTTATGATAAGTTGTGGGACCGTGAAATTACCAATGGTCATAGAGAGTACTCAAAAAATAAAACTTTACTTGCAAGGAATCAACCTCGACTCGTTGTCCTCGGACCAAGCAAGGATATATCCCGAAGCAAAGGGTCCTGCCAAAGGGCGCCCGGATATTCAAAGCATTTCGTTGCTCACATCCATGTCCGAACACTTAAGACTGACGACCGAGCTTAAAAGGAGGACATCGGTTCTGGAAGTCGACGAGGAAGATATAACTCGCTCATGAAGCCGAAGATCACAAGACTGAAGCTGTTCCAAAGATAGAAGTGAAAGTCCTTGGCTTGAAGACCAGTTTAGTGGGTGCACACCACATCGGTCCGCCGGTCATGGGCTAGGTCGAGAACCCGTCCATGTCTAAAGAATGGGCCTCATGAGCCTGGCCCTTTATGTACTCAAGATGGAATCCTCTGAAGACTTGGCATACACTTCAAGGCGTATTTGATTGTTGACGATGTGTAGATGGTAGACACCCCTGGTGCCTATATAAGTCCAGGGCTTTAGTTGTGAGAGAGAGAGAGAGGGAGGGAGGGAGGGAGGGAGGGAGGGAGGGAGCACATATCAAGGAAAAGAAATTAAAATTTCCATTAAAGGTGGATCACCCGACCCACTATGATTCATTTTTGTGGTTATGATAAGTTGTGGGACCGTGAAAATTACCAATGATCATCGAGAGTACTCAGAAAATAAAACTTTACTTGCAAGGAATCAACCTCGACTCATTGTCCTCAGACCAAGCAAGGATATATCCCGAAGCAAAGGGTCCTGCCAAAGGGCGCCCGGATATTCGAAGCATTTCCTTGCTCACATCCATGTCCGAACACTTAAGACTGACGACCGAGCTTAAAAGGAGGACATCGGTTCTGGAAGCCGACGAGGAAGATATAACTCGCTCATGAAGCCGAAGATCACAAGACTGAAGCTGTTCCAAAGATAGAAGTGAAAGTCCTTGGCTTGAAGACCAGTTTAGTGGGTGCACACCACATCAGCCCGCCGGTCATGGGCTGGGTCGAGAACCCGTCCATGTCTAAAGAATGGGCCTCATGAGCCTGGCCCTTTACGTACTCAAGATGGAATCCTCTGAAGACTTGGCATACACTTCAAGGCGTATTTGATTGATGATGATGTGTAGATCGTAGATACCCCTGGTGCCTATATAAGTCCAGGGCTTTAGTTGTGTGTGTGTGTGTTAGAGAGAGAGAAAGAGAGAGAGAGGGAGGGAGGGAGGGAGGGAGGGAGCACATATCAAGGAAAAGAAATTAAAATTTTCATTAAAGGTGGACCACCCGACCCACTATGATTTATTTTTGTGGTTATGATAAGTTGTGGGACCGTGAAAATTACCAATGGTCATCGAGAGTACTCAGAAAATAAAACTTTACTTCCAAGGAATCAACCTCGACTCATTGTCCTCGGACCAAGCAAGGATATATCCCGAAGCAAAGGGTCCTGCCAAAGGGTCCTTGGCTTGAAGACCAGTTTAGTGGGTGCACACCACATCGGCCCGCCGGTCATGGGCTGGTTCGAGAACCCGTCCATGACTAAAGAATGGGCCTCATGAGCCTGGCCCTTTACGTACTCAAGATGGAATCCTCTTAAGATTTGGCATACACTTTAAGGTGTATTAGAATGATGACGATGTGTAGATCGTAGATACCCCTGGTGCCTATATAAGTCCAGGGCTTTAGTTGTGTGTGTGTGTGTGTGTGTGTGAGAGAGAGAGAGAGAGAGAGAGAGAGAGAGCGAGCGAGGGAGGGAGGGAGGGAGCACATATCAAGGAAAAGAAATTAAAATTTTCATTAAAGGTGGATCACCCGACCCACTATGATTCATTTTTGTGGTTATGATAAGTTGTGGGACCGTGAAAATTACAAATGGTCATCGAGAGTACTCAGAAAATAAAACTTTACTTGCAAGGAATCAACCTCGACTCGTTGTCCTCGGACCAAGCAAGGATATATCCCGAAGCAAAGGGTCCTGCCAAAGGGCGCCCGGATATTCAAAGCATTTCGCTGCTCACATCCATGTCCAAACAGTTAAGACTGACGACCGAGCTTAAAAGGAGGACATCGGATCTGGAGGCCGACGTGGAAGATATAACTCTCTCATGAAGCCGAAGATCATAAGACAGAAGCTGTTCCAAAGATAGAAGCGAAAGTCCTTGGCTTGAAGACCACTTTAGTGGGTGCACACCACATCGGCCCGCCGGTCATGGGCTGGTTCGAGAACCCGTCCATGACTAAAGAATGGGCCTCATGAGCCTGGCCCTTTACGTACTCAAGATGGAATCCTCTTAAGATTTGGCATACACTTTAATGTGTATTTTAATGATGACGATGTGTAGATCGTAGATACCCCTGGTGCCTATATAAGTCCAGGGCTTTAGTTGCGAGAGAGAGAGAGAGAGGGAGGGAGGGAGGGAGGGAGGGAGGGAGGGAGCACATATCAAGGAAAAGAAATTAAAATTTCCATTAAAGGTGGATCACCCGACCCACTATGATTCATTTTTGTGGTTATGATAAGTTGTGGGACCGTGAAAATTACCAATGGTCATCGAGAGTACTCAGAAAATAAAACTTTACTTGCAAGGAATCAACCTCGACTCGTTGTCCTCAGACCAAGCAAGGATATATCCCGAAGCAAAGGGTCCTGTCAAAGGGCGCCCGGATATTCGAAGCATTTCCTTGCTCACATCCATGTCCGAACACTTAAGACTGACGACCGAGCTTAAAAGGAGGACATCGGTTTTGGAAGCCGACGAGGAAGATATAACTCGCTCATGAAGCCGAAGATCACAAGACTGAAGCTGTTCCAAAGATAGAAGTGAAAGTCCTTGGCTTGAAGACCAGTTTAGTGGGTGCACACCACATCGGCCCGCCGGTCATGGGCTGGGTCGAGAACCCGTCCATGTCTAAAGAATGGGCCTCATGAGCCTGGCCCTTTACGTACTCAAGATGGAATCCTCTGAAGACTTGGCATACACTTCAAGGCGTATTTGATTGATGACGATGTGTAGATCGTAGATACCCCTGGTGCCTATATAAGTCCAGGGCTTTAGTTGTGTGTGTGTGTGTGTGAGAGAGAGAGAGAGAGAGAGAGGGAGGGAGGGAGGGAGGGAGGGAGGGAGGGAGCACATATCAAGGAAAAGAAATTAAAATTTTCATTAAAGGTGGATCACCCGACCCACTATGATTCATTTTTGTGGTTATGATAAGTTGTGGGACCGTGAAAATTACCAATGGTCATCGAGAGTACTCAGAAAATAAAACTTTACTTCCAAGGAATCAACCTCGACTCGTTGTCCTCGGACCAAGCAAGGATATATCCCGAAGCAAAGGGTCCTGCCAAAGGGTCCTTGGCTTGAAGACCAGTTTAGTGGGTGCACACCACATCGGCCCGCCGGTCATGGGCTGGTTCGAGAACCCATCCATGACTAAAGAATGGGCCTCATGAGCCTGGCCCTTTACGTACTCAAGATGGAATCCACTTAAGATTTGGCATACACTTTAAGGTGTATTTGAATGATGACGATGTGTAGATCGTAGATACCCCTGGTGCCTATATAAGTCTAGGGCTTTAGTTGTGTGTGTGTGTGTGTGTGAGAGAGAGAGAGAGAGAGAGAGCGAGGGAGGGAGGGAGCACATATCAAGGAAAAGAAATTAAAATTTTCATTAAAGGTGGATCACCCAACCCACTATGATTCATTTTTGTGGTTATGATAAGTTGTGGGACCGTGAAAATTACAAATGGTCATCGAGAGTACTCAGAAAATAAAACTTTACTTGCAAGGAATCAACCTCGAGTCGTTGTCCTCGGACCAAGCAAGGATATATCCCGAAGCAAATGGTCCTGCCAAAGGGCGCCCGGATATTCAAAGCATTTCGCTGCTCACATCCATGTTCGAACACTTAAAACTGACGACCAAGCTTAAAAGGAGGACATCGGATGTGGAGGCCGACATGGAAGATATAACTCTCTCATGAAGCCGAAGATCATAAGACAGAAGCTGTTCCAAAGATAGAAGCGAAAGTCCTTGGCTTGAAGACCAGTTTAGTGGGTGCACACCACATCGGCCCGCCGGTCATGGGCTGGTTCGAGAACCCGTCCATGACTAAAGAATGGGCCTCATGAGCCTGGCCCTTTACGTACTCAAGATAGAAGCCTCTTAAGATTTGGCATACACTTTAAGGTGTATTTGAATGATGAAGATGTGTAGATCGTAGATACCCCTGGTGCCTATATAAGTCCAGGGCTTTAGTTGTGAGAGAGAGAGAGAGAGGGAGGGAGGGAGTGAGGGAGGGAGGGAGGGAGGGAGCACATATCAAGCAAAAGAAATTAAAATTTCCATTAAAGGTGGATCACCCGACCCACTATGATTCATTTTTGTGGTTATCATAAGTTGTGGGACCGTGAAAATTACCAATGGTCATCGAGAGTACTCAGAAAATAAAACTTTACTTGCAAGGAATCAACCTCGACTCGTTGTCCTCAGACCAAGCAAGGATATATCCCGAAGCAAAGGGTCCTCCCAAAGGGCGCCCAGATATTCGAAGCATTTCCTTGCTCACATCCATGTCCGAATACTTAAGACTGACGACCGAGCTTAAAAGGAGGACATCGGTTCTGGAAGCCGACGAGGAAGATATAACTCGCTCATGAAGCCGAAGATCACAAGACTGAAGCTGTTCCAAAGATAGAAGTGAAAGTCCTTGGCTTGAAGACCAGTTTAGTGGGTGCACACCACATCGGCCCGCCGGTCATGGGCTGGGTCGAGAACCCGTCCATGTCTAAAGAATGGGCCTCATGAGCCTGGCCCTTTACGTACTCAAGATGGAATCCTCTGAAGACTTGGCATACACTTCAAGGCATATTTGATTGATGACGATGTGTAGATCGTAGATACCCCTGGTGCCTATATAAGTCCAGGGCTTTAGTTGTGTGTGTGTGTGTGTGTGTGTGTATGAGAGAGAGAGAGAGAGAGAGAGAGAGAGAGAGGGAGGGAGGGAGGGAGGGAGCACATATCAAGGAAAAGAAATTAAAATTTTCATTAAAGGTGGATCACCCGACCCACTATGATTCATTTTTGTGGTTATGATAAGTTGTGGGACCGTGAAAATTACAAATGGTCATCGAGAGTACTCAGAAAATAAAACTTTACTTGCAAGGAATCAACCTCGACTCGTTGTCCTCGGACCAAGCAAGGATATATCCCAAAGCAAAGGGTCCTGCCAAAGGGCGCCCGGATATTCAAAGCATTTCGCTGCTCACATCCATGTCTGAACACTTAAGACTGACGACCGAGCTTAAAAGGAGGACATCGGATCTGGAGGCCGACATGGAAGATATAACTCTCTCATGAAGCCGAAGATCATAAGACAGAAGCTGTTCCAAAGATAGAAGCGAAAGTCCTTGGCTTGAAGACCAGATTAGTGGGTGCACACCACATCGGCCCGCCGGTCATGGGCTGGTTCGAGAACCCGTCCATGACTAAAGAATGGGCCTCATGAGCCTGGCCCTTTACGTACTCAAGATGGAATCCTCTTAAGATTTGGCATACACTTTAAGGTGTATTTGAATGATGATGATGTGTAGATCGTAGATACCCCTGGTGCCTATATAAGTCCAGGGCTTTAGTTGTGAGAGAGAGAGAGAGGGAGGGAGGGAGTGAGGGAGGGAGGGAGGGAGGGATCACATATCAAGGAAAAGAAATTAAAATTTCCATTAAAGGTGGATCACCCGACCCACTATAATTCATTTTTGTGGTTATGATAAGTTGTGGGACCGTGAAAATTACCAATGGTCATCGGGAGTACTCAGAAAATAAAACTTTACTTGCAAGGAATCAACCTCGACTCGTTGTCCTCAGACCAAGCAAGGATATATCCCGAAGCAAAGGGTCCTGCCAAAGGGCGCCCGGATATTCGAAGCATTTCCTTGCTCACATCCATGTCCGAACACTTAAGACTGACGACCGAGCTTAAAAGGAGGACATCGGTTCTGGAAGCCGACGAGGAAGATATAACTCGCTCATGAAGCCGAAGATCACAAGACTGAAGCTGTTCCAAAGATAGAAGTGAAAGTCCTTGGCTTGAAGACCAGTTTAGTGGGTGCACACCACATCGGCCCGCCGGTCATGGGCTGGGTCGAGAACCCGTCCTTGTCTAAAGAATGGGCCTCATGAGCCTGGCCCTTTACGTAGTCAAGATGGAATCCTCTGAAGACTTGGCATACACTTCAAGGCATATTTGATTGATGACGATGTGTAGATCGTAGATACCCCTGGTGCCTATATAAGTCCAGGGCTTTAGTTGTGTGTGTGTGTGTGAGAGAGAGAGAGAGAGAGATAGAGAGAGAGAGAGGGAGGGAGGGAGGGAGGGAGGGAGGGAGCACATATCAAGGAAAATAAATTAAAATTTTCATTAAAGGTGGATCACCCGACCCGCTATGATTCATTTTTGTGGTTATGATAAGTTGTGGGACCATGAAAATTACCAATGGTCATCGAGAGTACTCAGAAAATAAAACTTTACTTCCAAGGAATCAACCTCGACTCGTTGTCCTCGGACCAAGCAAGGATATATCCCGAAGCAAAGGGTCCTGCCAAAGGGTCCTTGGCTTGAAGACCAGTTTAGTGGGTGCACACCACATCGGCCCGCCGGTCATGGGCTGGTTCGAGAACCCGTCCATGACTAAATAATGGGCCTCATGAGCCTGGCCCTTTACGTACTCAAGATGGAATCCTCTTAAGATTTGGCATACACTTTAAGGTGTATTTGAATGATGACGATGTGTAGATCGTAGATACCCCTGGTGCCTATATAAGTCCAGGGCTTTAGTTTAGAGAGAGAGAGAGAGAGAGAGAGAGAGAGAGGGATGTTCAAGGCTTAGAGGTTAGAACTCATTCATACAAACTCGAGGTAGATCATCTGTACTTTGTACCCCATCCGCAATCTATACATTACAAGAATGACATAGGGGTTTACCTCTTAGAGAGGGCCAAAACCAGGGTAAAGCTGTGTCCCTTTACTTCATGTTCACCATCATGCCAAGATCACCAGCTCGGGACCCACTACCCGAGATCCACGAGTTTTAGCACCGAAACTTCCCTTAAGAAACGCTATGTGATCCTGGGTACCTACAGGGACGAAGACCGGGAAAGTGAGATGAGACAACTATGATGCAATTTATGCCGACGACATAGTGCAAAGGTGGTAGCTGCTAGGTCCTCCTGGTGCACAGCTATACCGACGATGGGGCCGTTGGCTGATACGTCTCCAACGTAATCTATAATTTTAGATTGTTCCATGCTATTATATTACCCGTTTTGGATGTTTATGGGCTTTACTTTACACTTTTATATCATTTTTGGGACTAACCTATTGATACGTCTCCGTCGTATCTATAATTTTTGATTGTTCCATGCCAATATTATTCAACTTTTATATACTTTTGGCAACTTTTTATACTATTTTTTGGGACTAACATATTGATCCAGTGCCCAGTGCCAGTTCCTGTTTGTTGCATATTTTTTGTTTCGCTGAAACCCAATATCAAACGGAGTCCAAACGGGATAAAAACGGACGAAGAACTATTTTGGAATATTTGTCATTTTTGGGAAGTAAAATCAACGCGAGACGATGCCCGAGGTGGCAACGAGATAGGGGCCCACGCCCGCTTAAACTGGACGCGCCCCCCACTCTCGTGGGCCACCCATAAGGCGGTTGATGCCCTTCTTTGGCCGCAAGAAAGCCAATTTTTGGAAAACGATTTGGGTGAAGGTTTCAATCCAATCAGAGTTACGGATCTCCAGATATAAAGGAAATGGTGCCAGGGCAGAATTCCAGAACGCAGAAATAGAGAGATAGATCCAATCTCGGAGGGGCTCTCGCCCCTCCCATGCCATGGGAGCCAAGGACCAGAGGGAAAACCCTTCTCCCATCTAGGGAGGAGGTCAAGGAAGAAGAAGAAGAAGAAGGGGGGCTCTCCACCCCTTGCTTCCGGTGGCGCCGGAGCGCTGCCGGGGGCCATCATCATCACCGCGATCTTCACCAACAATTTCACCGCCTTCATCACCAACTCTTCCTCCCTCTATGCAGCGGTGTAACCTGTCTCTTACCCGCTGTAATCTCTACTTAAACATGGTGCTCAACGCTATATATTATTTCCCAATGATGTATGGCTATCTTATGATGTTTGAGTAGATCCATTTTGTCCTATGGGTTAATTGATGATCGTGATTGGTTTGAGTTGCATGTTTTATTATTGGTGCTGTCCTATGGTGCCCTCCGTGTCGTGCAAGCGTGAGGGATTCCCGCTGTAGGGTGTTGCAATGCGTTCATGATTCGCTTATAGTGGGTTGCGTGAGTGACTGAAACACAAACCTGAGTAAGGGGATTGTTGCGTATGGGATAAAGGGGACTTGATGCTTTAATGCTATGGTTGGGTTTTACCTTAATGAATCTTTAGTAGTTGCGGACTGCTTGCTAGAGTTCCAATCATCAGTGCATATGATCCAAGTAGAGAAAGTATGTTAGCTTATGCCACTCCCTCAAATAAAATTGCAATAGTGATTACCGGTCTAGTTATCGATTGCCTTGGACAAATAACTTTCTCATAAAAAATCTCTCTACTAATATTTACTTTATTGCATCTTTATCTAAACAGCCCCTAGATTTTATTTACGTGTTCTTTATTATCTTGCAAACCTGTCCTATCACACCTACAGAGTACCTCTAGTTTCATACTTGTTCTAGGTAAAGCGAACGTCAAGCGTGCGTAGAGTCGTATCAGTGGCCGATAGGACTCCAGAGAGTATTTGTTCTACCTTTAGCTCCTCGTTGGGTTCGGCACTCTTACTTATCTAAAGAGGCTACAACTATCCCGTATACTTGCGGGTCATCAAGACCTTTTTCTGGCGTCGTTGCCGGGGAGTCATAGCATGGGGTGAATATTCTTGTGTGTGCTTGTTTTCTTTATCACTAAGTAATTTTTATTTGCTGTTCTAAGTTGTTCTCTATCTCTAGTTATGGATATGGAACACGAAATACCAAAATAATTAGGTGTACTTGCTACTCATGGAGACGGGGTAACTCCTAAAACCCTCGATTCTCATTATGTGAAAGATATTATGTACTACTTTGATAATCCTGAGAAAACCCCATTCAATTTTATAATGGGAGACACGTTGGATCAACGTGAATACTTTAGGGATTATCACTTTACACAAAAAGGGAAACTATTATGGGATCAAATTAATATGTTGCGTTGGTATGCTCGGGATCTATGCTTGAGATATGATATTACTTGTTGCTCTAGGATGAAGGCTCCACACCTTCCCTTTTCATGCAAATTTAATGATAATGAAACCTTAGCTTCTTATGCTAATGGTATATGTGATTACTATGATGTTGAACAAATAGAAGAATTTGTTGCTTTTAAGGCTGCTTATGAAATTGAATCTTTGTTTGAAAAGTATGAAGCTTTTGATGATGATGGTGTTTATAGGCCTGAAAATCTTGCTATACTTAGATATTGCTATGAAAATTATGAATACAATTACAATATTAATGCATTTATTGAGAAAGTCTTCGCTATCCAAGAACAGACTAATATTTTGCAGGAAGCTATGGAAGAAGAAATTGATGAAACTGTGAGGTCATTAGATGAAAAAGATGACGAGGAGAGCGAAGAACAAAAGGAGGAAGAGCGGATTGATCACCCGTTCCCACCTTCTAATTAGAGTAACTCTTCAACTCGTACATTGTTTAATTCCCCTTCGTGCTTACCGAAGGATGATTGCTATGATGATTGCTATGATCCCTTGAATTTGTTTGAAATATCCCTTTTTGATGATGCTTGCTATGCTTGTGGCCAAGATGCCAATATGAATTATGCTTATGGAGATGAACTTACTATAGTTCCTTATGTTAAACATGAAATTGTTGCTATTGCACCCATGCATGATAGTCCTATTATCTTTTTGAATTCTCCCGACTACACTATATCGGAGAAGTTTGTGCTTATTAAGGATTATATTGATGGGTTACCTTTTACCATTGCACATGATGATTTAGATAGATATAATATGCATGTGCTTGCTGCTCCTACTTGCAATTATTATGAGAGAGGAACTATATCTCCACCTCTCTATGTTTCCAATATGATAAAATTGCAAGAAACTGCTTATACTACGCATTGGCCTTTACTTGGTGTGCATGAATTGTTCTTTTATGACATGCCGATGCATAGGAAGAGAGTTAGACTTCGTTGTTGCATGATATATGTTACTTTGTGCTCAATACTAAATTACAAATCATTGTCAATTAAAATTGGCTTTGGTATACCTTGGGATCCGGGTGGATCCATTACTTGAGCACTAAAAGCCTAGCTTAATGGCTTTAAAGAAAGCGCTGCCAGGGAGACAACCCGGAAGTTTTAGAGATTCATTTATTTCTATTGAGTGCTTTCATATAGTTTGAAAAAAATAAAATAAAGAGGGGAACCTACATTTTTTTTCAAAAAGGAAAGAGAAAGTAAGAAAGACAAGCATTGTTGAAGTGGGAGAGCTCCTTGAACTTTGTTCATGCTCACAGAAACTTTGTGAATCTTGATTATAGAAACTTTTCATCAAAATAATTATCCCCTTGTACAATTCCATTGTATTATAAAAATAATGTGCCAAGGTTTGCCTTTAGGATGTTTACAATGCTTGTTGGTTTGTACGGTGCAGGACAGAAACTTTGGCTGTAGTGCGCGGTTTTACATTTTTAACTGGAATGTCAATTGGTTCTGATTCTTTTTTACATGTCTTTCTATACAAAGTTTTTATTTTTCCTAATTTTGGTAGAATTTGTGGGGTACAATAAGTATGGTGGATGTTCAGATTTCTACAGACTGTTCTGTTTTTGACAGATTCTGTTTTTGATGCATAGTTTGCTTGTTTTGATGAATCTATCAATTTATATCAGTGGATTAAGCCATGAAAAAGTTATATTACAGTAGAAACAATGCAAAAACAAAATATGAATTGGTTTGCAACAGTACTTAGAGTGGTGATTTGCTTTATTATACTAATGGATCTTACCGAGTTTTCTGTTGAAGTTTTGTGTGGATGAAGTGTCTAAGCGAGGATGTCTCGATATGAGGAAAAGGAAGAGAGGCAAGAGCTCTAGCTTGGGGATGCCCGAGGCACCCCAAGTAAATATTCAAGAAGACTCAAGTGTCCAATCTTGGGGATTCCCCGGAAGGCATCCCCTCTTTCTTCAACAAGTATCGGTATGTTTTCGTATTCGTTTCATTCATGCGATATGTGCAAGTCTTGGAGCGTCTTTTGCATTTAGTTTTTATTTTTCTTTTATGCACCATGCTGGTATGAGATATTACTTGGTTGATTTATAGAATGCTCATTGCACTTCACTTATATCTTTCGAGTATGGCTTTATAGAATGCTTCATGTGCTTCACTTATATCATTTGAAGTTTGGATTGCCTGTTTCTCTTCACATAGAAAACCGCCATTTGTAGAATGCTCTTTTTCTTCACTTATATTTGTTAGAGCGTGGGAATATCTTTTGTAGAAAGAATTAAACTCTGTTGCTTCACTTATGTCTATTTAGAGAGGTGACAGGAATTAGTCATTCACATGGTTAGTCATAAAATCCTAGATAAACTTGTAGATCGCTAAATATGATATGTTTGATTCCTTGCAATAGTTTTGCGATATAAAGGTGGTGATATTAGAGTCATGCTAGTGGGTGGTTGTAGATTGTAGAGACACTTGTGTTGAGGTTTGCAAGTCCCGTAGCGTGCACGTATGGTGACCGTTGTGTGACAAATTTGAAGCATGGGGTATTTCTTTGATTGTCTTCCTTATGAGTGGCGGTCGGGGACGAGCGATGGTCTTTTCCTACCAATCTATCCCCCTAGGGGCATGCGCAGTAGTGCTTTTCTTCAAGGGCTAATAAACTTTTGCAATAAGTATATGAGTTCTTTATGACTAATGTGAGTCCATGGATCATACGCACTTTTACCTTTCCATCATTGCTAGCCTCTTCGGTACCGTGCATTGCCCTTTCTCACCTTGAGAGTCGGTGCAAACTTCGCCGGTGCATCCAAACCCCGTGATATGATACGCTCTATCACACATAAGCCTCCTTATATCTTCCTCAAAACAGCCACCATACCTACCTATCATGGCATTTCCATAGCCATTCCGAGATAAATTGCCATGCAACTTCCAACATCATCATATACATGACTTGAGCATTCATTGTCTTATTGCTTTGCATGATCATAAGATAGCTAGCATGATGTTTTCATGGCTTGTCCGTTTTTATGTCATTGCTACGCTAGATTGTTGCACATCTCGGTACACTGCCGGAAGCATTCATATAGAGTCATATCTTTGTTCTAGTATCGAGTTGTAATATTGAGTTGTAAGTAAATAAAAGTGTGATGATCATCATTATAGAGCATTGCCCCATGAAAAAAAGAGAATAAAAAGAAAAAATAGAAAAAAAAGGAAAGGCCAAAGAAGCATAAATAAAAAAGGGGGCCAAAGAAGCCCACCCAAAAAGAAAAAAAAAGAAAAAAAAGAAAAAAGGGGCAATGTTACTATCCTTTTTCCACACTTGTGCTTCAAAGTAGCACCATGTTCTTCATATAGAGAGTCTCCTATGTTGTCACTTTCATATACTAGTGAGAATTTTCATTATAGAACTTGGCTTGTATATTCCAACGATGGGCTTCCTCAAATGCCCTAGGTCTTCATGAGAAAGCAAGTTGGATGCACACCCACTTAGTTTCTTTTGTTGAGCTTTCATACATTTATAGCTCTTAGTGCATCCGTTGCATGACAATCCCTACTCCTCACATTGACATCAATTGATGGGCATCTCCATAGCCCGTTGATTAGTCGTGTTGATGTGAGACTTTCTCCCTTTTTGTCTTCTCCACATAACCTCCATCATTACATTCTATTCCACCTATAGTGCTATATCCATGGCTTGCGCTCATGTATTGTGTGAGGGTTGAAAAAGTGGAAGCGCGTTAAAAAGTATGAACCAATTGCTCGGCTTGTCATCAGGGTTGTGCATGATGGGAGCATTTTGTGTGACGAAAATGAAGCATGGCCAAACTATATGATTATGTAGGGATAAGCTTGCTTTGGCCTTGTTGTTTTGAAAAGACATGATTGCTTTATTAGTACGCTCGAAGTATTATTGTTTTTTATGTCAAATGATAGACTATTGCTTTGAATCACTCGTGTCTTAATATTCATGCCATGATTAGACATATGATCAAGATTATGCTAGGTAGCATTCCACATATTTTTTTTATCATTTACCTACTCGAGGACGAGCAGGAATTAAGCTCGGGGATGCTGATACGTCTCCATCGTATCTATAATTTTTGATTGTTCCATGCCAATATTATTCAACTTTTATATACTTTTGGCAACTTTTTATACTATTTTTTGAGACTAACATATTGATCCAGTGCCCAGTGCCAGTTCCTGTTTGTTGCATATTTTTGTTTCGCAGAAACCCAATATCAAACGGAGTCCAAACGGGATAAAACCGGACGGAGAGTTGTTTTGGAATATTTGTGATTTTTGGGAAGTAAAATCAACGCGAGACAATGCCCGAGGTGGCAACGAGATAGGGGACCACGCCCACTTAAAGTGGGTGTGCCCCCCACTCTCGTGGGCCACCTGTAAGGCGCTTGATGCCCTTCTTTGGCCACAAGAAAGCTAATTTTTGGAAAACGATCTGGGCGAAGGTTTCAATCCAATCGGAGTTAGGATCTCCAGATATAAAGGAAATGGTGCCAGGGCAGAATTCCAGAACGCAGAAACAGAGAGAAACAGAGAGATAGATCCAATCTCGGAGGGGCTCTCACCCCTCCCATGCCATGGGAGCCAAGGACCAGAGGGAAAACCCTTCTCCCATCTAGGGAGGAGGTCAAGGAGGAAGAAGAAGAAGGGGGGGGCTCTCTCCCCCTTGCTTCCGGTGGCGCCGGAGCGCTGCCGGGGGCCATCATCATCACCGCGATCTTCACCAACAATTTCACCGCCTTCATCACCAACTCTTCCTCCCTCTATGCAGCGGTGTAACCTCTCTCTTACCCTCTGTAATCTCTACTTAAACATGGTGCTCAACGCTATATGTTATTTCCCAATGATGTATGGCTATCTTATGATGTTTGAGTAGATCCATTTTGTCCTATGGGTTAATTGATGATCGTGATTGGTTTGAGTTGCATGTTTTATTATTGGTGCTGTCCTATGGTGCCCTCCGTGTCGTGCAAGCGTGAGGGATTCCCGCTGTAGGGTGTTGCAATGCGTTCATGATTCGCTTATAGTGTGTTGCGTGAGTGACTGAAACACAAACCTGAGTAAGGGGATTGTTGCGTATGGGATAAAGGGGACTTGATGCTTTAATGCTATGGTTGGGTTTTACCTTAATGAATCTTTAGTAGTTGCGGACTGCTTGCTAGAGTTCGAATCATAAGTGCATATGATCCAAGTAGAGAAAGTATGTTAGCTTATGCCTCTCCCTCAAATAAAATTGCAATAGTGATTACCGGTCTAGTTATCGATTGCCTTGGACAAATAATTTTCTCATAACAAAACGCTCTCTACTAATATTTACTTTATTGCATCTTTATCTAAACAGCCCCTAGCTTTTATTTACGTGTTCTTTATTATCTTGCAAACCTATCCTATCACAACTACAAAGTACCTCTAGTTTCATACTTGTTCTAGGTAAAGCGAACGTCAAGCGTGCGTAGAGTCGTATCAGTGGCCGATAGGAATCGAGAGAGTATTTGTTCTACCTTTAGCTCCTCGTTGGGTTCAACACTTTTTCTTATCGAAAGAGGCTACAACTATCCCATATACTTGCGGGTCATCACCTATTAACCGGAGGCCCGGCCCATATTGCTGTTTTATTGCCTATTTCAGTATTTCGAGGAAAAGGAATATCAAACGGAGTCCAAACGGAATGAAACCTTCGGAAGCGTGATTTTTGGAATGAACATGATCCAGGAGAGTTGGAGTTGAAGGCAAGGAAGCTTCGAGGTGGCCACGAGGGTGGGGGCGGCCCCCCTACTGGGCGCGCCCCCCTGTCTTGTGGGCCCCTCGAGGCTCCCCCGACCGACTTCTTTCGCCTATATATTCCCATATACCCTGAAAACATCGAAGAGAATAATAGATCGGGAGTTCCGCCGCCGCAAGCCTCTGTAGCCACCAAAAACCTCTCTGGAGCCCGTTCCGGCACCCTGCCGGAGGGGGAATCCATCACCGGTGGCCATCTTCATCATCCCGGCGCTCTCCATGACAAGGAGGGAGTAGTTCACCCTCGGGGCTGAGGGTATGTACCAGTAGCTATGTGTTTGATCTCTCTCTCTCTCTCTCTCGTGTTCTTGAGGTGATACGATCTTGATGTATCGCGAGCTTTGCTATTATAGTTGGATCTTATGATGTTTCTCCCCCTCTACTCTCTTTTGATGAATTGAGTTTTCCTCTTGAAGTTATCTTATCGGATTGAGTCTTTAAGGATTTGATAACACTTGATGTATGTCTTGCCGTGCTTATCTGTGGTGACAATGGGATATTCACGTGATCTACTTGATGTATGTTTTGGTGATCAACTTGCGGGTTCAATGAACTCATGCATAGGGGTTGGCACATGTATTCGTCTTGACTCTGCGGTAGAAACTTTGGGGCACTCTTTGAAGTACTTTGTGTTGGTTGAATAGATGAATCTGAGATTGTGTGATGCATATCATATAATCATGCCCACGGATACTTGAGGTGACATTGGAGTATCTAGGTGACATTAGGGTTTTGGTTGATTTGTGTCTTAAGGTGTTATTCTAGTACGAACTCTATGATAGATCGAACGGAAAGAATAGCTTCGTGTTATTTTACTACGGACTCTTGAATAGATCGAGCAGACACTACAAGAAATATGTCAACTTATGACCTTCTGTAAGTGACCCTCGAAGAATTGGTCATAAATTTATGACCATTTTAGACCAATTGGTCAAAAGCTGTTCAGGGGGCTTCAAACCCTAAACCATTGCGACCATTTTGGTCAGAAAGGTCATAATTTCCTTACACGAAATGGTCACAAAGCAAACAGTGCTAGTCCGCTGCCTTATTTCTAGTTGTTAATGACCAATATAGATGGTCATAACCTTGTAGATTGTGGTGGGTTGTGATGACTAGGCGCCATCTCATCAGTTTTGCCTATGTGTCATGTCCATGTAGCAGTTTTTGCCCTAGGTTGTGAAGCAACCTATATTTCTATCATTCCCAAAATTCCCAAAAAAATCTCATAAATTCTTTGGGTCATATCTTCATCAAATATGTAAAAATCCTTCCTTGCCTAGTTCAAAACTAATTCAACAATATTCATTTTCCTTTTATGTTCACAACAACACTTTATGAAGGAAGTGCTATTTATATATTCTTGATTGCCCTACGAATTTTTGGGCACTCTTTCCTATCCAAATCATTACCGCATGACAAAATTCAGCTCCATTTGCCTAGTAAATCTTCCTCGGCAAATTTCCAAAGTTTTTGTCCACCTAGAAGCATTGTGAAGGAAGTACCTTTTTTATATCTCTAAATGACATGAAATTTATATAGTTTCTTCATATGCCCAAATTATCACCCTCCTCCAAATTGCAGCTCAGTCAAATCATCTATGTGAGCCCAGGTTCAATTTATATTTTATGGCCAAATTGGCACGTTGCAAAGCAAGTGTTATATAGACCCCTCCTATTACCCTCAAACTTTTCGGGCACTCTTCCATACCAAAATCATTGCCACATGATAATATTCAGCTCAATTTTCCTAGTAAATATTTCTCTAGAAATTTCCAAATTTCTACCTCGAGAGAAGCTTTGTGAAGTAAGTACTAGCTAGGCTTACCCAAATGATCTGAAAATTGACCAGCGCATGACCATACCTAAGTAACTTACCTACACCAATTTTGAGCTCATTTCATTCATCTAATCTCTCTCACTAGTTTTCCCAAGTTTCTGTCCATAGAAGAGCATTGTGAAGGAAGTACTACTTTGGCATGTCCAAATGGTATCAATTTTTTACAATGCTTTCCTATGCCCAAATAACCATCCTCCACAAAATTTCAGCTCAATCCATTCATTATTTTGAGCCCAGCTTCAACATTCATATTTTTGTCCAGCGTGGTACTTTGCAAAGCAAGTACCACCTAGGATCCTCCTTTTGAGCTAAAAATTTGTGAAGACATTCTCCTTAGTAGATGATCATCCTCAGCCAATACTCACGCCCATTGGCCATGTGCATTTCCCATACCGCTAATCAAACAGTTGGCTGCTAATTCATGTTTGAGCATCGATCGGTCTTCTCGTGAGAATCTTATGTTGTAATTCTCTTCCTAGCACCAACCTGGGGAGTGCCCAACCTACTAGACATGCCTAAGCCGCCCAGAACACATGGCAACATTACGGTCACGCGGTGACCACGCGACGGGCATGCGAGTTTACGCGCTCTAGAGTTGAGGCCCTCGGCCACCGCCCAAACCTCGACGTATCGCCACAAAACCATGTATTTATGATTAAATAGGTCCTTATGCACCTAGAAATGATTTTTGGAAAAAATAAATAGCAAACTATGAGGCAGCTGCAGTTCAAATTTGACCCGCTTCCAGCTGAACCGGCAGAAATTTATCTTTTTCACGAGAGGTGGATCAAAATTTTTTACACCCAACCATTTTGTCAATTGTGCATTAAATATGGCTTAGTATTTTATAAAAATGATTCGGTCCAATTTTGCAACAATTATTTGGTAGTTCCTTCACAAAAAAACCTCCTTTCGGGCACTCGAAAAATGGAAAATGGTTTTTTCGTCCAACGAAAATGAAAACTTCCTTAGGCAACATTGTTTGCCATTCCAATATGCACCCTTGTGCACAATATGAGATCATTTGAACAAACTATGCCATGAATGTGGCCATAAGATTGATCATTTGGCTTGAAAGCCATTGATCTCCACAGATGATAGCTCGTTTCTGAGAACACTTTTTTAAAATAATTGGCGTATTACAAGTTTGTTATTTTTCCTAGGAACTTGGCCACATATAATGACACAGTGCGAAGGTTTCCCAATTTTTTGATTTTTTTTTGAATTTTTTATGCCCGTTTCAAAATGCGGTCAAAATGGCGGGAATGACCGTTCCTAGCTAGTGGTTGAATCTTGCAATTTTATTGGCGTTTCTCTGATTAAATAGATACTTATGTACCTAGAAATGATTTTTGGAAAAAATAAAGAGCAAACTACATGGCAGCTACAGTTCAAATTTGACCCGCTTCCAACTGAATTGGCGGAAATTTGTCTTTTTCACGAGAGGTGGATCAAAACTTTTTACACCCAACCATTTGGTCAATTGTGCATTAAATATGGCCTAGTATTTTGTAAAAATGATTCGGTCCAATTTTGCAACAATTATTTGGTAGTTCCTTCACAAAAAAAAACCTCCTTTCGGGCACTCGAAAAATGGAAAATGGTTTTTTCGTCCAACGAAAATGAAAACTTCCTTAGGCAACATTGTTTGCCATTCCAATATGCACCCTTGTGCACAATATGAGATCATTTGAACAAACTATGCCATGAATGTGGCCATAAGATTGATCATTTGGCTTGAAAGCCATTGATCTCCACACATGATAGCTCGTTTCTGAGAACACTTTTTTAAAATAATTGACGCATTACAAGTTTGTTATTTTTCTAGGAACTTGGCCACATATAATGACACAGTGCGAAGGTTTCCCAATTTTTTGATTTTTTTTTGAATTTTTTATGCCCGTTTCAAAATGCGGTCAAAACGGCGGGAATGACCGTTCCTAGCTAGTGGTTGAATCTTGGAATTTTATTGGTGTTTCTATGATTAAATAGATACTTATGTACCTAGAAATGATTTTTGGAAAAAATAAAGAGCAAACTACATGGCAGCTACAGTTCAAATTTGACCCGCTTCCAGCTGAATCGGCAGAAATTTGTCTTTTTCACGAGAGGTGGATCAAAACTTTTTACACCCAACCATTTGGTCAATTGTGCATTAAATATGGCCTAGTGTTTTAGAAAAATGATTTGATCCAATTTTGCAACAATTATTTGGTAGGTCCGTCACAAAAAAGCTCCTTTTGGGCACTCGAAAAATGAAAAATGATTTTTTCGTGGATCAAAAGCATTTTACATAAAATCATTTGGTCAATTATACATAAAATTTGGTCTAATACATAGAATTGGTAGGTTCGTCACAAAAAAACTATTTTGTATACCTCAACAATGAAAAATGCTTTTCTCCTACAAAAAAACTTATTTTTAATCAATTACGACCTATTTATATGGTCATAAAGTCATCAAGGCCTTTATTGCATTGTGATTGGTCCACGAGCACCTCACGCGGATCATGCCCGACCACCGTTGGATAGGCCCGGATCCGACGGCAGCCCTCTTCCCCCACCCCCTCTACCCCTCATCCCTCTCATCCCCCTCCCGAATCAGCGCAGCTTCCTCTCCACTCGTCCAAACCCTAGCCACGCCCTCCTCCACTCGCTCTCCTCCATGAGCCGCCACCCCCATCGATTTCGCCCAACACCGCCGTCCCCCTCCACTCGCTCTCCTCCATGAGCCGGATCCCCACCTCCTCCGGCTCCCCTTCCACTCACTCTCCCAGATTCCGCACACCCACAGCCGCCGCCCTCTCCCTCCCTTAGATCTCGATCCGATCCAGATCGACGCCGCCACAGCTTCCCGTCGCCAGCCCCGCCTGGATGGGGACTGGCACTGCTGGCCGTGGCGGCGGCGCTCGCGGTGGCGCTCCTCTACACCGCGCCCTTCTCCAAGGTGAGCGGTGCCTCACGCCCCTCGAATCTGCAAGCGGCGGTATGGTGGCGGAGGCTGACAGGTGTTCGTTGTTTTTGCGCGCGTGCAGGGCCTCGGCGGGGAAGGGTGCAGATCCGCCGCGTTGCTTTCGGATCCGCGCTCTCGTCACGCGCGCTCGACACCATGGAACTCGTCAACAAGGTCTTTTCTCGCCCTCTTCTCTTCTCCTTTTGATTCGATCTGGATGTTGCTCACACATGCCCCATTTGTTTTTCTTCCTCACGCAGGTTTTCGTCAAGCCCTCGATCTGGCTGCGACCTCGAGCGCACTCGCGCGGCTGATGGGCATAGGTCCATGCACGCTGGTGATGGCGGCTCACCAAGGTTGCCGTCGTCGCCTGGACGCACGAGGCACCCGATGACCTCCTCCATCGCCAACCACCAGCACCCGTCTGGAGGATTTGCGTTCTATCCCCTCCCCCACATGAACGACCTCCTGCCTGCAACCATCACACGCACGGGAGAGCTCAGCTCGCCTTCATGGGTGCCCTCTTGCTGGCCACCGATAAGGTGATCTGTTGCCTTCTGTTTAAGACTTTGCATTTCGGTAAATTGGTTTCATCGCTGGGAATGGTAGTATGCTGTGGTGAATCAGATGGGGTTCCTGTCGATACTCTTGCTAGTTGACTAGTTAGTACTGATAGCTAGGTGTTCTAGTTAATCATGTATTTATTAGTCTCTTAGAGGTGTCTGTACCCTGCCCGATAGCTTATTCTCAATAACTGGAACCAAATCTATGTGTTTTTGCTAACCAGCTTCGGTTATTGCCTTCACATATTGTTTTGAATTTCAAAATGAATACACTCAAAGTGTTGCGACTGGTGCCTCTGTTGAAGATTTGAATCCTGTTTTGTGATAGGATTACTCAACCTGCACCTGTTTTGTCAAAGAATTACTTAATCTTGCATAGGACAGTGCCAATTTTTTTCATTTCCACCATTTGCAATAAATGTTGCACCTCCTGGCACTGCCATGTGCCATCATCTCACTGTTCGTTTGTCCATTCTAGTTGAAGGGAGATGCATATCTGCTTAGCAGACAAGGTGACATACTGACATGGCATTGATCCTACCCTCCCATCAGATCAATGAACTAAGAACCTGGACTCTTGGGAGCCACTATTTGAACATGATAGGCTATAGCGGAATAAATTGCAATATTATGTATTCTTGCATTTCATACTTATTATGAACTATTATGATAGGGCATGAAGATAGCATGTGCTGTTAGTATGATAGACTCTCAGTCTGATAGCATGGATCTGTTGCTCTATTTTATTGTGCTGAACTTTGTTGTTACCTGGATGTTGTAGTCCTTGACTGTTCTCATGATGTTGTACAGGAGGCCCTTGTGGTCACCGCTGGAGGGGCTGGAGCTTGGTGGCAGCCTGGCGGATGACGGGGGCCTGGACGGTGGCTATTTCTGCAGCAGGATGATAGCTTAAATTTTGTGATAATTTTGGAATAGCTTCAGCACCTACAGTTAATTTTGCACATAAAGCTTGAGTAATTTTGCACATGAAGCTTCAGTATTTTAGCACATGAAGCTTCTGCTACTGTTATTCTTGTCATGAATCTTCCACCATTTTTCAGTAGCTTAAATTTGACTTGGTGTAGTAATCTTGGTGCTTAGTGCTGCTTGTATCTCATGCTAATTGTTGCATGAGTAGTTTCAGTAGTTTTATAACAGCAGCAGTAGCACAAATTTAACTGGACTGTGATTATAACAGCAGCAGTAGTTTCAGTAGCTTATTTATTTAGTGACTGCAGATTGTGATTATACAGTAGAAGTAGTTAGTATCACTGTAGACTGCATATTATACAGTAGAAGTAGTTAGCCAATTTCTAGGGGCTGTCTGTTCACCTGTTAGTATCTCTGTAGACTATACATGCTTCAAATGGGGATGGCTTTTATGCTCCCTTGAATGCATTTTGATCTTAGTAGTACTTACCACATAGTAACAAAATAAGCAGCAGCCTGATCTTTCAGGTTCAGGGTTTCTCTTGACACATACTAGCAAGCATGAACATGAAGCTGCGATCTTGACACAGTACTCTATGTAGAACTGGATCTTAAACTGTTTGTTGAACCAGAAATATCATTAATCAATAAAACTCTTTATTATAGTATAAAACATTTTGAACCTCCATACAGTTTACTGAATTCCTAGTGGTAGTTCCAGAATCTGATCTGAAACTGATCTAAAACATTTTGAACTAGATCTCAAACTGTCAGTTTACTGAATTCCTAGTGGTAGTTCCAGAATCTGATCTGAAATTGTTAGTGTTGTTGACCAGAACTATGCGTTTACAATAAAACTTTTTGGAACCTCATAATATATTTATATAATATGTCTGTTCATAATATATTGGCTCTAGTGTTTTAATTCTTCTCTTCTGATTCATGTAACAGGGCGACGGCCGAAGGCATGATGATAGTTCTATTGCTGTTCTAGTGTAGCGAAGGTGGCCTAGTCGACTATGGTCGCCTAGTGAGTCGTGCATAGGATTTCATCTAACTAACCTTGATGTAAACTGCTCCTATTGTGGAGCTTGTTATCTGATTGTAAACTTGATGCCGATCACATTTGTATGTGTGTTATATGATGTAGCACTTTGATGGTTGATAATATTTGAAGTATTTCATGTGTTTTCTATGTGCCAATTTAAATACCAGGTATTTATTTGCGTGAAATAAAAAATGAAGAATATTGCCTGATGGCTAGGACCCAGTACTAGAACCTGACAATGGGGGACCCACCTGACTAGTGAACCCAATTTAGAAAAAAAAGAAAAAAAATGAAACTGTTGACACAAAAAGGCCATGGGCCAAAAATAAAAAGGCTGCAATGTTGGGCTTGGTCCATGAAGCTGACAAAAAATTCACAGGAAAAAAATATAAATGGGCTGAATTAATGGGCTCGGCCCATATAAACACCGAATTGGACCGGGCTGAATCTTGTGCCACGTCAGATTGCCACGCTGGATGCCTACGTGGCCTGGGGAGGTTGCTAGTGACCAAAACGCCATAGTAGACGTATTTTGGTCATAAACGTTTGCGACCATTCCAGAAGAAAGGTCGCTATAGTCAGTTTACGACGCCCAGCTTTTGACCTTATGTTTTTGGTCACAAAAAGGTCATAAATGGAAATTTGTGACCTTTCAGTGACCAATAGTGGTGGTCATAAGTTGACATATTTCTTGTAGTGAGAAAGGATAACTTTGAGGTGGTTTTGTACCCTACCATAATCTCTTCGTTTGGTCTCCGCTATTAGTGACTTTGGAGTGACTCTTTGTTGCATGTTGAGGGATAGATATATATGATCCAAGTATGTTATTATTGTTGAGAGAACTTGCACTAGTGAAAGTATGAACCTTAGGCCTTGTTTCCTAGCTTTGCAATACCGCCTGTGCTCACTTTTATCATTATTACCTTGCTGTTTTTATATTTTTAGATTACAAAAACCTATATCTACCATCCACATTGCACTTGTATTATCATCTCTTCGCCGAACTAGTGCACCTATACAATTTACCATTGTATTTGGTGTGTTGGGGACACAAGAGACTTTCTGTTATTTGGTTGAAGGGTTGTTTGAGAGAGACCATCTTCATCCTACGCCTCCCACAGATTTATAAACCTTAGGTCATCCACTTGAGGGAAATTTGCTACTGTCCTACAATCCTGTGCACTTGCAGGCCCAACAACGTCTACAAGAAGAAGGTTGTGTAGTAGACATCAATCTTTTTTCTGGCGCCGTTGCCGGGGAGGTGAGTGCTTGAAGGTATATCTTTAGATCTTGCAACCGAATCTTTTTGTTTCTTGTTTTATCACTAGTTTAGTTTATAAAAGAAAACTACAAAAAATGGAGTTAAGTTTGTCTCATACGCTTCATCTTTTTAATATCTTTCGTGAGTATGATGAAAAGGAAAATTGTGCTTAAGTGCTAGAAGAAGAAGTCTATAAAATGCTTGATACTAAATCTTTGAATGATGAGCATGATTGCAATGTTGTTAGTATGAACTCTTTGAATATCCATCGCAGTAATGATGATTGCACTAGTTATGATGAAAATATCTCTTATAAGCATGTCGATTTTTGTGGAGTAGATTGGGTTTGCAAGTACACACCAAATAGGGAAAATAGATATTGCTAGAGGCATAAGCATTTAGAAACTAAATTGTTGCAAGAAAATCTTGATGTGTGTGCAGTAGTGCAGAACCGGGCTTTAGCGCCGGTTCGTAACGACCTTTAGTACCGGTTCGGCAACCGGCACTGAAGAGTGGGGACTAAAGGTCCCCCCCTTTGATACCGGTTCGTCACGAACCGGCGCTAAAGTGCCACCATGTGGCACGAGCCAGGCCGGGGTGCGTGTAGCGCTTTAGTACCGGTGGGTAATACCAACCGGTACTAAATGTTTGGGTGTGTTTTTTTTTCTTTTTTCCCTTTAATTTTGTGTTTCAATTTAATTTAGTGATTGTTTTACATTATAATGAGTTGTTAAATCATTAGGCGAAAGTACCGCAGATTAGTTTCGACTGGATGCATGTGGATCCTAACTATAGCTAAGTGATCAAGTATATGCCATATATATCCATATTATACTTGATCAAGTATAATATGGATATATATGGCATATACTGGATCACTTAGCTAGGGATCCATCCAGCTGAACTAATATGCGGTTTCTTTCATTTAATGATATAATAACTCATCATCATCATCATCATCATCATCATCATATTAATATGAAAACTCTTGCATCATAGCATCAACATCAGTATATATACTACTCCCTCCGTCCCATAATATAAGAACGTTTCTGACACTACACTAGTGTTAGAAACGTTCTTATATTATGGGACGGAGGGAGTAGCTAGCTAAAAATCATCACAGTCGTCATTATCACTATTTAATCATCATAGTCATTACCGCTATCTAATCACCACCAACACTAGCTTAAAGAAGAAACATTCACTTGTACCAGAAGCAAACATATCATCGAGTTCAACATGATGGTCATGATATTATAAGCGTTCATAACACCACAAAAGCAAATCACTCTTTGAGATTAAGTTCAGGATGAAGAACACGAACATGAGAGGACAAGTACGTACTAAGAGCATGAACCAGCTTAATCACTCCTGCTGCTCTCTCTCAGGTAAAATAGCATAGAACATGTATAGCTCTCCTGATTCATCATACTGGAGCATGCAGATGAACCTGTCTCCTAATCATGGGCTGCGCTTCTCATTGCTGCCCCCTAGTACTTCTCTGCGATCGTTAACAATTTTCCTCCAATCTTTCACTATTAAGCATTCATCACTTCTAGAAATCCTGAATGCACTCATGTGCAATGCAGGATATCTTGGCCGTAAGCTAACAATTGACATGCGACCTTTAGTCTCGATATACTGAGGCACAACTGTCATCGGGAGTCCCTGTTGAAGAACATCGTATAGTAATTAATATACTTAGCAATGAAAGTTTAGCAAAAAAATTATGTATGCAAAAGATGCACTAAGGACAAATAGTAAAAATCTTACCATCATTCCTAAATAGATGTGACCGTAGTTCAATACGATCACTATTGGTCGCATGTTTTGAGTACTAACATTTCTAAGTGCAGGAAGAAAATTTGTCTTAACAGTATGAAGATCCTCAAGACATGAAACATAATGACTTATCTCCTCGCAGTTTAGTTCAGCTTCGGGACAGTAGTAGGTCCTGTCTACCTAGCTTCGGACATGTTTGCTTGAATGGAAATAAGCTGTCAATAGAAATTAGTTGTTAACTATTTTTGAATAAACAATATCAAAGACATAAATATGGTTGAGAAGAACTCACATAATGGTAGAACTGGAGGCGTCTGCATATCGACCCAGATGTCTCTATTACCTTCAATATCATCTTCCGGACGAATATCAAAGGTGATCACCATATCAGGCTCAAATGCATAAGCCTTGCATAGTGCTTGTCAAGTTTTGCATTCAAAATAGGTGTACGTGTCCGCATTGTATACTTTGACGTTGAAAGTATAACCATGCTCAGTTTTCAGGTAAACTCTCTTCACCTCCATAGTTTCCATAGCATTGAAACCTATCTTATCCAAGACAAATTCTTGCATGGCAGGGGATGCGCTAGTAGAATAGTGAAAATTAAAAATTATAAGTTGAAGCAAATGAAGCATATATAAGTCATGCTTAATTACGAAAAAAGACTTGTCATTGTGACTTACTGTATCGAATTCAAAGGTCTCATCCAGCTTGATGCTGAATCGCCTAGCATCAACAAGGAAATTTCTGTCGCACAGGCCGCGCTGGTCTTCACAGTATTCGCACATAATGAAATCTTTTTCGTTGTCAGACGACGTTTCATATGTTCATATAGGTGAAACAATAAACACTTACTAATTCTATTAATTCAACTAATTCAAGTACTTCTATTAATTCAACTAGTTCAAATAATTTCATATACCTAAATTTTCTTACTAAAAATAAACTAGTTATATTAATTCAACTAGTTCAACTAAGCATTTACTAAAAAAAACAAACTAGTTATATTAATTCAACTAGTTCAACTATGCATTTACTAATAAAAATAAACTAGTTATATTAATTCAACTAGTTCGAATAATGTCATATACCTAAATTTTCTTACTAAAAATAAACTAGTTCTATTAATTCAACTAGTTCAACTAAGCATTTACTAAAAATAAACTAGTTATATTAATTCAACTAGTTCAAATAATCTCATATACCTAAATTTTCTTACTAAAAATAAACTAGTTCTATTAATTCAACTAGTTCGACTAAGCATTTATTAATAAAAATATACTAGTTATATTAATTCAACTATCTCAACTAAGCATTTACTAATAAAAATAAACTAGTTATATTAATTCAACTAGTTCAACTAAGCATTTACTAATAAAAATAAACTAGTTATATGAATTCAACTAGTTCAAATAATCTCATATACCTAAATTTTCTTACTAAAAATAAACTAGTTCTATGAATTCAAATAGTTCAACTAAGCATTTACTAAAAATAAACTAGTTATATATTCATCTAACTAACAATTGACATTAATATTTAACAACTCTTCTATCTAATTTATCTAATATTAACATTCTAACATTCTTATCTACGAAATTCATCTAACATTAATCTAAACAATAGAAAACAGAAAATAAGTAAAAAACTATGCGTGTGTGTGTGTGTAGTACTGTGTGTGTATGCGTGTGTACATGTGTGTGTAGTGTGTGTATGTGTATGTGTGTGTGTGTGTGTGTGGGTAGTACGAGCGGGTCGGGGTGCGGCTGCATACGGGCGGCGACGGGGACGGTGCGACAACGGGCGACAGGCCGGGGGCGATCGACGGCGCGATCGAGACGGCGACGTACTCGGGGCGCGGCGGTGCGAGACGGCGATGACGGGGACAGCGACGATGCACGGCGGGGGCGGCGAGGGCGGCGGGGGCGACGGCGCGGCGGCGTCGGCGATGTTGCGCGCGCGAGAAGTACTGGAGACGAAGTGGTCGACGATGGAACTGATTTTTCGTAAGTGTAATATATATAGGAGGGGCTTTTAGTACCGGTTGGAGCCACCAACCGGTACTAAAGGCCAATTTTTGCCAGACCAAGCGGCGGGAAACGAGGGCCTTTAGTACCGGTTGGTGGCTCCAACCGGTACTAAAGGGCAACCCATTAGTACCGGTTGGAGCCACCAACCGGTACTAATGGTCGTGCTCCGCCACCCGTGGTGCACTATGTTTAGTCCCACCTCGTCGAGCGAAGGGCAGCCGCACTGGTTTATAAACCCAGCCGCGGCTGCTCTTTCGAACTCCTCTATATAGCAGGCTTCTGGGCCTAACTAGGGCGCGCTGCCCTGTGAGCCTGCCGGCCCTTCTGGGCCTGAATTTGAACACCCTAGGTCTGCCAGGCCCACCGTGCAGCGCCCCAACAATTTTTTATATAGTTTTTTTCTTTTCTGCATTATTCATTTTCTTCTATTTATTTTTGAGTAATTTTTTATATAGTTTTTTCTTTTCTGCTTTATTATTTTCTTCTATTTATTTCTGAGTAGTTTTTTTGCTGTATGTAGTTTCTTTGTGAATACTTTTGCTTTATATAGTTTTTTCTTTTCTGCATTATTTCTTTTCTGCTATTTATTTTTGAATAATTTTTTATATAGTTTTTTCTTTTCTGCATTATTTATTTTCTTCTATTTATTTTTGAGTAATTTTTTATATAGTTTTTTCTTTTCTGCTTTATTTTTTTCTTCTATTTATTTTTGAGTAGTTTTTTTTGCTGTATTTAGTTTCTTTGTGAATATTTTTGCTTTATATAGTTTTTTTCTTTTCTTCATTATTTATTTTCTTCTATTTATTTTTGAGTAATTTTTTATATAGTTTTTTTGCTGCATTTAGTTTCTTTGTGAATATTTTTGCTTTAGTTGCTTCGAATACTGCATAATGCTTCATTTTGGAGTGATTTTCTATTTCAGCACGTGTTGGAAATTGATGACGTCGCTTCGAATGCTTTTATTCATCGAAAAGAAATGATCAAACTAAACTTTTATTCATCGAAAGCAAAAGATAACTATGGATCAAACTAAGATAAGTAAAGGCAAAAGATAGTGGAGGTGGTACGATACGGGGGCACCTCCCCCAAGGTTGGCAAAAGATAGTGGAGGTGGTACGATAGTGGAGGTGATGAAGTGGTAGTGATCCTGTCCTTCTGTGACGCCCCCGATTCAATTGTACACTAATCATGCACGCAAATGTGTATGATCAAGATCAGGGACTCACGGGAAGATATCACAACACAACTCTAAAAGTAAAATAAGTCATTCAAGCATCATATTACAAGCCAGGGGCCTCGAGGGATCGAATACAAGTGCTCAACATAAACGAGTCAGCGGAAGCAATAATATCTGAGTACAGACATAAGTATACATTTTTGCCTTAAGAAGTCTAGCACAAACTGGGAGACAGATCGAAAGAGGCGTAAGCGTCCTGCCTGGGATCCTCCTAGCTACTCATGGTCGTCGTCAGCGGCCTGCCCGTAGTAGTAGGCACCTCTAGTGTAGTAGGAGTCGTCGTCGACGGTGGCGTCTGGCTCCTGGGCTCCAGCATATGGTTGCGACAACCAGGTAGAAAGGAAAGGGGGAAAAGGGGGAGGAAAGCAACCGTGAGTACTCATCCAAAGTACTCGCAAGCAAAGATCTACACTACATATGCATGGGTATATGTTTAAATAGGCAATATCGGTGGACTGAACTGCAGAATGCCAGAATAAGAGGGGGATAGCTAGTCCTATCGAAGACTACGCTTCTGGCAGCCTCCATTTTGCAGCATGTAGAAGAGAGTAGATTGCAGTCCTCCAAGTAGCATCGCATAGCATAATCCTACCCGACAATCCTCTCTTCGTCGACCTGTGAGAGAGCGATCACCGGGTTGTATCTGGCACTTGGAAGGGTGTGTTTTATTAAGTATCGGGTTCTAGTTGTCATAAGGTCAAGGTACAACTCCAAGTCATCCTGTTACCGAAGATCACGGCTATTCGAATAGATAAACTTCCCTGCAGGGGTGCACCATATTACCCGACACGCTCGATCCCATTTGGCCGGACACACTTTCCTGGGTCATGCCCGACCTCAGAAGATCAACACGTCGCAGCCCTACCTAGGCTCAATAGAGAGGTCAGCACGCCGGTCTAACTCCTATGCGCGCAGGGGTCTGGGCCCATCGCCCATTGCACACCTGCATGTTGCGTACGCGGCTGGAAGCAGAACTAGCCCCCTTAATACAAGAGCAGGCTTACGTTCCAATCCGGCGCGCACCGCTCAGTCGATGACGTCAAAAAGAGCTTTGGATGATACCACGATGCCGGTTGCCCATATCTTGTCCCACGTGGCGGTTAGAGCGTATAAGGTTAACGACCCAACTCAGATCAAATACGGAGATCTCGTTAAGCGTGTTATTATGAAGTAACCGCGGACGCTGACCAGGGCCAGCCCACCTCTCTCCTAGGTGGTCTCAACCTGCCCTGTCGCTCCGCCACAAAGTAACAGTCGGGGCCCGTCGGGAACCCAGGCCCACCTCTACCGGGATGGAGCCACTTGTCCTTCCAGCCCCCATATCCGAATCACTTGCGGGTACTCAAAGAGCCAACCCGACTTTAGTCACCATCTGTATAGTATGTATATATGTATAGTATATACCCGTGATCACCTCCCGAGTGATCACGGCCCGACAATATAGCAAGGCAGACTGACAAGAATGTAGGGCCACTGATGATAAACTGGCATCATATACTAAGCATTTAGGATTGCAGGTAAGGTCACTACAAGAAATATGTCAACTTATGACCACCACTATTGGTCACGGAAAGGTCACAAATTTCCATTTATGACCTTTTTGTGAGCAAAAACAGAAGGTCAAAAGCTGGGCGTCGTAAACTGACTATAGCGACCTTTCTTCTGGAATGGTCGCAAACGTTTATGACTAAAATACATCCACTGTGGCGTTTTGGTCACTAGCAACCTCCCCAGGCCACGTAGGTATCCAGCATGGCAATCTGATGTGGCACAAGATTCAGCCCGGTCCAATTCGATTATCTACATGGGCTGAGCCCAACAATTCAGCCTATTTGTGTTTTTTTTCTCATATTAATTTTGGCTAGGTAGATGGGCCAAGCACAACAATTAAGCCTTCTCATTTTGGGGCCGTGGCCTTTTCTGCTAGAAGGTTTTAGTTTTTTTCAAATGGGTCCCAGATGTCAGGTTCAGGTACGTGGGTCCCAGCTAGCAAGTTCATATTCTTCATATTTCAATTTAACAGTAAATAAATAACCAGTATTTAATTTGGCACAAACAAACAACACACATAATACTCCAAATATTATCAGCCAGATTCAGTACAGAGCTCCTATTGTACAAATAACATATACTTTACAAGCTCTACACGTGATACTCCAAACATTCTCTAGAAGCTCCTTCGATAACAATCACAAACAGAACGGTGATAGGCCCTGTTCCTACTCCTATCAGGACTGGGACAACAGAACGGTGATAGGCCCTGTTCCAACAGCGCGCATGCTTCTCCTCCACGCGCCCAGGTCAGGTCCAGCAGTAGCAGCGATCAAGGGGCGTTTCCAGCAGCATCGAGGCGGTTGTGGGCGCATCCTGCGG
Organism: Triticum timopheevii; assembly: GCA_963921465.1. Classification (NCBI taxonomy): domain Eukaryota; kingdom Viridiplantae; phylum Streptophyta; class Magnoliopsida; order Poales; family Poaceae; genus Triticum; species Triticum timopheevii. The sequence continues at coordinate 14,417,563 of OY997272.1, read as the reverse complement.
GAATGAACAGCAGGTCCTTCTTCTCCTGAAACAGCATCAACAACAGGTCAACAACAGCATCAACAACCGGTCAATAACAACATTAACAGCAGGTCAACAACAACATCATAAACTACAACAGTTTGACGGTAGCATCAGTTTGACAGAGGAAACAATAGAGAACAACCTTCCATGGCGTCATGTACTAAACCTACAACATTCTGATTGTCCCATTGGAAACAAAAATTCCAATGGATTAAGCCACGTTTGTACTAAACCTACCATATATTCCCATCTAATTTATTCCAATGGATTATGCAACGTTTGTACTGAATCTAGAACATTCTAATTACCTGCAACAAATCAGTAGCATACATGACATCAAAGGGATGCAAACTAGATAATTTAGTAGTCTTCTACACCACAGAACAGTAGGCATTCTAACATGCAGCAGCAAATCCGTAGCTAGATGACCACCAACAACACAAATCAGCTCGAACACTCGGTCCTCGACACGACAGTCAGCAAGTAATCAACCATGGAATAGAGGCCAAACTCTAGCATCACAGAAAGCAGAGGGGAACAAAGGGGTGGAGGGGCTCACCATGGGGGTGTTGTTGTTGCTCATCCATGGTCGGTCGTCCTACATCCATCCGGCTACATCTGCTCATTCATGGCAGGAAACCACATCACATCTCAATCAAGGGAATGGAGGGTAAGGGAAGAAGAAGAAGAAACTGAAGGTAAGAAGACCTCGGTGGCGTTGGAGCAGTGGTGGAGGGGCATCCTTCATGGCATCGGGGCAGGAGGATGAAGACGACGTCGTCCATGGCATCGGGGCAGGGGGATGAAGACAGCGTCGTCTATGGTCCACCACAGGGAACATCTCGTTCAGGTCCTTGGCCCGCAACGCCTGCACGCACCAGATCAGGTCACGACACAGTGTCGAAGCTAGAGATCGATGCATCTTCAATTCAAAACTGGATATCAAAGAACAATGTACAGAAGAACTTGTCATTTAGTTCTGCATGATCATCACGGTCTACAATAACAATACAGCATGGCCTTCTGGTTCTGTAGGTAATTGCAGTGCCTTGCAATGCCCCTAAATGCGACAAAGAAGAGCTTGTTATAGTATTTTTATATTCATTCAGGACAACATCTTTTCTTTTTCTTGCAAAAGGACATCAGTTAACAAATATAATTACTCCCAAGAGAAGGTTTGAAAAAACCCAACATGTCTAGGAAACAAATTTTCAGTAAAGCGCAGCGGTTGGATAAATCTGTCATGAACATCATTTAAGCGAAAAGTGTTCCAACGAGTATGGAACCACATTTTTGTTATCTGTTTATCTACACACATTTTGCTGTCCTTGCATTTTTTCTTCATTCGACTAAACAGGACGGGCTAAATGTTCAGAAAAAATGCAAGTGTATGTGGGCTCTTATTTTGTTTACACTCCATAAACAGAAAGAGGTTCCTTGCAATATGTGATGCTGCTGAAATAGTTGACACTCCACACTTTAGAATAAGGTATGCATAGATAACTAGTTAATAGAGAAGAAAAACACTACTAGTAGATGCCAGTGTTCGATGCCCCACAAAAGAATTAGTCAAGCTGAACACAATCGCCATAATTGAAGTTTGCCAAAAATAGACGTTTCATCAACTAATTGCTCTTGAATTACTAGTAGATAGTAATAGATAATCTCATCAACAGAGAAAAACTTCAGTGCAAGACAAAGTACATAATATCTAGAGTGTGTAGTTTTAGTCAAGAAAATAAACTCCGTAGATTTGGAAATATTGTGATCTCTCAGTTGTAGTGAATGGTACCTACCAACCTAAATTACCTTTTTCTATCTTTATTCTTTTAGGGAATAAGGTACACCTGCCAAATTATATGTCAGACTGAAATTCACTAATGTGGCAATACCTAATCACTAATTCACATGCATATCTACTGAGTACAGATCATGCCAAGTACCAAAAATGAACTGTGACTCAATTAGTAACTAGCTTACTGCTGCTACTCCACATATCTTTGACTATGTACAGAGCAAGATGGAGGGTCTAACTTACTGCTGCTACTCCACATATCTTATTTTACTTAACAGAGCAAGATGGAGTAACCCAAAAAAATTAACAGAGCAAGCAAATGTACTCTAAATGGCGTTCCTAAAACTTTCTATCTTTGTTATCAACATGGAGTTCCTAAAACTTTCTGGAATCAACTAATTTACAGAATTAGTTTCAGAACATCGATAGATCCCATGGAGACGCAATTCTCCTTGGAGGACAGGAAGATCTGCGCATCACCGGTGATGGGCTCATCCATTTCCCCTGTCTCGCCATCGACCTTAGACCTAAGGCTGGCGAGAACCTCTGACCCAACCGTCTCGAACTGCAGAAACCCACCACACGAAGAGTTAAACATAGCTCTGAATCAACAGATAAAAGACAGACATGACATAGTTTCAGATAGCCCGTCAGACAAAAAAAGACAGTTCAAAGAGGGCAACGCACCAGCGGCAGGTAGTCTGTGGGTGCCTTGCGGATCCTGTCAGCGAACTCGGCATCGAAGGCGTCGAGGTCCTCAATGGCGATGGTGACATGGTCACGGTTGTGCACGAGGCTCTCGCTGGAAACAGAGAAATGCGTCCACGGGTTAGCCTAGACCGATTCGACCAGATCTGGCGAGGAAAGAGGGGGGCGGGAGGGGGTACCGGTAGGGGAAGTCGCCGGTGGGGTTGGTGAAGCCGCGGAGGGAGGAGTGGCGGGTGATGTCGGCGGCGGCGGGGTCGCCCTGCGGGAACTGCGCCTGGTCGCTGTAGAAGACCGCGCCCTCGTCCCAGCCTGACATGGCGGCGGCGGTGCGGCGGCAAGGAGGAGGTGGACAAGGATGAGCGGGCGCCGGCGGCGGCGTGCAAAACCATAGGTGGAGCTCCTCTCGTCGGGCTCGGGTGCGGGGAATCGTGGGAGGAGGCTGCTAGGACGGGCGCGCTCGGGCGGTCGCTCGATCTCCTCGGGAGAGGGGACGCCATCGGCGGCGAGCTGTGGGAGAGAGGAGGCGGTGGGAGGGTGGCGGCGTGAGGAGGGAGGGAGGCATGGCTCGGGTGCGGCGCGAGGGAAGCTAGGGTTTGGACGAGTGGGTGAGATGGACGAGGGGTGAGAGAGTGAGGGGGACGAGGGCTGCCGGCGAGGGGTTGTCGGCGACTGGGGTTGGGGGAGAGGATGGAGGACGGCGGCGGCGGCGGCTGGGTGGTTTGGGATCGAGAGATTGAGACGGAGGAGGAGCGAGAGGGTTGGGGGGTGGCGGCTGTGGGACGAGAGGGGGAGAGTGGATCGGGGGAGAGGAGTGGATCGGGGAAGTTAGGGTTTTGGTGAGAGGGTGAGGGGGTGAGGGCTGCCGTTGGATCCAGAAGCATCCGACGGTAGTTGATGCATGATCTGCGTGATATGCCTTTGGACCAATCAGAGGGCACCAAACAATTTGAATTTTTTTTGACCATATAAATTGGTCATGATTGATTACATACAAATTTTTCATTTCATTTTTCAATGCTCAAAATGAGTTTTTTTAAAGACCTATCAAATATTTGTTCAAATGATGTCATGTTTTGCACAAGTTTACAGCTTACATTGGCAAACAACATTGACAAAGGGAGTTTTTATTTCTTTTGCATGAAAAAACAATTTTCCATTTTTTGAGTGCCCAAAATAAGTTTTTTTGTGAAGGACTTACCATATATTTTTCGCAAAATTGTACCAAATCAATTTTCTAAAATACTAGGCCATATATAATGCACAATTGACCAAGTGGTTGGGTGTAAAAAGTTTTGATCCACCTCTCGTGAAAAAGACAAATTTCCGCCGATTCAGCAGGAAGCGGGTAAAATTTCAGCTGCAGCTGCCTCGTAGTTTGCTCCTTATTTTTTTCAAAAATCATTTCTAGGTACATAAGTATCTATTTAATCAGTGAAACACCAAAAAAAATTCCAAGATTCAACCACTAGCTAGGAACGGTCATTCCCGCCGTTTTGACCGCATTTTGAAACGGGCATAAAAAATTCAAAAAAAATCAAAAAATTGAGAAACCTTCGCATTGTGTCATCATATGTGGCCAAGTTCCCAGGAAAAATAACAAACTTGTAGTAAGGCAATTAGTTTAAAAAAGTGTTCTAAGAAACGAGCTATCACGTGTGGAGATCAATGGCTTTCAAGCCAAATGATCAATCTTATGGCCACATTCATGGCATAGTTTGTTCAAATGATCTCATATTGTGCACAAGGGTGCATATTAGAATGGCAAATAATGTTGCCTAAGGAAGTTTTCATTTTCTTTGGACGAAAAAACCATTTTTCATTTTCCGAGTGCCCGAAAGGAGGTTTTTTTGTGAAGGAACTACCAAATAATTGTTGCAAAATTGGACCAAATCATTTTTCTAAAATACTAGGACATATTTAATGCACAATTGACCAAATGGTTGGGTGTAAAAAGTTTTGATCCACCTCTCTTGAAAAAGACAAATTTCCGCCGATTCAGCTGGAAGCGGGTCAAATTTGAACTGCAGCTGCCTCATAGTTTGCTATTTATTTTTTCCAAAAATCATTTCTAGGTACATAAGTACCTATTTAATCAGAGAAACACCAAAAAATTCCAAGATTCAACAACTAGCTAGGAACGGTCATTCCCGCCGTTTTGACCGCATTTTGAAACGGGCATAAAAAATTCAAAAAAAATCAAAAAATTGGGAAACCTTCGCATTGTGTCATCATATGTGGCCAACTTCTTAGGAAAAAAACAAACTTGTAATACGGCAATTATTTTAAAAAAGTGTTCTTAGAAACGAGCTATCACGTGTGGAGATCAATGGCTTTCAAGCCAAAATGATCAATCTTATGGCCACATTCATGGCATAGTTTGTTCAAATGATCTCATGTTGTGCACAAGGGTGCATATTGAAATGGAAAACAATGTTGCCTAAGGAAGTTTTCATTTTCGTTGGACGAAAAAACCATTTTCCATTTTCCGAGTGCCCGAACGGAGGTTTTTTTGTGAAGGAACTACCAAATAATTGTTGCAAAATTGGACCGAATCATTTTTATAAAATACTAGGCCATATTTAATGAACAATTGACAAAATGTTTGGGTGTAAAATTTTTTGATCCACCTCTCGTGAAAAAGATAAATTTCCGCTGATTCAGCTGGAAGCGGGTCAAATTTGAACTGCAGCTGCCTCATAGTTTGCTATTTATTTTTTCCAAAAATCATTTCTAGTTACATAAGGACCTATTTAATCATAAATACATGGTTTGGTGGCGATACGTCGAGGTTTGGGCGGTGGCCGAGGGCCTCAACTCTAGAGCGCGTAAACTCGCATGCCCGTCGCGTGGTCACCGCGTGACCGTAATGTTGCCATGTGTTCTGGGCGGCTTAGGCATGTCTAGTGGGTTGGGCACTCCCCAGGTTGGTGCTAGGAAGAAAATTACAACATAAGATACTCACGAGAAGGCCGATCGATGCTCAAACATGAATTAGCAGCCAAGTGTTTGATTAGCGGTACGGGAAATGCACATGGCCAATGGTCTTGAGTTTTGGCTGAGGATGATCATCTACTAAGGAGAATGTCTTCACAAATTTTTAGCTCAAAAGGAGGATCCTACGTGGTACTTGCTTTGCAAAGTACCACGCTGGACAAAAATATGAATGTTGAAGCTGGGCTCAAAATAATGAATGGATTGAGCTGAAATTTTGTGGAGGATGGTTATTTGGGCATAGGAAAGCATTGTAGAAAATTGATACCATTTGGACATGCCAAAGTAGTACTTCCTTCACAATGCTCTTCTATGGACAAAAACTTGGCAAAACTAGTGAGAGAGATTGGATGAATGAAATGAGCTCAAAATTGGTGTAGGTAAGTTAATTAGGTATGGTCATGCGCTGGTCAATTTTCAGATCATTTGGGTAAGCCTAGCTAGTACTTACTTCACAAAGCTTCTCTCGAGGTAGAAACTTTGGAAATTTCCCGAGAAAGATTTACTAGGAAAATTGAGATGAATATTATCATGTGGCAATGATTTTGGTATGGAAGAGTGCCCGAAAAGTTTGAGGGTAATAGTAGGGGTCTATATAACATTTGCTTAGCAACATGCCAATTTGGCAATAAAATATAAATTGAACCTGGGCTCACATAGGTGATTTGATTGAGCTGCAATTTGGAGGAGGGTGATAATTTGGGCATATGAAGAAACTGTATAAATTTCATGTCATTTAGAGATAAAAAAGGTACTTCCTTCACAATGCTTGTAGGTGGACAAAAACTTTGGAAATTTGCCGCGGAAGATTTGCTAGGCAAATGGAGCTGAATTTTGTCATGCGGTAATGATTTGGATAGGAAAGAGTGCCCAAAAATTCATAGGGCAATCAAGAATATATAAATAGCACTTCCTTCATAAAGTGTTGTTGTGAACATAATAGGAAAATGAATATTGTTGAATTAGTTTTGAACTAGGCAAGGAAGGATTTTTACATATTTGATGAAGATATGACCCAAAGAATTTATGAGATTTTTTGGGGAATTTTGGAAATGATAGAAATATAGGTTGCTTCACAACCTAGGGCAAAAACTGCCACATGGACATGACACATAGGCAAAACTGATGAGATGGCGCCTAGTCATCACAACCCACCACAATCTACAAGGTTATGACCATCTATATTGGTCATTAACAACTAGAAATAAGGCAGCGGACTAGCACTATTTGCTTTGTGACCATTTCGTGTAAGTAAATTACGACCTTTCTGACCAAAATGGTCGCAATGGTTTAGGGTTTGAAGCCCCCTGAACAGCTTTTGACCAATTGGTCTAAAATGGTCATAAATTTATGACCAATTCTTCGAGGGTCACTGGCAGAAGGTCATAAGTTGACATATTTCTTGTAGTGGGTATCAACAGATGTAGCAACAATGACAGGCTATGCAACATAATAGGATTAATCGAAACAGTAATAGGCTACACTACTCTAATGCAAGCAGTAGAGAGAAGAATAGGCGATATCTGGTGATCAAGGGGGGGGGGCTTGCCTGGAGGCTTTGTTGTACAGGAAGAAGGGTCGTCGGTGGCGTAGTCGTACTCGGTGGCATCAGTGCCGGTCTCGAGGTCTACCGGGGAAGGAGAGGGGGAAAGAAACAGTAAATACGGAGCAAACAAAGCATCACAAAACATAAGGAGGCAAATCGCGGTGCTAGGTATGCCCTAACGCGGTAGGAGGTGATACCGACGAAGGGGGAAACATCCGGGAAAGTATCCCAGTGTTCCCTGTTTTCGAACAGATGAACCGGAGGGGGAAAGTTGCGTGTTTGCTATGCTAGGGATGTGTGGCGGACGATCGGGTGCGTATCCTGATTTGTCTCGTCGTTCTGAGCTACTTTCGTGTACAAACTTTTTCCATCCGAGTTACAGATTATTTTATATTAATTTTGAAAGTTTAATTCAATTTTGGAATTAATAGATTTTAATTAATTAGAAAAGGTAATTATTGGGTCAGCGTGACATCAGCATGATGTCAGCATGTCTACAGGTTGACTAGGTCAACCCTGGCACGTGGGGCCCGTTCGTCATAGTCTCAGGTTAATTAAACATGGTTAAATAGTTAACTAAATGATTAGGTTAAACTAATACAGAATTAATTAAGTTAATCAATCAATTAATATTTTTATTTATTATTATTTTTAAACTCTTTTTTATTTAAAACGTTCTGGGGCGTGGGCCCCTCATGTCATGGGCCCAAGGCCTTAGCGGGCGCATGGGTGATGGTTAACGGGGCGGCGCCCGAACGAGGGGGCAGACCAGGCCGCAGGGGGGGGGGGGGTACGGGCGCCATAGCGCGCCGACGGCCACGGCGGGGCTCGCCGGTCGACCGTCTCTAGCGAAGGAAGCCGGCGCGGTGGGCTGCAGTTGCGGGTGAACGGGCATAGGGCGCGGCGGGGCACAGATGTGCGGGCGGCCGACGTCGGCGACGTTCAGTGACGACGGCAGGAGGCGGAGTCGTGGGTGCACGAGGCGAGGTCGTGGCCTCGCGCGGGCGCCAGCGCGTGGCAGCAAAGGCCGGTGCGGTGCGGCCCGAGTGCGAGGCACTGCGGCGCGAGGCGGGGAGTAGCGGCAGTGACGGCGCGGGATGCCGGACGACGCCGGTGGGCGCGGGAGGGGCGATGGACGGTGCGAGGAGTACGGCGAGTGGCGAAGAGGGGAAGAAGAGGGCGAGGGCCTCACCATGGATAGCAGAGGACGAGGCAACGAGGGTCGAGGAGGGGGTCGGGGATGAGGCGGCGAAGAGGAGGCAGGCCGGTGGGGAGGAGGAAGCAGGCCGGCGAGGGAGCTCCGGCGTCGTGGCCTCCATTGAGGTGGCGATCCGGGTGGCGCTAGCGTCGGGGGCGATGTGGGGGTTCGTTCCCCCGATCCCGATCTGGATCGGGGAGGGAGACGTGGGGAGTGGGGGGTGTGGGGTCGGGGGAGTTAGGGTTTCCCCCTGGTGGGGATATGGAGGGGGGTTGGGCCGGTTGGTGGGTTGGCCGGCTGGGCCGTCTGGCCCTGTTGACAGGGGGGTCCTTTTCTTTTATTTTTGCTTTCTGTTTTATTCTTTTCTTTTTACATATTTTTCCTTTACTGTTTTCTATTATTTCCAATATACTTTAGTTTTAGTAAAATATAAAGTTAGTTCCTAAAATAGTGTTACTACATATTCTAATGCCACAAAAACTTGGGCAACTAGATAAAATAGTTTAATATTTTATTAATCGTAAAAGGCATTTAATTAATTGTTTTGCTACTTTTTATTTACTTTGGGACAATCAAACACTTCCAAAGAGGTTATTTTCTCCTCCATAATTACATATGCATTATTTGGCTCACTCCGAACATTTTAGTTTTAAGATTGGAAAACTTTTATTATTTGTTTGATTTTGAATTTGGATTTGAATTGGTTTCGAACTAACGCGAGATTAGTAACCGTAACGGAGGTGACGTGGCATCATTAGTAGAGGGTTACTATAGCTTGATTATCCAGGCGTCACACCTTCATGATCACAAGATGACGCTCCGGAGGAAGGTGATGTGCTCTTGCAACAGAATATTTTCACGAGTGAGATATTTATTTTGCACACGAACCATTTCAATGATCCGAAAGGCTTCAATCTCAGTGGGGGTAAGATGATCATAGTATGGTTTAAGGACATCTTCTTCTTCCTCCTCGGCATGCAGGGCTTGCTCGACCACCGGTGCTGGATCTCCGATGGCCTCCTGGCTCTTGCTACCTTCGATAGGTTCTTCGGGCCCCTCTCTCTTTAGCTCGATTTTCAACAACCAAGCATCATCTTCTACTTTGTTGGAGGAGGGACAAGACATGATGCCTGTCTTAACATATCTGACCGAAAACAGCAAGAAAAGAAAACAGAAGATTTCTCCACAGTACGGTGATCAATAGGTTCAGGGGGTATATAAAGATTTTTTATCTTGGGAAACAAGCAAACGGAAGAAAAACAGAGTCCGGAAGGTACCCGAGGTTTAAGGATACCTGACCGAAAACCCGTTTTGTTGTGGTTTACTGTTTCACAGTCATTTAGCTCTCTAAACAAATTGGTAAATGACTGAAAAACAACAAATGATGTAAGAACGTGTTGAAAATTGATGATGTCGCTTCGAATGCTGCATAATGCCGGCTCAAAAAAAAGTCTGGAGTTTAAATAAGTTAAAAAAATGAAGTGCCCGTGTAACAGATGAGTTCTCGTCCGAAACCCTGATACTCCGAAAGAGATTCTCCAGTTTTACACGAAGTGCGTCTAGTCTTGAAGTGAGTGGAGAGAGTGAGGGCGTAAACATGTAAAAATATACATAAAAAATACATTGATTATCAATGATCTTTTTGTGTACAACCTGAATTGTCAATATGAGTCCTCAACGGTTTAGAAACCGGTGAAGACTCATATTGAGTCCACAAATTATAGACATAGAGTTCAATGAAGACCAAATGCTTGTAATAGTTTGAGAAGTAACATATTTAAGGTGGTAAAAATCTTGTTAGGGGAGCGAGGTGGGACTAAAAATAGCCTGCCACAACCTCTTTACTACCGGTTCGTGCTACGAACCGGTACTAAAGGTGCTGGCCGGGCCCCAGCATCTTTAGTACCGGTTCGTGGCACGAACCGGTACTAAAGATTCATAATGAACCGGTACTAAAGATCTCCTCCCACCTAGCCATTTGAACCGGCACTAATGGACACATTAGTGCCGGCTCAAATGCAAACCAGGACTAATGTGTCTCAGATTTGACCCTTTTTCTACTAGTGGTGCTGAAAGATTCAATATTTTTTGCGCTCCTTGTTAACTTTGCAATGAACGTGGTCATTTAAATCTCCAATGCAAACTGTTTCATGATCGAATCATGTCCAAAAATTGTGATAACTTGATTACCCTTGAGCATCACATAGTTGCACAATTATTCGACTACTCATTGATCTTCACTTATATCTTTCGGAGTAGTTTGTCCTTTGCTCTAGTGCTTCACTTATATCTTTTAGAGCATGGCGGTGGTTATATTTTGTAGAAATTGTAGATCTCTCATGCTTCACTTATATTATTTTGAGAGTCTCTTATAACAGCATGGTATTTGCTATGGTTATAAAATTGGTCCTAGAATGGTGGGCATCCAAGTTGGGTATAATAAAAATTATCATAGGAAGTGAATTGGATGCTATATCAATTTGATACTTGATAATTGTTTTGAGATATGGAGGTAGTGATATTAAAGTCATGCTAGTTGGGTGATTATGAATTTAAAGAATGCTTGTGTTGAAGTTAGCAAGTCCCGTAGCATGCACGTATGGTTAAAGTTGTGTAACAAATTTGAAACATGAGGTGCTCTTAGATTGTGCATCCTTATGAATGGCGGTCGGGACGAGCGATGGTCTTTTCCTACCAATCTATCCCTCTAGGAGCATGCGTGTAGTGCTTGGTTTTTGATGACTTGTAGATTTTTGCAATAAGTATGAGTTCTTTTGACTAATGTTGAGTCCATGGATTATACACACTTTTACCTTTCCATCATTGGTAGCCTCTTTGGTACCGTGCATTGGCCTTTCTCACCTCTAGAGTTGGTGCAAACTTCGCCAGGACATCCAAACCCGTGATATGATACGCTCTATCACACATAAACCTCCTTATATCTTCCTCAAAACAGCCACCATATCTGCCTATTATGGTATTTCCATAGCCATTTCGAGATATATTGCCATGCAACTTTCCACCGTTCCGTTTATCATCATAACATGCATTACTATTGTCATATTGCCATTGCATGATCATGTAGTTGACATCGTATTTGTGGCAAGGCCACTTTGCATAATCTTTCATACATGTCACTCTTGATTCATTGCCCATCCAAGTACACCGCCGGAGGCATTCATATAGAGTCATATCTTGTTCTAGTTTTGAGTTGTAATTCTTGAGTTGCAAATCAATAAAAGTGTGATGATCATCATTATTAGAGAATTGTCCCCAAAAAGAAAAAAAGAAAGGCCAAAATGAAAAAAAGGAAAGGCCAAAGAAAAAAAGAGAAGAAAGGCCAAAAAAAAAGAAAGGCCCAAAAAAAGGAAAAAATAAAATAAAAAGGGGGCAATGTTACTATCTCTTTTCCACACTTCTGCTTCAAAGTAGCACCATGTTCTTCATATAGAGAGTCTCATATATTGTCACTTTCATATACTAGTGGGAATTTTTCATTATAGAACTTGGCTTGTATATTCCTACGATGGGCTTCCTCAAAATGCCTTCGTGAGCAAGCAAGTTGGATGCACACCCACTAGTTCTCTTTTGTTGAGCTTTCGTACATTTATAACTCTAGTGCATCCTTTGCATGGCAATCCCTACTCCTCATGTTGACATCAATTCATGGGCATCTCCATAGCCCGTTGATTATCCTCGTCAATGTGAGACTTTCTCCTTTTTTGTCTTCTCCACACAATCCCCATCATCATATTCTATTCCACCCATAGTGCTATTCACACATATGAGCTATCACATACAACGTTGCAGAGAGTTCAAGGAGAGGAGGTAGGGTTTAGGTTTTTGAAAAATTAAAAAAGTCAAAAAAGTACGAAAGCTTTATTTCAAAGTGAATAAGAAGGATCTGAACTTAGTTTTCCATTTTCATATTGTAAATGTGTTTTTAATGGTTTTCTATTAAAGCACATTTTTTCAAAAAATGTAAAAATATTAAGATTAATTCAAAAAATAGTGAGACTTCGAATCTACACTATATTGATTGAATAGGTGTTAATAAAATATTTGGTTCATTTAGAGTAGGTTCAAAAAAACTTGATTACAAATGGGGCTGTTTACCCTATGTTGGGAGACCGTTTGGAGCACATTTCCCATGACTATAAGTTTTACCACGCAAAAGAGATCGGATTTATCACCTAATGTTTATAATAGTTCAGCAAAGATTGCAACATCACACCACTGGGCAATGGAGTTCAAGTGTTGGTTCAAATTTAAAAATTGCCAAGAATTCAAAATTTGCCTAAAATTCAAATTCTACCTCAAATTCAAAATTTGCTTCAAATTTCACATGGAAGTACGAATAGCATTATTAAACCTTACAAGTTTTCACAGTTGTTCAAATTGATGACAGAAACCTTAGTACAAATCCTTAAAGTTCAAAGTTTACAACTTGCATTCAACGTTCGAAGTTCACATCTTTGGCTTGCTCCTTGTGTTCCGAGATGGCTTAATAGTCTTGCTCCAGGTTTCCCTAGGTGGGATATCCACCTTTTTCTTCTTCCTTTTGATCTTCACTTCGGGTGGTGGCTGTCGAGATGCTGATAGAGAACTTGCACTGGCCAGTTGACGGGGTTCAAAACCTTCATAAGCCATGGCTTCATATTCTTCAAATTTCTTTCTCTCTTGTCCCTTTTTCCCCTTTTCCTCTAGTTTTCGTAGAGCTAGGTCAAACATAAAAAAGATTATAAGCCACTGATAAAAAGAGAAGAAATGCACAAAAAGGGAAGGCTGTTGCACACATACCAAGCTGCAGGCAGTGCTAATTCAGTTGCTTCATTATCCTCTGAATTAGCTGCAATCTGCTTTGCTGCATCATTCTCCTCTGTATTAGCTTCAATCTGCTCTAATGCTGCATTCTCCTCAGCATTTGTTGTTGCTCATTGTTCCTCTTCCCAAAATGAAGCATCCACTGGATTGCTACATAGCCTAGCAATGTGCCCTAGGGTTCCACATTTTTTGCACTTACACTGTGTTTTTACACGACCCTCTTCACCTCTTATGATGTTTTCTTCCCTGGTCTTCCCGATGGTCTAGTCAGTACAGGAGAATGTAGTTTGAACCTGGGATCTACTATGTTCCACTGGTATTTTCCCAAGAGTGCAGGCACATTGGAAGCATAAGCAACCCTGAATTTGGCAATAGAAAAATATTCAGAGATGTATTGACCAACTTCACCATCTTCACCACCTATAACAATCATCAGATGTAGTGCATGTATGCATGGCTTCCCATAGATGACATTGCCTACAACTGCATTCCCTAGTTGCTAGGTTAACCGGATATGTCCATTCCCTGTTTTTACTGTCAGTATATGTTACCTCAGCCCCGTATGTCGCCGCTTGAATGCATTTCGTGTTCAGTCCTGTTGCCTTGGCATGCAATGCCTTAATAAGAGATGGGAGCATAAGATGGCCAGCATATTCTGTTTCTGCAATTCTTGTGCGAAGAGCCATCTTTATCATAATCATCTGCCGAATGTTATCAAATATTTCCCATATCAGAAGCCCTTTCAATGACTTGCTCTTTGCATTGAAACACTCTGCCAGGTTACTGGTCACATAGTCTACTTTGAAGATTTTATTGAATTTGCTTCTTGACCACAACTTTCCATGATGTGCATCTAGGTACTCCTTCACCAGAGGATTCTGAGCATACAACACTCTCAAATTATGCTCATGCTTCCTCTCACTTCATGTGTATGATGCTGGCCATAAGTTCTCATCATAAGCTTTGCCTTTGAATTTGTTTTTGAAATTCTACGCTAGGTGTCGCATACATTCCCTATGCTCCACTCCAAGGAATACAATTTCCACTGCACTCTCCAAACCCTTGCAAGTATCTGTGTGTATAGCTAAACCTAGGGGTGTAACTATAAGGTTGCGCAACTGCTGCAGAAACGAGACCCAACTTTCCTTAGACTCTGCCTCCACCACACCAAATGCAACTGGGAATAGCCAGTTGTGTCCATCAACTGCAGAAGCTGCGACTAGTTGTCGTCTCCACCTTGCGTTCAAAGCAGTTGCATCAACAACCAAATAGTTCCTGCAAGCATCAAGAAACCCCTACCAACAAGCCTTGAACAAACAAAAGCCCTCCTGAAGCGCTCCTTCTGAAATGACTTCCCTTTTCTTTTGTATGTACCTGTATGCTTGTCAATCTCTACAACACTACTTGGACTAGCAGCTTCCACTTCAGATTTAAATGTGTAGAGCAACTGAAAGCTCTCATTCCAGGGACCATTAATCCTATCAAGAGCCATTTCCTTAGCATAGAAAATCCTCATGTAAGGTATATCAATCTTGTACTTCACAAATAGCTTCCCATGGAGTGCTGTTGGACCAAGTGTTGGTGTGTCTCTCAACCAATCCAAAATTGCATCTGCCACCCACCTAGTGTTTGCTAGCTTTGTTTTAGCCATCCCTCCTCCCCCTCCAGGAGGACAACTGTGCTGGTGTGGGTTCTTTCTTATCTGAAACAAAATGGTACCCAAACAAAATGTAGTTAAGAAAACATTACACAATGATTTGAAAATAAAATGACTCAGTATAAACCGAAATACACAAACCTAAATGAACTTGCCTCAACGTATGTGATGAATGCAACCTCCATCCACACCTATCATATGGGCAATGAACACTGAACCTTGTTGGGTCACTCCTATCAATCACATATGTATTTTCAGTGAGAATGCAATATATAGTCACTACATTACGATAGTCCACCATTGACTGGAATATGGTGCCGACAGCTAGCTGAGGATCTTCCCTGTTCCACTCAATTGTTGGCATGTTCTCACCATCATATTCATCTAAAACTAAGCTGTTGATGTTCTCCTGCCTCTTTTCATC
Organism: Triticum timopheevii; assembly: GCA_963921465.1. Classification (NCBI taxonomy): domain Eukaryota; kingdom Viridiplantae; phylum Streptophyta; class Magnoliopsida; order Poales; family Poaceae; genus Triticum; species Triticum timopheevii. The sequence goes on along the minus strand of OY997272.1, from coordinate 14,402,396 downwards.
GCCAGTGTCATCAAATCTAGCACAGCTGATGTGTTCCTCCTGATATTCATCTTCCATTGCTTGTTTACTAACAGTATCTATAAGATCAGGGAACATTCTCATCCTCATCATCATCTTGAGGTACCTCTTCGCCTGGCTCTGCATCTTGCTCTACATCGGCTGCAGCAGCGACAGGAGAAACAACACAAGAAGCGGCAACAAACATATTGTGACTTTCAGAACCACTAGCTCTACTTGGTTTCGACCTACAAGGAGTGCTGGGGTGCTCGCTATTAGCAGAGACACAATATTTCTAAACAAACTTCCCCTTGTCATGTTCATTGCGTGGCTGAAGCACCTCGATAAGGATTTTACCGAAGCGGCTTTCAGCATTCAAAGTAAAGAGCAATCCAAGATGCTCATCGCAAGTTAGTGGGAGCATTTTTTGCTCGGTACTGCTGAAAAGTTTCAGTTCAATAGCATCGGCAGGGATACACCCATATGAAGAATTTCGGAGCGCCGCGAGCAAATCTTTGAACAACATACTTGTTTCTATCACCTTTGGATAGAAAAATCCAGTAATCATATGCGGTTTTCTACCACGTAGCACACTAACTTCCATCCTAACCGCCAGCTGGAAAGCAAGTGCAGGAACAATCCTATTTGATTCAAATAAGGAAAGGTTGCAGTTAGGCCGGGAACAATTCAACAAAATTTGATCAATTCACGAGAGTAGCTGTCAAATTGGGCCGAATTTATGAATCAACAAATCAGTTAGAGGGGAAACGGCGCTTACCCAGATGCAATCCATGAATTATCCGTCGCCGATTTGATCCAATCCTCTCCACGGTCGATGGGCTTGAGAGTCTGCTCCCCCGACATTGCTACTTAATCCCGAGGGGGATGTGGGGTAGATCTGGCGAAGGTGAAATGGGGTTAGAGGCTGGAGGGCACGACGATGGTGGAGGGGGCAGAGCAGCGTGGTGCTGTAGTGGCTCGAGCTTGAGGTTCATACAAGCCCATATGATGTGTCTCAATGCGGTCCCACATGTCACAATAGTGAAAGGAGGACCCGTTCCAATGCAGCCCCACTCGTTAGGTCCAACGGGCCACAGAGTCCAGCACGGCCCCACTCATCAGAGTTAACAGTCAATGGTTAGACCCGACATCATCCTCCATTGTGACCATTTCTGAGGGTTTCGGACAAGGGAGTGGGGAAAAGTGAGCAAAAGTTAAGAGCTGGGAATGGATGAGTAGAGCTAATGAACAGGGGCACAGATATAAAAATCCCTTCCTTATTTGATAATTTTGCGATGGTGAAGTGGAATTCTTAGATAACCGAAAGGCAAGGAACCCATTTCACACTGAACAATTGTCTATATGCGTCTTGCTCCTCTTTAGCTCTAGCAAAGCAAAACAATTCTCTCTTGTGAAAATTAATCTTTAGCCCCGATAATTATTCACAAAGACAAAACACTAGTTTCATATTTCTAGCCTTTGCGTGATTATGTTCCATGAATATGATAGTGTCATCAGCGTATTGTAAGATGGAACCCCCCCATCAACCATAAGAGGGACGAGTCCACCTAGATGGTCGTGCTCCTTGGCCCTACCTATCAGCACAGCCTAGATATCAGCCACAATGTTGAATAAGATATGAGACATTGGATCTCCTTGTCTTAAGCCCTTGTGAGTCTGGAAAAATGGCCCACATCATTATTGACCTTAATCCCGACGCTGCCATTTTTAGTAAAGAATCCACTTGTTTCCTCCAGGTTTCATTGAACCCCTTCATCCGCATGGCTTGTTGGAGGAAAGGCCATTTGACCTTATGATACGCCTTCTCAAAATCCACCTTGATGATCACCCCACCTAGTTTCTTTGAATGGATTTCATGTAGAGTTTTATGTAGGACAACTACCCCTTCGAGGATATGTCTCCCAGGCATGAAGGTAGTCTGACTCGGTTGTACCAGCGAATGGGCAATCCGTGTCAACTTTCATAAAATTTTTGAAACTCACATTCAGAAGACAAATTGGCCTAAACTTTTCAATACGAACTGCTTCCTCTTTCTTTGGCAATAACGTTATCATACCAAAGTTAAGATGAAAGAGTTGCAAATGGCCATTGAAAAAGTCATGGAACATGGGCACAAGGCCACCCTTTATAATATGCCAACATTTTGTGTAGAATTCCACAGGGAACCCATCTGGTCTAGGTGCCTTATTCTGTTTCATTTGGGATATTGCTTTGAAGACTTCCTTCTCCATAAAAGGTGCAGATAATATCTCATTTTCATCTGACCTAAGCTGAGGTACATGTCCAACTGCAAGCTCATCAAGGGACACATTATTGTCCACAGGAGGCCCAAGTAGTTCTTTATAGTAATTGGAAATGTATACCTTTAGGTTCTCATGCCGCACCACCGTCCCTTCATCCTGCTCGAGCTAGATGATTTTCTTTTCCTATGTTTGCCATTTGCACTCATATGAAAGAATTGAGTATTGTCGTCCCCTTGAACAACTTCTAGAACCTTAGCACACTAAGGCCCATTTTATTTCTTCTTCTCTAAGAAGTATGCGAAGTTTCTGCTCGGCCTTGGACTTTTCGGCCAGCTCAGTAACATTGAGAACGTTAGATTCTACTCTCAGATCTAACGCTTCTATCAAATAACGAGTCTTTCTCTTTCTTGTTTATATAACCCACTTTAATTTCTGGCCCAACCCCGCAAAATTGTTGTAGGTGTCTAATCTTATTTTGCCATCGTTCAACATTGGTATGTCCACCCACAGGCGTGGCCCATTCGCTTGCAATGATGTCTAAGAAATTTTCCATTTCAAACCAGCTTAATTCAAAGGAAAAAGTATTCTTGTTACCTATATGAGTCGCTTCTCTCGAGTCAACTAAGAAGGGTGTGTGGTCTAAGATCGCACGCTGCATCGCATGCACCGTTACGAGTAGGAACTTTTGTTCCCATTCCACACTAGTAAGCACTCTGTCCAACTTATCATAAGTTGGAATAGGCAATGAATTCACCCAAGTGAACTGTCTACATGTGAGGTCAATCTCCTTCAAATTGAGACTCTCAATAATCGCATTGAACAAGAATGACCATCTTCCATCGAAGTTGTTATTATTATTCTTTTCTTCTAATCATGTTAAAGTCTCCTCCAACTAAGACTGGTAGCCATTCATCCCCGCAGATAACCAGATCAGGAAGGAAGTCGTGCTTAAATTCAGGTTGGGCTGCTCCGTACACCGCTACTAGAGCCCAACGGAATCCATCCATTTTCGACCTCACCCGAAACTTCACTGCAAAATTACCTCGAACCACAATCATTACCTCTAACGTTTCCCACCAGATCTTACTCTAGGGGGCAAGCAGTACCGGTCAAAATCTATTCCACCATATAAGGTTCCAAAGAACTGCAAGGTGAAGTTATCTCTCCTATTTCGGTAAGGGCAATAAGATGGAGCTTATGATCAATTGATGCTTCGGCAAGGAACTTTCTTTTAGCCAAGTCTGCTAGACCTCTGCTATTCCAAAAAATTCCTTTCATTGGTCATCATGATTTTTTTTCTTGAATTTGATTATCGCACTTCTACGAACTGCCGATGTCGGATAAACCTTCCTCTTCCAAGAACGTTTTGGTTTATCCGTCATTCCTTTCGCATCCATGTGACCGGTGGCAGCTTGTGTAGTGCAAACTAGCGGTAAAGGGTCTACATGTCCCTCGGACTCGATTCCCTCTAACTCCACTTCGGGCTCCGAGGTGGGTATGAGGTCTTCGCAAAAGCTCTCGAGAACTGATACCCCCATGTTGTTAATACCGTCTTCATTCATGGGATTCACAGCCGCAATATTTCGGATTATCTCAGACGCTCTCTCAACTTCCAAGTATAATCAATCATTAACTGATTTTGCAATTTCCTTCCTGTTGGATCCTAGGTATATTCCTAAGTTGGTTGCCTTACTGATTATATCATGTTCAGAAAAATGCAAAATGGAACAACTCGTATTAACAGACATACATGTAGTTGCCTCGATGTCACAAAGCTTTCGTGCCCTCATAGCACGCTCTAACTGCAGGTCGTTAGCATCATGTTGGGCCTGAATCCGGTTACTGACACGCTTGTCAGTAGATACTGGGTTCATAATCCCACCGAAAGCAATCACCGCCTCCGTAGTCCAGTCCCTCAGGGCATGGTCCCTTGCCGCGCTCCCATCAGGTCTGACAGGCACCGACGAGGGAGGTGTGGGTGACAAGACCCCTCCAGCCGGCATGACTAGCTGGTGCTTTGGTGCCGGATCCACGCGCACCTCAAAAAGTGTCGGTGAAGATGGAGCCTGCCTAGGCTCTGAACAACGATGAGAGACAGGAGGTGAGTCGAGGGCCTCCTGGCCGCACCCTCCTCCCCTTGACATTGTAGAGGCACTGGGAAGACCCGACAGCCGGCACGCTGGCAGACCCCAGAACCTCCTGTCTTGGGGCGCCGATTGTCACCATCGTGGCAGGCACCATCGACCCAGTGACCAGCGCAAAAACCTCCTGTCTCGGGGCGCCGTCCACAGCCTACTGACAAGCATCAGTCAGTAGCAGCGACAGCTCCCGCTCCGACGGATCATCCAACTCTACCTTGTGGCTCCATATGCGACTGGGGGCAGAGGAAGCACCGAACGAACGAACCAAAATGTATTCATCGGTTTCGCAGATTGTGAAGGCCCCTTGGCAGAGTCATCTGCCTTATCTGGCTGTTCAGCAAGCCCCTTGGCCTTCTCATGAGAGTTAGGATCTTCTCCCTTGTCCAGATCCCTAGAGGCACCATCGCCATCTGTCATATCCACATCGTGACTCCCATTCAATTCCTGAAACAACGGAGAATCCTCAATCTCCACGTCAAGGTCGTACAAGACACCCGCATGAGGCCATCTCACCATGTCCGAGACAAACTCGATGTTTACCACACTGACAAGCAACCTTGCCACGCCATTTGCACGGGTAAAAGGCATATAAACTTGTTATGTCTAGCCTACGAGAGACCCCAAGCTCCAGGCCACCAACAAATTATTAAGCGGCTTTGGTGGTGCTCCAGAAAAGCGAACCCAAATCCGATACATTGGTGTAACCTATGGCCTTTTCTGTTTCCACTCATCAAATTCCAAAATGCAGTTAGTGCTGGGCATTCTACACATGCCGAACTTAAGGAGTCGGGTTTGATCCCCCTCATCAGAAAGTCAACCTTATGAGACTGCTCCTTTAGTCTCACAAGATTCCATTGGAAATCGCCAGGTGCAAGCCCATGAAGCTGCTGCACAATTTGTGCCTCAGTCATAGATCCATTCGTTACCTTGACCACTCCTGGAAAAGAACTATCAATCAAATGTGTTATCTGGTCAACATCAGGGGACTCAAAGAACATCAATTCCAAACAGCACACCCCATACATTGTAATGATGGGCTTTGGTCCCAGAAGAAGGGGGCACTGTCCAGACAAATGCTTGGCCTTAAGACAGATGTCGCAAAGCTCCTTAGTGCACCATGCACAAAATGTCCCGGTTCTCCGCACCGATAACAAAGCATCTTCTCTTTTTTTAGCGCCCATTTCGAAACTCTTTTGCCGTCAGACTTTTCGGAAGCAGAATCCTGAGGCATCGCCGTGCTTTTCTTGGCGGCAGGAACCTTCACGGCCAACCACGCACCGCGTCCATGGCCTTCCCAGACAAGGCCGGCGAAGAAGAGGCTGCAGCCATCGGCTCCGAGGCAGACTTTGGCAGCACCTCTTTGGAAGCCTGTACCGGTGGAGGCGGAGGCGGCCGCGGTGGGGGAGGCTGCCTGCCCCCCTCCTCGACCCCCATGAAACGCACGATGCCCGCCCCGATATCGGTAGTTCGTCCAGGCGACCCCCTCAATGAAGTTGCCCGGCGGGCCTTGGAAGCCACGTCCTGCCCCTCTGTCATCGTACCAAGCATAGCCACGACCACCGCCTGTCGACGACGAGCCGCGACGTTGGCCTTCGCCGTAAGCATCATATCCATCATCGCCCCATTGCCAGCGCGGAGGGTTTCTGTTGCCATCGACCATGCCATGATGCTCACGACCGACTCCACTGTCTCGACCTCGACCGACACCCAGAGAATTTGCCCCTGCAGCGGCCACATGCCTGTCCCGAGATGGTGCCTGATGCCTGGGCCGGCCGTCAGCCCTGCCCTGCGTCTGAGCTCCACGGGGAGGCTGCGACAGCACTCCACGAGGATGCTGCGGAGACGCCGCTTTGCCGGGAGGCGGCTGGCCCGTTACCCATCCGAACATGGCGTCCTTTACAGCCGCACGGGGACCGGCAATCCTCGTGGCGCGGCCCTGCCCGAGCGAAGGAAAACCAGGCGAGGCGATTTGACGAGAAACCCTAGCAGTATCCACGCGACGTGAATGGTCGGGCTCCCGATTCAAGATAGCTGCATGCATCCATGCCAGGGGCGAGGGAACAGGGCCAACGGTCTGGGCTTTGCTCTGGGCCATATACCCAGGAGCCTCGGAGCCCACTACCATGGTTGCAGCCGTCGGCCCACACGAGCCCGGCAGGAAATTCAAACGAGCAGAGCAAGCCGCCCGAATCCCATCTGATCAAGCGATCACTGGCACCGGCGACTGTGCCGCCGCCCGCCCCTTGTTCTTCTTCTTTCTTGTAACTAAGGTTCACGTCTCCGGATGAATGAAATCGGACAAAGTAATCGGCGGGAGACAAACCTTAGGGATCGGCCCTTTCCAAGGCTTCATCTTCGGCTTCGCCGACTCCGAGGATTGCCGGCTTGCGCCCTTTGGCTCGACGTCGTCCTTGCGTTCTCCCTCCGGCGAATATGTAACTCCGGGCACCGGTGGGGCTGTCTGCTGCAAGATCATGACCGCACTGACGCTCCCTTCATGTTCGTCATCGCTGCCCGCCAGCAGCCAAAACCTGCCTCGGATCCGCCGGTGATCTGGCCCAGAGACCGGAACCGTTGCCACCTCCCCGAGCTGCTAGACCCACTAGCCCCTCCGCCGGAGGAGAAGAGAGATCCACCAGATCGACCAAGTTCGGATCGCTACTCCTCTGGACAATCTTAACCCCAACGACCACATCATAGATATCAATCACCAAATGCCCACCATCGAGAATGATCTCATCTTCCTGCAGGTATCGGCCTGTAAGAATGTCGTCCTCCGTATCCCACACCGTGATCCACCCGAATGGCGGATGGAGATTGAGATTCCCCTCCGGCTATCGCCGCCAAAGAGACAGTACGTCGCCCACCACCGTCGCGGACGCACCTGCCCTGCATACGCCGGCGCCACAGCCCGAACCCCTTGCATCGATGGCGGCGGGGGCGCCGCCGCTGCGGCCTCCGCGACACCAGCGTCGCCCGCGTCACTCATCTTAAGAAATGGGAGAGGCCATGCCTGGCCTAACTGTTCTCATGACGCCGAGGACACAATGCGACGATGATCTAGCTCGCAGCAGTTTTTATAGAAATCCCAGATGCCAACCACAACTCTCAAAACGAACCCTCTGACTTGGTCCTTCATCGTCTGGGGGCTCGATATTGTAGGGCCACTCGCCATGCCAGTCTATCTCGGCAATAGTATTTATATATGCATGCAAAAAAATGTGATGGAGAAGTTTACAATAGTAGGTAGACGGGTGCTTTTAGGTAGAGGACGGTGGACAGAGGTATCCATGGTCGGGGGACATTATATTGATTTGGTGGTTATCAAATGTCTGGTACGGTTTGTGTACGCAATCATGTGCACTATATCCTACCATGGGGGCCAGCAGGGGAAGCCACCTTATGTCTCCGGTGATGGAGCAGGGAAGTCCATGGCAGTGCATTACCAAAGGCGACCCGCAGGCCGCAGTGTAACATGGTAGAGCTCCAGGTCGACATATTCTGTTCCCGTAGAACTAGCACCGTCGGCTATACCCGCCAGTGCGGGGTTGCTAAAATTGGATGGAGTAAAGCTGTGGAATAAATTACTACACTACATGACAAGTAAACAAATAAGAATAATAACGATGGATCTCATAACGGAGAATACAATTTTGTTCTGTCCAACTATTATTTACAAAAAAAAACTATTATTTGTTTATCTCAGTTCACATTAAAAAATCATATCCAAGGTAAAAGAATCAGATTATAGTACCGAAGCAATTATACAGGAGCAAAGTAGAGATAGTTTTTTCTTCTTGGTTCTATGTGTGCCTTCTTCTAGTTTCACTTTGCTCCCTTGAGCTCCTCCATGCCTTCAGACCTACAATTATTATCAAAAACTTGTCTAAGTGCAATAAAGATAAGGACATTCTGAGTTGGCACTCGTGGACCATTCTAAGGTCCTATGTAAAATCCCATATGTGCACGTGTTCTACAGTAGCACAGTAATGCTAGCATCATCATGAGAAAGAGGCAATGTTTGAGAAGACAGGCACAAGGAAAAGGTATCGACAGTACGTAACCCAAAGTATTAGTCCAGGCGAATAAATGTTCAACTTTGACAAGAACCTTAATTATTCTCCCCATTTATCAAATATTTTCCTGCATTCTATACTGGAAGACTGTAATAGAATAGGTAGCTTCAGCCAGTTTTTGCAAAAGAATGTTTATTGCTTGGGAGAGCACAGACTGAACCATGATACATTTCTACTCTCAGTGTTTTCTTCCTTGTAGCATGGACATGTGTTCCATGAGTAGATACATAATCCCAAGTGAGGAGAAAATATAGTGAATATACGGTCACATAATATTTTACTTTTGTCGAACATCGTGATGCGAACCATATGATAAGGTATCCTAAGATGCTTTGCCTATAACATGTCTGACGGTGAGCAGGAAAACATGTCTGATGGTGAGCACGGTGAAAAATTTATAGTATGTGTTAAATACTCATATTCCCGTAAGCCTTGAAGTAATTTCTAAACTAACCAGAAATGATGATCTTAGCAAAGACATGAGCTGCAACTAAATGTTATTCAATGCAAAGTACGTACAAAAGACAGAATGTATGCAGCCACACACTTCAAGTTTTTGTATCATTATTTTACAAATTTAGTTCTCAAATGTTGTAAAGAAATAATAGTGCTCGCATATTTATTTTAGTACTACCGCAACAAGTTCTCACAAAATTTAGGACAATGAAATAGAAAAATGCTGGCAAGCTAATACTGAGAATAGTACATACCTTCTCATTCATAAATTTGTTAAATTCATCCATATTTACCCCGTGCATCATCTCATCTGTTCCTAGTCCACCTGCACCTGATATGCCGGCTGTTTCAACAGTAGTGCTATCCCTGCCGTAAACTCACTGCCGGGGCCTTGAAGCTGCATTGCACCGGTCTGACCAGCAGCATCATCTCCTGAAATTTCTTGGGTCATCTCCATAGTTGCAGAATTCGCTATTCCTAGTGTAATGTCCATGGTTGCTGTATTCTGCATTCCATGGGCCATGTCCGAGGTTGCGGTGTTTTGCATGTCCTCGTTCTCACCAAGGTAGCTTCTGAGGAGGTCTTCACCATCATCTAGAGGCGGAGTCAACATCTTTATCCCTCCAATGCTACAATCATACATGAGTGGATATAACTGTGGTAGAAGCTCCTGCTGCCTTATATGGTTTGTATTATCCATGGCAAGCATCATATTACTTGGAAATAAATTCAAAGTGGGCATTGGCTGCTGTGCTGTTCGTGCAAGATTGGACGGTTGTGATGCACTAACCATGCTTCCATTTGCTAGAACTCCAACCTGAGCACCATTATCATTAGTATAACCATGACCATTATTAGTATTAGATGCTGGTCCCCAAAGAGCACCTCCACAAAGACTAGTCATGCTGCCGTCATTTCCATGAAAACCATAACCAGCTGGTGTTGCAATATTACTTAGCTGACTTGTTTGGTACAGATTTATAGCTCCCTCAGATCCTATATTGAACTCGAAAGTTCCCTCATTATCTTGAGATTTCGGATAGTCATCCAAAGAATTGTTATAGTGTGTTGGGATTGTGGGCATGGTTGAAAGCCAATCAGTTGGGCAGTCACCTTTGTTTTTCTGAAATTTCAAATAAGTGAAAACATTAATAAAGTATATGTATGGTAGTGGGGGTGGTGGTATCATTGCTGATAATTTGATGAGTATATAGATGAAGCTTGGTTTCAGATTGAAGGAACATCAACTTGAAACGTACCTGCAGATGGCTGCTATCTTTATCTACAGTTGCATTTTCACTATTGTCCTCTGTAATAAGTTCTCTCATATTTCTCGTAGTATAGTCTGCATTGTCGAAAGCAAAATATGCCAAGAGAGCTGAGCTTAGAAATTCGGAAAGATCAATATGCACCAATACATGTGATTTACTTATTTCATTCTAGCATCCATAATTAGTCATAAACATGCGCCTTGACTGACATCCATGCTAATTATAATAAAAAACATCACAACATTCTGAAGTGGGCAAAGAATACATATAAAACACGCAAGGAAAATAGGTATATATTATTTTAAAGGCATGCATGGAAATTTGTTCTACTAAAATGAAATATTAAAACCGTAGCAAAATGTTAGTGTTCATAGTGTCACAATATCATTTTGACTATACTGTGGTTACATGATATAGTGAGTTAGAGACAAATATGTATGTAACATTACCGTTACTTTTCTCCAAATAATCCTCACCACATTATATTCATGAATGGTACATGCATTTAAGGGTAGTGTTCTCAAGTGACCAAGATACAGAAGCAATGAATTTATCACCCATAGCCCCCACAACTACACATGTTTATGTTCCAGAAAAAAAAGGACGAGACTACACATGTTTAAGTTGCAGAAAACAAGGACGAATCATTAGAGTTCATGCATGCCAAGTGAATTATCAGGTAGTTTTTATTCTAAGAACTATTCCATTGTTCATGAGAGTATTATTTGGCATATATTATATAAGTATGTATTGCTCGGGAATGAATGCCCTAAAATGGATAAAAGGGGCGAGCATTGGTGCATGACAAAACATGGAGACATGGGCGAGCATGCAAGGAATAAAAATCGAGCTTCAAGTGGATACATCAGGACTTTGAAGCCACCATAATGACAGACAACTACAACTAAGAAATTTACAAGGTGACACTTCATTTTTTTCCTCCATGGCCTTCTATAGCTGATCTGCCACCTCACTTTTGGGTGTGGCCCATGTAATTTTCTAATATAGGCCAATATTTAGATTTCATATTTCTGGATGCTGATTAGGTTGTGTTCATACCCCCTCCAAAGGCTAGACAAATTTCCCCTATGTACCTCCATAAAGTCACATACCTTTTATTTCATTGAGTCGGTTTGTGGCTCTGTGGAATAGTGCATGCTTACGTGGAGTCCAGTGGAACTTGATCCCATTGGTGATCCTGCCGTCAGAGCCCCCCTCATTGGAGTCGTCAATTTCTATTGGTCTTTTCCCTGATTTGCCATCCCGATGGAAAATTTGGTTGCTGTGAGAATCGGTGTTCACGGGGACAGCGGTAGGAGCTGTGTCGAGCCTCCGCTGGTTGACATGATGACAGATGTTGCGCATAACATGGTCGTGCAGTGGCTTGGCCAGGAAGTCACATGCACCTCCAATGAACCCCCTCCTCACTGTCTCTGCGGTCGCATCGCCAGAAAACACTGTACAACGAATGCAAGCCAATTAGTACGTATGTACAAACATGCTAGAGTGATGAATATATGTGTGACCAGCGCTTTCATCGTACCCGTATATTAAGTACCAACAATCCTACAACTAGGTAAACTTACGAAATGTTTTATGTAATTCTTCTCACTAATTTTCTATCCCCTGAATTTCACGTGCACCCGGGGGGGGGGGGGGGGGGGGGTTCCTCCCCTTAGGCCCAATCCTAATCTTCCGCATATGTCTGCCCGTTAAGTACAGTAGTAACTTCTCCCTCGCTTAAAAAAAGTAGTAACTGCTGCAAGCAATCCTACATCTACGGATGACTTCTGCAGAATTTATTTTTCAAGCTGTGTAAAGTATTAATTATACATCATTAGAGAGAGGGGGGACCCCTCTGAAAATAGGGGAGGTTAGTCCCTAGGCAAAGCTGTCGTAGGATTAGGATTTTCGCGTCCAATAGGATTGAGTCTATGCGAAAATTACAATGGCAAAAACGTCGTCATCAAGTCGATAGCTATCATCTTTCGTGCTTCTTTGTATTTTGGGACATCTAGTTTAGTGGTGTGCAGCAAGGCTTGACTCATCAGCTATCATCCGGCTTGCATGGATGGCAAACAACAAAAAACCCGGAGGCTCGCCAATCAACCTGGTAACTGCAGTGCAGCTTTTACTTTACTGCTGGCAAAAAAACAAAATGACTACAGCTGGAACTACGTAATACTCCCTCCGTCCGAAAATACTTGTCATCAAAATGAAAAAAAAAGATGTATCTACATCTAGATACATCCCCTTCTATTCAATTTGATGACAAGTATTTCCGGATTGATCGATCTATCACTAGCCAGTACGTACGGATGTATCATCAGGTGAATACATGTGTGGAGGACTTACAGATGACAGGGTAATGATCCCTGGCCTGCTGGAGGAGGGTGAAGCCATCGATTCCGTCCCCCTTGATGTGCGCCACCGTCAAGACGAGGTCAATCCCGTCCGGGTTCTCCTGTACCTCTTGCAGTGCTTCGGCCGGCGAGGCTTTCGTATTCACTGCACGCACCAACAATGTAAGGTCGCCGGTATATATATTGCAAGACCAGAAAAATGAAACTGCAGCGACGACAAAGCGAACGACGTACCTTGGTACCCGCACCGCCTCAGCGTTTGGGTCATGGTCTCGAGGTGGATGGGGTCTTCATCAACAGCGAGGACCCTAATCCCCTCGCCGGCGCCGGAGGCCAAGGCGTCGCGGCCGTTCTCCATCTCCGCTGCCGGTGTCACAGTCGGTAACCAAAGCCTCGGTTTTGCTTGTCCGTAATGAGTGGAGGGCGTTCAGTAACTGGTGACTAGCTGGCCTGCTTTTATATACTATACTCCATACGTTACTTTTCTGATGATGGTAAACCGGGTGGATGCAGCTGGGGCAGGCAGGACCTTTTGTGGTCCCCGGTCACACGCGCGCCACATTGTTATCTTTAAATCTTTTACTAGCAAAAGTGCCCGTGCGTTGCAACGGGTCAAAAAAAAAATCAATTCATTTTCATGTCCTAGCTCAATAAATTGATTTAAAACAATGCTTAACATTGAATAATTCGTGTTATAATAAGGCTCTGAAGCAGAGCATCTCCACACTTCCACCGGAAGCAAGCCAAGGAGGGTCTGTTGTTTGTTTTTCTTCCCCATGAAAAGGTGCAAATGAAACATACAACTACTTGCAGTGACGAATCCTCATGGTGCAAATAATATTTCTACTTCTACACAGTAAAATCATTGTATTTCTTCAACATGAAACTGTTAGAATAAATCCGAGGTACGTGCTCGATCCACCGAGGAACAAGCAATCACAGACAATGACGACACCGAGATTTGTTAATGAGGTTCGCCGATATGGCTACATCCCCGGGGCAATGACTACGGGCGCTCCTCCCCGAGATACCGCAACACCGGCCACCCGGGCGCCGGCACAAGCCGCCAGCACTCCCTTGCGAGCCTGTCGCTATCTAGTCGTCATAGGTTACAACGTGGGGTGCCTCCTCATATATAAGAGGCCAAGGGTACAACGTGTCCGACTCCGACACTACAAGTATCCTACCCACACTACAACACCAAGTCCAACCGTAACCCAACTAGTACAAAATATTCGACACAAACACAACAAACTCCACCTTGGCGAATATTCTCCACCACCTTGAATTTGTCCATGCGTCAAACTTCCATGTACTCCGGACTTGTGTTGTCTTCTTCGTAGCTTACTGAGAGCTACTCGACGAGTCTTCCCCAGACCCGCCGCCGCCGTGAGACCCCGCTGCTACTCCCGCAACTCCAGTCTACGTGACTCCACCTGCAATAGTGCTCCCTTGCAACTTGTAAAGATGCGAAGCCGTCCTCACTCGAATCATCACGGTCACCTCATCTTCTATGATTCTCATGGTCTTCTTATCCCGATCACAACAGAATACCATACCACCATCATGAAGAACACCAAGCGAGATTAGATTCCTCCTTAGCCCTGGCACATGTCTGACTCCCCGAAGAATCCGCTCAACTCCGTCAAACATCTTGATTTTGATGTCACCTACTCCAGCAACACGATAACCTGTGTCATCGCCCACATAGGCTAAATCAAACTCACCAGACTTGTACGAAGAGAACCACTCCCTATTAGGTGTCGCATGAAAAGAGCAAGTTGAATCCAACATCCACGCTTCACTTTTGGTTGACCGCCTGTCTGATACTACAAGGACATCACTACTGATGTCTGAGTCATCACCATGAGTTGCCTTATTAGCACTGGCCCCATCATTGAGTTCTGGACTTTCCTTTCTCATATGTCCCCACTGCTTACACTTGTGACACTGTATATTCTTTTTCTTTTTCTTGTTCTTTCCAGCCTCATATCCCTTGCGCCACTGCTCACCCTTGACTAGCAAACCTTCACCATGAGAGACTTCCACCACGTTCTTCTTTCTCATATCATAAGATAGCAATGCCGCAGTAATATTCTCATTCTTGACGGTCTCCTTGCCGTGCGTCAAAGTAGTAATCAAATGGTCATAGGATGATGACAGTCAACAAAGAAGCAGAATTGCCCTATACTCGTCGTCACCCGTGGCATCCAAGCGTGCTAGATCCGCCACGACTTGATTAAAGGCGTTCATATACTCCACAAGATCCGACCCCTCCTGCATCATCATCCCATATAACTTTTGCTTCAAATACACCTTGGTTGTCGCAGTCTTGGACATAAACTGACTTTCCAACTTCTCCCAGATCTTCTTCGGTGAATTCTCATCCATCGCATGATAAATAACCTGGTCCGACAGACACAACCGTATAGTCCCAGCTGCTTTCAACTATAACTCCTCCCAGTCATCAGCCTCCATCTTAGCTGGCTTGGCTTCCTGCAACAACGCCTTCAAGCATCCTTGTTGTGCCAACAAATCTTTCACCTTTGTCTGCCATAACCCAAATCTTCCAGTTCCGTTGAACTTCTCCACCTCAAACCTGGTACCCGATGACGCCATGGTTCTTTGTACGGCTGACCCTATGAAAAATTATCCGAGCTCACGTGATGCCCCAAGTACACGAACAAGATCTCTGCGTACTAATAGCAAAACCAACCAAAAATTCTTCCGGTCTTCACGTGTTTTGCTCCTGGCTCAATCTCCGATGCTAGCAATTGTCTTCTGTCTCAAGCCCTACGCTGGTAGTGCTCCCTGATGGATGCGCAGCCCCTGTACGATCTGATGGATTTTTCTCTTCTACCGATTCAATCCGTTGTTTGCCTCTCCTCGTCGTACGGTGACCCAGCCCAAAGCTGCTTCTTTTATTAGCGCCTACTAAAGTCGCCAACGCCTCATAGGTCTCCGTCTAAAGCACGAGTTCCACCAGGACTCGCTCCCGTTTCTTTTTTGTCCAAAACAAATCCAGCTAACTTGCTGCATCCGATTGCACCGAGAGAACCGCCGAACCTGCCGCTGCCTCCCACGTACGCGCGTCCGCGTTATGCTCCGCTGGCCCGCCTCCAGCCGCCGGTGCTGGACGGCACCTCGGCCCAACTGCGTTGCCGCACACGCTGCTGCTGCAGTCTGCAGGTCACCTATCAATCTCGCCGACTCCAAATCCAATTCAACGCTGCTCCACGCAATTGCGTTGCCGCGCCGTATTTTCTGATTCCATCGCCGACGCTTGATCCTTCCGCGGTATCTCCACCTCTTCTAGATCAACCAGACAACCACCTCGTAACCTAGCTCATGATACCACTTGTTAGAATAAATCCGAGGTACGTGATCGATCCACCCAGGAACAAGCAATCACAGACAATGACGACATCGAGATTTGTTAACGAGGTTCGCCGATATGGCTACATCCCCGGGGCAATGACTACGGGCGCTCCTCCCCGAGATACCGTAACACCGGCCACCCGGGCGCCGGCACAAGCCGCCAGCACCCCCTTGCGAGCCTGTCGCTATCTAGTCGTCATAGGTTAGAACGTGGGGTGCCTCCTGATATATAAGAGGCCAAGGTACAACGTGTCTGACTCCGACACTACAAGTATCCTACCCACACTACAACACCAAGTCCAAGCGTAACCCAACTAGTACAAAATATTCGACACAAACACAACAGAAACTACATAATAATATTTCTATTTCTACTTCTATATCGTAAGAAAGTAACTGTATTTCTTCTACATAATAATATTTCAAAAAGCATTACTTGTAAGGGCGTTTGCAGAAAAATATTGTGTCCCCCACAGACTCAATGTCCTCTGGGTTGAATAATTCAATCAACAGATCAGTTCATAGAGATGTAGGCATAAAGTATTTATTTTGTGCAGGATACATAAATTGTGAAGTCCTTATTTTAAACAAAATACCAAGTGAACCTTTGGCATATTTTATGAGAAGTAGGATCCAGCCAAAAGCTGAAGCAACGTACTGTTGCTGCCAGTCATTACTAAATATCGTCAACAAAACAAAGCATCAAGCATCTTCTGTCGGCAAGCATCCAACTACATGCGACACTCCATGTTCATGGTACATGTGACCAGCGGTGTACAGCAGGATCTCCACAATGTCCGGAGCACTTACGATCGACGACGTGAGTTTTCTGGTCATTGATCTGGGACGCGTCCACTGTTGGTTGGTGTTGCCGGACAGGAAGCGTTAACAGCCACTCATCACTCTTGTCTTCTCCCTCAACCTCATGCACGAAAGTGGGAAACCAGCCTCGCTGCATTGCTGCTCCCCATATCATAGTGTCATCTAGACCTGTTCATGGACAACCCGGCCCGCCGGCCTGAACCCGAAGCCCGACATTCGGTCCGGGCTCGGGCTCCACTTTCTGACCCGAAGCCCGACCCGAAAGCCCGAAATGTATATATAAACATATTTTATTTAAAATATAGGTATAATAAATTAATGTAATATCCCGAAAATGATTAATTTAATAAAAAATGCAACTGTTCATGTACTTCGGGCCGGGCTCGGGCTTGGGATTTTTTCTTCGGGCTTTGTCAAGCCCGGCCCGAACGCGACCCGGCCCGACAAATGATCAGGTTTAGTGTCATCCCAAGATGGTCCGGCTGGGCGCCGCCATGGCAAACCAGGCGACGCCCTAAAATCATCTATGCATGTCTGAAACAATGTGATTAAGAAAAATTATAGTTTAATCATCATAGAGAGGCAATCTTCAATCAATCAAGCAATGTAGCAAGCACCTTTCAAGGACCAAGTTACAACTCCACTCCGGACTGCCCAACTGGGTAAGCATGATCGCCATGTCCATGCCTTTACTCATCGTCCCCATAGCCAGTACTTATAAGCATTCCTTGGAGAACCCAACCTTGCTAGCCGTCATCATTCTTCCCATGAAATTTTTGAATTTCTCATGGTAATTGATACTCATCAGGCCTAAAACAATTATGCAAAGAAATCAAGCATGAGATCTAGGATTCAGAGTATAACTTTACTTTTTTACAACAATAGCAATCTTAACCATGTTTGATGCCCACTAAAAAAATACCATGTTTCATGCATGCATCTCCTAGTGGAAGTTGTTAAGATAAATGAAGCGACATTAGGAGAGGAATTTGGAGATGGCACCAATTAATCTGCTGAGTGTCATATGTCGTTTGAAGGTAAAGAAGAGCGACTCATGTGAACTTGAGGCCAGAGATAGTTGATACAAATGCTCAATGATTTCCCCTTTGGACCCAAACCAAAATACATATTGCCCAACCCATGCGGCTGTATCACTCGACAATTATTGGGAAGCCTAACCATAGGCTGGCAGGGAATGGCTGGCGGAACATGGAATTAACTTGAGCGTTTGGGTGTGCATGCTACTGATCTATGTAGTTTACCTAGTAAATTAACCAACCACACATAATTGATCACTGAGCAACAAATGGGCGGAAGAACATTGGTTCATATGCGTGCTTGCAATAGAGATTCTGTAAACGATAAACCACACAGCTATTGCAGTGCCATTAGTTACCATGGCAGAGCAGAGTAGAGCTAGCATCAACAGTCTGAGTTTTGAAATTCTCTACAGCAGAGAAGACCACCGTGACACCAATATTATTATATTAGCAAAGATTTGAAGATTAGACAAAAAAAAGTACCTTCGGTTATTGGAGGCACAAATTATTAGTTTTGGGACTCTCCTTGGATTGAGATATATATTTGTGGCCCATTGGTGACGGGAATTTTCTGATTGATCATGTGGATGGAATAAGATGGGCATGACACACAATGAAGTAATTCTCAGTTAAGTATTCATATAAATTTCAGGTAAAAAGGCAACACTTCATCTTCATATAAATTAGAAGAAATAGATGGAATTGCAGACATATGTTCTCACTTATGTAAAAAGAATGAGAAAAAAGACATATTATTTTTTGTTGAATAAATATGACATACAAATATCATGCTTCGATTTGACATTGTCCATTTATTATCAATTATTACTCAGAGCATCTAAGGGCTGATCACCAAGCATCCCCTGCCAAGACCATAGCACAGAGAGAGCATGCAAAATAACACAAAGCATGTACAGAATGGAGGGAGTGTCTTCAAAGCTTTCCAGGCTTCTTCCCTTGCCCTTCACGATTCCAAATTCAACCAAGGGTGACGTGGTGGATCTAATTGGTATTTGGGAAAAGGAAAGAGAAGGGGTTGAACCTCTCGCAGTGCTGCTCCGGGGTGAGGGCACTACCTCTGTTCTTGGAGTTTGGTTTCTATCCTGACCGTCCCTCCTCTAGGCATCGGCGCCGCAACGGAGCAGACCATCACCAAGTCGCCTCCCAACCACGCTCCAGGCAGGGCAGTCGCCCGACATCGCTCCAAGGCTGCCAATGGTAGGTGGGGTGGTGCAGGCGGAGAAGGGTCAGGAGGGGCATGCCACCTGAGCCATCGCCGGCACGCAGAGGGTCGTGGAAAGAGGTGAGGTCCTCTGGCGGCGGCTGAGAGAGGAAGGGGATGAGAGGAATAGGGCGTACGGAATCAGATTTGCGTGGCCGTAGGTCTGCGTCGTGGGCGGCGCTCGTCTATGTCGTGGGCGGCGCCCCGGCCCTTCCCGCTCGCTCGCCTAGCCTCCTTCGTCTCCGCCTGATGCGGATTCGGCGCTGGAGCACAACGTCCCCTCCCTGCCATGGCCGCCCCTGCAAAAAAAGAAATGTAAAGATCACGGGTTGAATACTCTCAAATGCAGGGGCCTTTCTGTAAGAATAAAACATCTTCTAAGATCCACTTACAAAGGGATTGTGCGTTTAATTATTGAAACCACATGGAATTTTTCACAAAAGTGCCATGACGGTGAACCCGACAGACTCAATCCGTGCTTTATTAGTAGGTAAAAATATATTCAAAATTATTATTAGGAGTACAAAATATGTATAAATTTTCTTTATCTGATTTAATGGCCGATATTGTAGATTAGGAGAAGAACTGAGGACACAATAAGGGGAATGTGGAGTAAGCCAAGAAGTTTACGCAACCACCAACATTCAGCTACGGCGTTGGCGACCACGCGATACTCCGGGTAGACGGTGGAGCGCAATGCAGTAGGTTGTCCTTTGGATGACCAGGAGACAAGGGCGTCGTTGCTAAGGAAGACGGCGTAGCCAGACGTGGAGCGGCGTATGTCTGGGCACCTAGCCTAGTCTGCATTGGTGTAGGCGATGAAGTCATGGGCAGCCAGACATTGGAGATGAAGCCTCGGACGCAGCTGATTATCGGTTTGACCAGAGCTAGATGTTGCTCACGCGAATCATGCATGTGAAAACATGCCTGTCGCACGGCATAGGAGAGGTCGGGCCGTGTCATGGTGAGGTATTGCAGAGCGCCCACCAGACTCTAGTAATCAGACGGATCAGACACCTATGGCCCGGCCTCACTTCTAAGCTTGTTGTGGGTGTGGACGGGTGTGCTGACCGGCTTGCAACTCGATATGTGCGTCCAGTCTAGGATCTCGTCGGCAAACTTGGTGGTGAAGCGATTAAACCACACCCACGGAGCCCCGTTTCAATCTATACAGTGATTAGGCAAACGTGGTCGGGGTGATGATCGTCGGTGAAACCGGCGGGCTCCCGACAGTACACGCGCTCAGTGAGGAAACATTGAAGAAATGTTATTCACATCCATTTGATCCATATGCCACTCCCGGGTGGTGGGGATGGTAGCATCATGTCGATGGCGGCTGCCTTGACGACCAGTAAGAACATCTCATCAAACGACACCGGCGCACTGGGAGAAGCCGCGGACCAGCCATCGTGCCTTGTACCTCCCTAGCGTGATGCTGGCCTAGCTTGAAATTGTGGCGGAAAATCAACTACTGCTTATGATGTTGGCGGTGGGGGGGGGGGGGGGGGGGGGTGGGGTCCACTCCCGGTTAACTGTGCAGGCCATGTAACTCCTTCTTCACAGCGGTTAGCCAATAGGGATCACGTTATTGGATCGTGCATAGTTTTGGCTATGGGTGGGATGGGGAACAACATTGACTGTGTTGGCATCAGCGTATTGACGGTTGGGCTACAACTTGCCCAGCTGAGCGCGGGCCACTCGTCAGACATTAGCATTTCTCTTTATACTTGAATTTGGATCACAACATAACACAACTCAAAGGATTGCTTATGCAACAACAGGGGGCACGCTGCAATGACGACGGTTGTGCTTCTGCAACTTGGGTGGTGTTGCGGTGGTGTGGCAACAGCGGTGCTTCTACAATGGTCTATGCTCACATGTGCAGATGTCATGGTGGCGAGCAGAGGCAACGAGCGTGTAAAGGTGACGCGGGAGGGGGTATTGGCCTGATCGAACTGCTGTGAGAGAGTGTACGGCACAGGTCAGGGCCTCTACATCATCTCTAAGGCCTCTCCGATGAGTTGTGAGTAGTTTACCACAGACCTTCGGGTCCATAGTTATTAGCTAGATGGCTTCTTCTCTCTCTTTGAATCTCAATAGAAAGTTCTCCTTGATCTTCTTGGAGATCTATTCGATGTAACTCTTTTTGCAGTGTGTTTGTCGAGATCCGATGAATTGTGGGTTTATGATCAAGTTTATCTATGAGAAAGATTTGAATCTCCTCTGAATTCTTTTATGTGTGATTAAGTTATCTTTGCAAGTCTCTTCGAATTATCAGTTTGGTTTGGCCTACTAGATTGATCTTTCTTGCAATGGGAGAAGTGCTTAGCTTTGGGTTCAATCTTGCGGTGTCCTTTCCCAGTGATAGCAGGGGCAGTAAGGCACGTATTGTATTGTTGCCATCGAGGATAAAAAGATGGGGTTTATATCATTGCATGAGTTTATCCCTCTACATCATGTCATCTTTCTTAATGTGTTACTCTGTTCTTTATGAACTTAATACTCTAGATACATGCTGGATAGCGGTCGATGTGTGGAGTAATAGTAGTAGATACAGGCAGGAGTCGGTCTACTTGTCACGGACGTGATGCCTATATACATGATCATGCCTAGATAATCTCATAATTATTCGCTTTTCTATCAATTGCTCGACAATAGTTTGTTCACCCACCGTAATACTTATGCTATCTTGAGAGAAGCGACTAGTGAAACCTATGGCCCTCGAGTTTACCTCTTATCATATAAGCTTTCAATCTACTTTTATTTGCATCTTTACGTTTCCAATCTATATCATAAAATACTAAAAATATATTTATCTTATCATATTATCTCTATCAGATCTCACTTTCGCAAGTGGCCGTGAAGGGATTGACAACCCCTTTATTGTGTTGGTTGCGAGTTCTTATTTGTTTGTGTAGGTGCATGGGACTTCTGAGGAGCCTCCTACTGGATTGATACCTTGGTTCTCAAAAACTGAGGGAAATACTTACGCTATTATTGCTGCATCACCCTTTCCTCTTCAAGGAAAACCAACGCAAGCTCAAGACGTAGCAAGAAGGATTTCTGGCGCCGTTGCCGGGGAGGTCTTTGCTCAAGTCAAGACATACCAAGTATCCATCACAAACTTATCTCCCTCGCATTACATTATTTGTCATTTGCCTCTCGTTTTCCTCTCCCCCACTTCACCCTTGCCATTTTATTCACCCTCCCTTTCCCAATTTCCCTCTCTCTTTCGCTTGCCTTTTGTGTGCTCGTCGTTATGGATAGTCCTCCTATCATTGTTAATTCTCCCGATCATGAAGTTCTTAAATTTAAACAAAGGGAGGGAGGAAATCTAAAAGACGCCTGGCATCGAATTTCGAATGCCCAAAACAGATCTGCTAGCAAGCAATCTACTTCTGTTCTTCTTTGCAATTTTTATGTAGGCATTACTCCTTGGAATAGATATATTCTTGATACCATTACCAGAGGGAATTTCTTGGGTAGCCATACTTTTTATGCTTATAATGCCATGATAGATTTGTTTGGTCAACCCCCTCTTTTGGTTAATGGAACTTTTTTAACTTTGGAACATGTGATGCAAAGGCTTGAAATTATTGAAAATAAAGTTGCCACTGTTGAGTTGATTGAAAATTTGGATAAAAAGATCCATAATCAAATTACCCAATATCGATCTAGGGTTGGAGTTACTTTGAAATTTTTTAAAGAGAAGGAACCTATAGTTAACGAAAGAATAGATCTTGATTCTACAAGAATCGGTAAAATTGAGGATATTATTAACAATTTAGGTTCTGCCTTCTCATCCGTGAAAAACACTTCAACTCATCCTACCAAAATTGCCAAATTGATGTATGTTCCTAAAAATAAGGGTGAATCTTCTAGTAAGGAAAATGCGGATCTCAAATCAATAAGTGTTCATCCCAATTGTCTTTCTATCATAAAGGAACCTTTTGCTTCAATTGAATTTCTTGATTTCTTGCCTAGGAGTTTAATCATTGCTAAAAGAAAAGAAACGCCTAAAAGTTATAAGTGCGCTATGGAAGATGGCACTACTTAGATCTATCCTCGCTTTTATGCCTAACTAGGGGCGTTAAACGATAGCGCTAGTTGGGAGGCAACCCAATTTTATTTTTGTTTTGTTTTTGCTTCTGTTTAGTAATAAATATTTCATCTAGCCTCTGTTTAGATGTGGTTTTATGCTTTAATTAGTGTTTGTGCCAAGTAGAACCTTTGGGAAGACTTGGGTGAAGTTTATATGATCTTGCTGTAAAAAACAGAAACTTTAGCATTCACGAGATTTTCTGTCATATTTTACTGGAAAGTTCTTTTTAGTTGATTCTTTTTGAAGATGATTAATAGACAAATTCCCCACTTCCACCAATTTAGTTTATATTTTTTGGAGTTCCAGAAGTATTCGAAAGTTGCAGATTTCTACAGAATGTTCTGTTTTTGACAGATTCTGTTTTTCGTGTGTTGTTTGCTTATTTTGATGCATCTATGGCTAGTATTGAGTGGTATGAACCATAGAGAAGTTGGAATACAGTAGGTTTAACACCAATATAAATAAAGAATGAGTTCATTACAGTACCTTATGTGGTGGTTTTTCTCTCTTGCACTAACGGAGCTTACGAGATTTCTTGCTGAGTTTTGTGTTTTGAAGTTTTCAAGTTTTGGGTAAAGATTTGATGGACTATGGAATAAGGAGTGGCAAGAGCCTAAGCTTGGGGATGCCCATGGAACCCCAAGATATTCAAGGATAACCAAAAGCCTAAGCTTGGGGATGCCCCGGAAGGCATCCCCTCTTTCGTCTTTGTCTATCGGTAACTTTACTTGGAGCTATATTTTTATTCGCCACATGATATGTGTTTTGCTTGGAGCGTCTTGTATGGTATTAGTCTTTGCTTTTTAGATTACCACAATCATCCTTGCTGTACACACCTTTTGGGAGAAGCCCACTTGATTAGAATTTATTAGAACACTCTATGTGCTTCATATGAAAGAATTGAGTATTGTCGTCCTGCTCGAGCTGGATGGTTTTCTTTTTCCTATGTTTGCCATTTGCAATCATATGAAAGAATTGAGTATTGTCGTCCCCTTGAACAACTTCAAGAACCTTAGGACACAAAGTCCCATTTCATTTCTTCTCTAAGAAGTATGCGAAGTTTCTGCTCGGCCTCGAACTTTGAGGCCTGCTCGGCAACATTGAGAAGGTTAGATTCTGCTCTCAGATCTAACGCTTCAATCAAATAAAGAGTCTTTCTCTTTCTTGTTTATATAACCCACTTTCATTTCCGGCCCAACCCTATAAAATTTTTGTAGGTGACTAATCTTATTTTGCCATCGTTCAACATTGGTATGCCCGCCCACAGGCATAGCCCATTCCCTTGCAACGATGTCTTAGAAATTTTTCTTTTCAAACCATCTTAATTCAAAGGAAAAGTATTCTTGTCACCTATATGAGTCACTTCTCTCGAATCAACTAACAAGGGTGTGTGGTCTGAGATCGCACGCTGCATCGTATGCACTATTATGAGTGGGAACTTTTGTTCCCATTCCTCACTAGTAAGCACTTTGTCCAACTTCTCATAAGTCGGAATAGGCAACGAATTCGCCCAAGTGAACTGTCTACCTGTGAGGTCAATCTCCCTCAATTGAGACTCTCAATAATTGCATTGAACAAGAATGACCATCTTCCGTCGAAGTTTTCACTATTATTTTCTTCTAATCATGTTGAAGTCTCCTCCAACTAAGACCGGTAGCCGTTCATCCCCGCCGATCCTAACCAGATCAGGCAGGAAGTCGGGCTTAAATTCAGGTTGGGCTGCTCCGTACACCGCTACTAGAGCCCAACGGAAATCCATCCATTTTCAACCTCACCCGAAACTTCACTGCGAAATCACCTCAAACCACACTCATTACCTCTAACGTTTTGCACTTAACAACCAATAAGATCCCATCGGATCTTCCTCTAGGGGGAAAGCAGTGCCGGTCAAAATATATTCCACTAGATCGACCTTATGATCAATTGATGCTTCTGCATGGAACTTTCCTTTAGCCAAGTCTCCTAGACCTCTGCTATTCCAATAAATTCCTTTCATTGGTCATCATGATTTTTTCTTGAATTTGATTATCGCACATCATTGAACTGTCGATGTTAGATAAACCTTCCTCTTCCAGGAACATTTTGGTTTATCCGTCATTCGTTCCGCGTCCATGTGACCTGTGGCAGTTTATGTAGTGCAAACTAGTGGTAAAGGCTCTACATGTCCCTCGGACTCGGTTCCCTCTAACTCCACTTCGGGCACCAAGGTGGGTATGAGGTCTTCACAAAATCTCTCTAGAACTGATACCCCCATGTTGTTAATACCATCTTCATTCATGCGCTTCACAGCCGCAATATTTTGGATTGTCTCAGACACTCTCTCAGCTTCCAAGTCTAACAAATCATTAACCGATTTTGCAATTTCCTTCCCGTTGGATCCTAGGGATATTCCTAAGTTAGTTGCCTTACTGATTATATCATGTTCAGAAAAATGCAAAATGGAACAACTCGTATTAACAGACATACATGTAGTTGCCTTGATGTCACAAAGCTTTCGTGCCCTTATAGCATGCTCTAACTATAGATCGTTAGCATCGGGTTTAGCCTGAATCCGATTACTGACACGCCTGTCAGCAGATACCGGGTTCATAATCCCACCGAAAGAAATCACGTCCTCTGTAGTCCAGTCCCCCATGGCATGGTCCCCTGCTGCGCTCCCGTCAGGTCTGACAGGCGCCGATGAGGGAGGTTTGGGCGGCAAGACCCCTCCAGCCGGCACGACCAGTTGCTGCTTCAGTGCCGGATTCATGCGCACCTCAGCAAGTGTCGGTGAAGATGGAGCCTGCCTAGGCTCCGAACAACGATGAGAGAGAGGAGGTGAGTCGATCGCCTCCTTCCTGCACCCCCTCCTCTTGACATTGTAGAGGCACCGGGGAGACCCGACAGCCGACACGGCGGTCGACCCCAGAACCTCCTGTCCTGGGGCACCGACTATCACTGTCGTGGCAGGCACCATCGACCCGACAACCAGCGCTGAAACCTCCTGTCTCGGGGCACCGTCCATAGCCTGCCGACAAGCATTAGTTGGTACCGACGGCAGCTCCCGCTCCGACGGATCATCCAACTCTACCCTATGGCTGCATAAGCGACTGGGGGCAGAGGAAGCACCGAACGAACTAACCACAATGTATTCATCGATGTCGCAGACTGTGAAGGCCCCTTGGCAGACTCGTCTGCCTTATCTGACTATCCAAGAAGCCCCTTGGCTTTCTCACGAGAGTTAGGATCTTATCCCTTATCCTGACCCCTAGAGGCACCATCGCCATCTGTCATATCCACATCATGACTCCCATAAAATTCCTGAAACAACGGAGAATCCTCAATCGCAAGGTCAAGGTCGTACTAGACACTCGCATGAGGTCATCTCACCATGTGTGGTACAAACTCGATGTTCACCACACTGAAAAGCAACCTTGTCACGCCATTTGCGCGCGCAAAAGGCATATCAACCTGTTCTGTCTAGCCTATGAGAGACCCTAGTTCCAGGCCACTAAAAAATTATTAAGCGCCTTCGATGGTGCTCCAGAAAATCGAACCCAAATCTGAGACATCGGTGTACCCTGTGCCTCTTTCTGTTTGCACTCATCAAATTCCAAAATGCAGTTAGTGCTGGGCACCCTACACATGCCGAACTTAAGGAGTCGGGTTTGATCCCCCTCATCGAAAATTAACCTTATAAGACTGCTCCTTAAGTCTCACAAGATTGCACCGGGGATCGCTAGGTGCAAGCTCATGAAGCTGCTACACAATTTGTGCCTCAGTCATAGATCCATCTGTTACCTTGACCACTCCTGGAAAAGAACTGTCCATCAAATGTGTTGTCTGGTCAACATCAGGTTGCTCAGAGAACATCAATTCAAAACAAAACACCCCATACATCGTGGTGACCGGCTTTGGTCCCAGAAGAAGGGGGCACTGTCCAGACAAATGCTTGGCCTTAAGCCAGATGTGGCAAAGCTCCTTAGTGCACTCTGCACAAAATGTCCTGGTTCTCCGCACGGGAAACAAAGCATCTTCCCTTTTTTACACGCCCATTTTGAAACTCTTTCACCATCAGACTTTTCGGAAGAAGAATCCTGAGGCATCGCCGCGATTTTCTTGGTGCAGGAATCTTCATGGCCAACCACGCACCATGTACATGACCTACCCGGACAAGGCCGGCGAAGAAGAGGCCGCACCCACCGGCTTTGGGGCAGACTCCGGTAGCACCTCTTTGGAAGTCTGCGTCGGTGGAGGCGGAGGCGACCGCGATGGAGGAGGCCGCCTACCCCCTTCTCGACCCCCACGAAACGCACGGTGCCCGCCCCGGTATCGGTAGTTAGGCCCGGTGACACCCTCAATGAAGTTGCCCGGCGAGCCTTGGAAGCCATGACATGCCTGTGCCGTCATTGTACCAAGAATAGCCACGACCACCGCACGTTGACGACGAGCCGTGATGTTGGCTTTCGCTGTAAGCATCATATCCATCATCCCCCCATTGCCCGCGCGGAGGGTTTCTGCTGCCCTCGACCGTGCCATGGTGCTCACGACCGACGCCACCGTCTCAACCTCGGCCGACACCCAGAGAATTTGCACCCGTAGCGGCCACACGCCCGTCCCGAGACGGCGCCTGATGCCTGGGTAGGCCGTCAGCCCTGCCCTGCGGCTGAGCTCCACGGGGAGGCTACGACGGCACTCCACGAGGATGCTGTGGCGACGCCGCTATGGGGGGAGGCGGCTGGCCTGTTCCCCGCCCAAACAGGACGTCCTTCACAGCCGCACGGGGACCGGCAATCCTTGTGGCGCGGCCCTGCCCGAGTGAAGGAAAACCAGGCGAGGCGATTCGACAAGAAACCCTAGCAGTATCCATGCGACGTGCATGGTCGGGCTCCCGATTGAAGACAGATGCATGCATCGCCTCTAGGGGCGAGGGAACAGTGCCAATGGTCTGGGCTTTGCTCTAGGCCATATACCCAGGAGCCTCGGAGCCCACTACCGCAGTTGCAGCCTTCGACCCACCCGAGTCCAGCAGGAAATTCAAACGAGCAGAGCGAGCCGCCCGAATCCCACCTGATCCGGCGATCGCTGGCACCGGGACTGCGCCGCCGCCCGCCCCTTGTTATTCCTCTTTCTTGTAACTAAGGTTCGCGTCTCCGGATGAATGGAATCGGACAAAGTAATCGACGAGAGACATACCTTAGGGATCGGCCCTTTTGAAGGCTTCATCTTCGGCTTCGCCGACTCCGAGGATTGCCGGCTTACGCCCTTTGGCTCGACGTCATCCTTGTATTCTCCCTCCGGCGAAAATGCAACTCCGGGCACCGGTGGGGCTGTCTTCTGCAAGATCATGACCGCCCTGACGCTCCCTTCATCTTCGTCATTGCTGCCTGCCAGCAGCCAAAACCTGCCTCGAATCCGCCGGCGATCCGGCCCGGAGACTGGATCCGCAGCCACCTCCCTGAGCTGTAGACCCTCTAGCCCCTCCGGCGGAGGAGAAGAGAGATCCACCAGATCGATGAAGTTTGAATCACGACTCCTCTGGACAGTCTGAACCCCGACGACCACATCATAGATATCAATCACCAAATGCCCACCATCGAGAACGATCTCATCTTCCCGCAGGTATCGGCCTATAAGAATGTCGTCCTCCGAATCCCGCACTGTGATCCACCCCGACGGTGGATGGAGATTGAGATTCCCCTCCGTCTATCGCCTCCAGAGAGACAGTACGTCGCCCACCACCGTCGCGGACACAGCTGCCCTGCGTACGCCGGCGCCGCAGCCCGAACCCCTTCCGTCGACGGCGGCGGGGGCGCCGGCGCCGCCGCTGCGGCCTCCGCGACACCTGCATCCCCCACGTCACTCATCTTAAAAAATGGGAGAGGCCATGCCTGGCCTAACTGTTCTCATGACACCGAGGACACAGTGCGACGATGATCTAGCTCGCAGCAGTTTGTATAGAAATCCCAGATGCCAGCCATAACTCTCAAAATGAACCCTCTGACTTGGTCCTTCGTCGTCTGGGAGCTCGATATTGCAGGGCCACTCGCCATGCCAGTCTATCTCGGAAATAGTATTTCTATATGCATGCAAAAAAATGTGATGGAGAAGTTTACAATAGTAGGTAGACAGGTGCTTTTAGGTAGAGGACGGTGGAGAGAGGTATCCATGGTCGGGGGACATTACATTGATTTGGTGGTTATCAAATGTCTGGTACGGTTTGTGTACGCAATCATGTGCACTATATCCTACCATGGGGGCCAGCAGGGGAAGCCACCTTAGGTCTCCAGTGATGGAGCAGGGAAGTCCATGGCAGTGCATTACCAAAGGCGACCCGCAGGCCGCAGTGTAACATGGTAGAGCTCCAGGTCGACATATTCTGTTCCCGTAGAACTAGCACCGTCGGCTATACCCGCTAGTGTGGAGGTTGCTAAAATAGGATGGAGTAAAGCTGTGGGATAAATTACTACACTACATGACAAGTAAATAAATAAGAATAATAACGATGGATCTCATAACGGAGAATACAATTTTGTTCTGTCCAACTATTATTTGTTTATCTCTGTTCACATTAAAAAATCACATCCAAGGTAAAAGAATCAGATTATAGTACTGAAGGATTTATACAGGAGCAAAGTAGAGATATTTTTTTTCTTCTTGGTTCTATGTGTGCCTTCCTCTAATTTCACTTTGCTCCCTTGAGCTCCTCCATGCCTTCAGACCTACAATTATGATCAAAAACTTGTCAAAATGCAATAAAGATAAGGACATTCTGAGTTCGCACTCGAGGACCATTCTAAGGTCCTATGTAAAATCCCATATGTGCACGTGCCATTATGAGAAAGAATAATGCCAGTGTGTTCTACAGTAGCACACTAATGCTAGCATCATTATGAGAAAGAGGCAATGTTGGAGAACACAGCCACAAGGAAAAGGTAATGACAGTACGTAACCCAAAGTATTAGTCAAGGCGAATAAATGTTCAACTTTGGCAAGAACCTTAATTATTCTCCCCCTTTATCAAATATTTTCCTGCATTCTATACTGGAAGACTGTAATAGAATAGGTAGCTTCAGCCAGTTTTTGCAAAAGAATGTTTATTGCTTGGGAGAGCACAGACTGAACCATGATACATTTCTACTCTCAGTGTTTTCTTCCTTGTAGCATGGACATGTGTTCCATGAGTAGATACATAATCCCAAGTGAGGAGAAAATATAGTGAATATACGGTCACATAATATTTTACTTTTGTCGAACATCGTGATGCGAACCATATGATAAGGTATCCTAAGATGCTTTGCCTATAACATGTCTGACGGTGAGCAGGAAAACATGTCTGATGGTGAGCACGGTGAAAAATTTATAGTATGTGTTAAATACTCATATTCCCGTAAGCCTTGAAGTAATTTCTAAACTAACCAGAAATGATGATCTTAGCAAAGACATGAGCTGCAACTAAATGTTATTCAATGCAAAGTACGTACAAAAGACAGAATGTATGCAGCCACACACTTCAAGTTTTTGTATCATTATTTTACAAATTTAGTTCTCAAATGTTGTAAAGAAATAATAGTGCTCGCATATTTATTTTAGTACTACCGCAACAAGTTCTCACAAAATTTAGGACAATGAAATAGAAAAATGCTGGCAAGCTAATACTGAGAATAGTACATACCTTCTCATTCATAAATTTGTTAAATTCATCCATATTTACCCCGTGCATCATCTCATCTGTTCCTAGTCCACCTGCACCTGATATGCCGGCTGTTTCAACAGTAGTGCTATCCCTGCCGTAAACTCACTGCCGGGGCCTTGAAGCTGCATTGCACCGGTCTGACCAGCAGCATCATCTCCTGAAATTTCTTGGGTCATCTCCATAGTTGCAGAATTCGCTATTCCTAGTGTAATGTCCATGGTTGCTGTATTCTGCATTCCATGGGCCATGTCCGAGGTTGCGGTGTTTTGCATGTCCTCGTTCTCACCAAGGTAGCTTCTGAGGAGGTCTTCACCATCATCTAGAGGCGGAGTCAACATCTTTATCCCTCCAATGCTACAATCATACATGAGTGGATATAACTGTGGTAGAAGCTCCTGCTGCCTTATATGGTTTGTATTATCCATGGCAAGCATCATATTACTTGGAAATAAATTCAAAGTGGGCATTGGCTGCTGTGCTGTTCGTGCAAGATTGGACGGTTGTGATGCACTAACCATGCTTCCATTTGCTAGAACTCCAACCTGAGCACCATTATCATTAGTATAACCATGACCATTATTAGTATTAGATGCTGGTCCCCAAAGAGCACCTCCACAAAGACTAGTCATGCTGCCGTCATTTCCATGAAAACCATAACCAGCTGGTGTTGCAATATTACTTAGCTGACTTGTTTGGTACAGATTTATAGCTCCCTCAGATCCTATATTGAACTCGAAAGTTCCCTCATTATCTTGAGATTTCGGATAGTCATCCAAAGAATTGTTATAGTGTGTTGGGATTGTGGGCATGGTTGAAAGCCAATCAGTTGGGCAGTCACCTTTGTTTTTCTGAAATTTCAAATAAGTGAAAACATTAATAAAGTATATGTATGGTAGTGGGGGTGGTGGTATCATTGCTGATAATTTGATGAGTATATAGATGAAGCTTGGTTTCAGATTGAAGGAACATCAACTTGAAACGTACCTGCAGATGGCTGCTATCTTTATCTACAGTTGCATTTTCACTATTGTCCTCTGTAATAAGTTCTCTCATATTTCTCGTAGTATAGTCTGCATTGTCGAAAGCAAAATATGCCAAGAGAGCTGAGCTTAGAAATTCGGAAAGATCAATATGCACCAATACATGTGATTTACTTATTTCATTCTAGCATCCATAATTAGTCATAAACATGCGCCTTGACTGACATCCATGCTAATTATAATAAAAAACATCACAACATTCTGAAGTGGGCAAAGAATACATATAAAACACGCAAGGAAAATAGGTATATATTATTTTAAAGGCATGCATGGAAATTTGTTCTACTAAAATGAAATATTAAAACCGTAGCAAAATGTTAGTGTTCATAGTGTCACAATATCATTTTGACTATACTGTGGTTACATGATATAGTGAGTTAGAGACAAATATGTATGTAACATTACCGTTACTTTTCTCCAAATAATCCTCACCACATTATATTCATGAATGGTACATGCATTTAAGGGTAGTGTTCTCAAGTGACCAAGATACAGAAGCAATGAATTTATCACCCATAGCCCCCACAACTACACATGTTTATGTTCCAGAAAAAAAAGGACGAGACTACACATGTTTAAGTTGCAGAAAACAAGGACGAATCATTAGAGTTCATGCATGCCAAGTGAATTATCAGGTAGTTTTTATTCTAAGAACTATTCCATTGTTCATGAGAGTATTATTTGGCATATATTATATAAGTATGTATTGCTCGGGAATGAATGCCCTAAAATGGATAAAAGGGGCGAGCATTGGTGCATGACAAAACATGGAGACATGGGCGAGCATGCAAGGAATAAAAATCGAGCTTCAAGTGGATACATCAGGACTTTGAAGCCACCATAATGACAGACAACTACAACTAAGAAATTTACAAGGTGACACTTCATTTTTTTCCTCCATGGCCTTCTATAGCTGATCTGCCACCTCACTTTTGGGTGTGGCCCATGTAATTTTCTAATATAGGCCAATATTTAGATTTCATATTTCTGGATGCTGATTAGGTTGTGTTCATACCCCCTCCAAAGGCTAGACAAATTTCCCCTATGTACCTCCATAAAGTCACATACCTTTTATTTCATTGAGTCGGTTTGTGGCTCTGTGGAATAGTGCATGCTTACGTGGAGTCCAGTGGAACTTGATCCCATTGGTGATCCTGCCGTCAGAGCCCCCCTCATTGGAGTCGTCAATTTCTATTGGTCTTTTCCCTGATTTGCCATCCCGATGGAAAATTTGGTTGCTGTGAGAATCGGTGTTCACGGGGACAGCGGTAGGAGCTGTGTCGAGCCTCCGCTGGTTGACATGATGACAGATGTTGCGCATAACATGGTCGTGCAGTGGCTTGGCCAGGAAGTCACATGCACCTCCAATGAACCCCCTCCTCACTGTCTCTGCGGTCGCATCGCCAGAAAACACTGTACAACGAATGCAAGCCAATTAGTACGTATGTACAAACATGCTAGAGTGATGAATATATGTGTGACCAGCGCTTTCATCGTACCCGTATATTAAGTACCAACAATCCTACAACTAGGTAAACTTACGAAATGTTTTATGTAATTCTTCTCACTAATTTTCTATCCCCTGAATTTCACGTGCACCCGGGGGGGGGGGGGGGGGGGGGGGTTCCTCCCCTTAGGCCCAATCCTAATCTTCCGCATATGTCTGCCCGTTAAGTACAGTAGTAACTTCTCCCTCGCTTAAAAAAAGTAGTAACTGCTGCAAGCAATCCTACATCTACGGATGACTTCTGCAGAATTTATTTTTCAAGCTGTGTAAAGTATTAATTATACATCATTAGAGAGAGGGGGGACCCCTCTGAAAATAGGGGAGGTTAGTCCCTAGGCAAAGCTGTCGTAGGATTAGGATTTTCGCGTCCAATAGGATTGAGTCTATGCGAAAATTACAATGGCAAAAACGTCGTCATCAAGTCGATAGCTATCATCTTTCGTGCTTCTTTGTATTTTGGGACATCTAGTTTAGTGGTGTGCAGCAAGGCTTGACTCATCAGCTATCATCCGGCTTGCATGGATGGCAAACAACAAAAAACCCGGAGGCTCGCCAATCAACCTGGTAACTGCAGTGCAGCTTTTACTTTACTGCTGGCAAAAAAACAAAATGACTACAGCTGGAACTACGTAATACTCCCTCCGTCCGAAAATACTTGTCATCAAAATGAAAAAAAAAGATGTATCTACATCTAGATACATCCCCTTCTATTCAATTTGATGACAAGTATTTCCGGATTGATCGATCTATCACTAGCCAGTACGTACGGATGTATCATCAGGTGAATACATGTGTGGAGGACTTACAGATGACAGGGTAATGATCCCTGGCCTGCTGGAGGAGGGTGAAGCCATCGATTCCGTCCCCCTTGATGTGCGCCACCGTCAAGACGAGGTCAATCCCGTCCGGGTTCTCCTGTACCTCTTGCAGTGCTTCGGCCGGCGAGGCTTTCGTATTCACTGCACGCACCAACAATGTAAGGTCGCCGGTATATATATTGCAAGACCAGAAAAATGAAACTGCAGCGACGACAAAGCGAACGACGTACCTTGGTACCCGCACCGCCTCAGCGTTTGGGTCATGGTCTCGAGGTGGATGGGGTCTTCATCAACAGCGAGGACCCTAATCCCCTCGCCGGCGCCGGAGGCCAAGGCGTCGCGGCCGTTCTCCATCTCCGCTGCCGGTGTCACAGTCGGTAACCAAAGCCTCGGTTTTGCTTGTCCGTAATGAGTGGAGGGCGTTCAGTAACTGGTGACTAGCTGGCCTGCTTTTATATACTATACTCCATACGTTACTTTTCTGATGATGGTAAACCGGGTGGATGCAGCTGGGGCAGGCAGGACCTTTTGTGGTCCCCGGTCACACGCGCGCCACATTGTTATCTTTAAATCTTTTACTAGCAAAAGTGCCCGTGCGTTGCAACGGGTCAAAAAAAAAATCAATTCATTTTCATGTCCTAGCTCAATAAATTGATTTAAAACAATGCTTAACATTGAATAATTCGTGTTATAATAAGGCTCTGAAGCAGAGCATCTCCACACTTCCACCGGAAGCAAGCCAAGGAGGGTCTGTTGTTTGTTTTTCTTCCCCATGAAAAGGTGCAAATGAAACATACAACTACTTGCAGTGACGAATCCTCATGGTGCAAATAATATTTCTACTTCTACACAGTAAAATCATTGTATTTCTTCAACATGAAACTGTTAGAATAAATCCGAGGTACGTGCTCGATCCACCGAGGAACAAGCAATCACAGACAATGACGACACCGAGATTTGTTAATGAGGTTCGCCGATATGGCTACATCCCCGGGGCAATGACTACGGGCGCTCCTCCCCGAGATACCGCAACACCGGCCACCCGGGCGCCGGCACAAGCCGCCAGCACTCCCTTGCGAGCCTGTCGCTATCTAGTCGTCATAGGTTACAACGTGGGGTGCCTCCTCATATATAAGAGGCCAAGGGTACAACGTGTCCGACTCCGACACTACAAGTATCCTACCCACACTACAACACCAAGTCCAACCGTAACCCAACTAGTACAAAATATTCGACACAAACACAACAAACTCCACCTTGGCGAATATTCTCCACCACCTTGAATTTGTCCATGCGTCAAACTTCCATGTACTCCGGACTTGTGTTGTCTTCTTCGTAGCTTACTGAGAGCTACTCGACGAGTCTTCCCCAGACCCGCCGCCGCCGTGAGACCCCGCTGCTACTCCCGCAACTCCAGTCTACGTGACTCCACCTGCAATAGTGCTCCCTTGCAACTTGTAAAGATGCGAAGCCGTCCTCACTCGAATCATCACGGTCACCTCATCTTCTATGATTCTCATGGTCTTCTTATCCCGATCACAACAGAATACCATACCACCATCATGAAGAACACCAAGCGAGATTAGATTCCTCCTTAGCCCTGGCACATGTCTGACTCCCCGAAGAATCCGCTCAACTCCGTCAAACATCTTGATTTTGATGTCACCTACTCCAGCAACACGATAACCTGTGTCATCGCCCACATAGGCTAAATCAAACTCACCAGACTTGTACGAAGAGAACCACTCCCTATTAGGTGTCGCATGAAAAGAGCAAGTTGAATCCAACATCCACGCTTCACTTTTGGTTGACCGCCTGTCTGATACTACAAGGACATCACTACTGATGTCTGAGTCATCACCATGAGTTGCCTTATTAGCACTGGCCCCATCATTGAGTTCTGGACTTTCCTTTCTCATATGTCCCCACTGCTTACACTTGTGACACTGTATATTCTTTTTCTTTTTCTTGTTCTTTCCAGCCTCATATCCCTTGCGCCACTGCTCACCCTTGACTAGCAAACCTTCACCATGAGAGACTTCCACCACGTTCTTCTTTCTCATATCATAAGATAGCAATGCCGCAGTAATATTCTCATTCTTGACGGTCTCCTTGCCGTGCGTCAAAGTAGTAATCAAATGGTCATAGGATGATGACAGTCAACAAAGAAGCAGAATTGCCCTATACTCGTCGTCACCCGTGGCATCCAAGCGTGCTAGATCCGCCACGACTTGATTAAAGGCGTTCATATACTCCACAAGATCCGACCCCTCCTGCATCATCATCCCATATAACTTTTGCTTCAAATACACCTTGGTTGTCGCAGTCTTGGACATAAACTGACTTTCCAACTTCTCCCAGATCTTCTTCGGTGAATTCTCATCCATCACATGATAAATAACCTGGTCCGACAGACACAACCGTATAGTCCCAGCTGCTTTCAACTATAACTCCTCCCAGTCATCAGCCTCCATCTTAGCTGGCTTGGCTTCCTGCAACAACGCCTTCAAGCATCCTTGTTGTGCCAACAAATCTTTCACCTTTGTCTGCCATAACCCAAATCTTCCAGTTCCGTTGAACTTCTCCACCTCAAACCTGGTACCCGATGACGCCATGGTTCTTTGTACGGCTGACCCTATGAAAAATTATCCGAGCTCACGTGATGCCCCAAGTACACGAACAAGATCTCTGCGTACTAATAGCAAAACCAACCAAAAATTCTTCCGGTCTTCACGTGTTTTGCTCCTGGCTCAATCTCCGATGCTAGCAATTGTCTTCTGTCTCAAGCCCTACGCTGGTAGTGCTCCCTGATGGATGCGCAGCCCCTGTACGATCTGATGGATTTTTCTCTTCTACCGATTCAATCCGTTGTTTGCCTCTCCTCGTCGTACGGTGACCCAGCCCAAAGCTGCTTCTTTTATTAGCGCCTACTAAAGTCGCCAACGCCTCATAGGTCTCCGTCTAAAGCACGAGTTCCACCAGGACTCGCTCCCGTTTCTTTTTTGTCCAAAAC
This sequence comes from Triticum timopheevii, assembly GCA_963921465.1. Taxonomy (NCBI): domain Eukaryota; kingdom Viridiplantae; phylum Streptophyta; class Magnoliopsida; order Poales; family Poaceae; genus Triticum; species Triticum timopheevii. The sequence goes on along the minus strand of OY997272.1, from coordinate 14,365,211 downwards.
AAATCCAGCTAACTTGCTGCATCCGATTGCACCGAGAGAACCGCCGAACCTGCCGCTGCCTCCCACGTACGCGCGTCCGCGTTATGCTCCGCTGGCCCGCCTCCAGCCGCCGGTGCTGGACGGCACCTCGGCCCAACTGCGTTGCCGCACACGCTGCTGCTGCAGTCTGCAGGTCACCTATCAATCTCGCCGACTCCAAATCCAATTCAACGCTGCTCCACGCAATTGCGTTGCCGCGCCGTATTTTCTGATTCCATCGCCGACGCTTGATCCTTCCGCGGTATCTCCACCTCTTCTAGATCAACCAGACAACCACCTCGTAACCTAGCTCATGATACCACTTGTTAGAATAAATCCGAGGTACGTGATCGATCCACCCAGGAACAAGCAATCACAGACAATGACGACATCGAGATTTGTTAACGAGGTTCGCCGATATGGCTACATCCCCGGGGCAATGACTACGGGCGCTCCTCCCCGAGATACCGTAACACCGGCCACCCGGGCGCCGGCACAAGCCGCCAGCACCCCCTTGCGAGCCTGTCCCTATCTAGTCGTCATAGGTTAGAACGTGGGGTGCCTCCTGATATATAAGAGGCCAAGGTACAACGTGTCTGACTCCGACACTACAAGTATCCTACCCACACTACAACACCAAGTCCAAGCGTAACCCAACTAGTACAAAATATTCGACACAAACACAACAGAAACTACATAATAATATTTCTATTTCTACTTCTATATCGTAAGAAAGTAACTGTATTTCTTCTACATAATAATATTTCAAAAAGCATTACTTGTAAGGGCGTTTGCAGAAAAATATTGTGTCCCCCACAGACTCAATGTCCTCTGGGTTGAATAATTCAATCAACAGATCAGTTCATAGAGATGTAGGCATAAAGTATTTATTTTGTGCAGGATACATAAATTGTGAAGTCCTTATTTTAAACAAAATACCAAGTGAACCTTTGGCATATTTTATGAGAAGTAGGATCCAGCCAAAAGCTGAAGCAACGTACTGTTGCTGCCAGTCATTACTAAATATCGTCAACAAAACAAAGCATCAAGCATCTTCTGTCGGCAAGCATCCAACTACATGCGACACTCCATGTTCATGGTACATGTGACCAGCGGTGTACAGCAGGATCTCCACAATGTCCGGAGCACTTACGATCGACGACGTGAGTTTTCTGGTCATTGATCTGGGACGCGTCCACTGTTGGTTGGTGTTGCCGGACAGGAAGCGTTAACAGCCACTCATCACTCTTGTCTTCTCCCTCAACCTCATGCACGAAAGTGGGAAACCAGCCTCGCTGCATTGCTGCTCCCCATATCATAGTGTCATCTAGACCTGTTCATGGACAACCCGGCCCGCCGGCCTGAACCCGAAGCCCGACATTCGGTCCGGGCTCGGGCTCCACTTTCTGACCCGAAGCCCGACCCGAAAGCCCGAAATGTATATATAAACATATTTTATTTAAAATATAGGTATAATAAATTAATGTAATATCCCGAAAATGATTAATTTAATAAAAAATGCAACTGTTCATGTACTTCGGGCCGGGCTCGGGCTTGGGATTTTTTCTTCGGGCTTTGTCAAGCCCGGCCCGAACGCGACCCGGCCCGACAAATGATCAGGTTTAGTGTCATCCCAAGATGGTCCGGCTGGGCGCCGCCATGGCAAACCAGGCGACGCCCTAAAATCATCTATGCATGTCTGAAACAATGTGATTAAGAAAAATTATAGTTTAATCATCATAGAGAGGCAATCTTCAATCAATCAAGCAATGTAGCAAGCACCTTTCAAGGACCAAGTTACAACTCCACTCCGGACTGCCCAACTGGGTAAGCATGATCGCCATGTCCATGCCTTTACTCATCGTCCCCATAGCCAGTACTTATAAGCATTCCTTGGAGAACCCAACCTTGCTAGCCGTCATCATTCTTCCCATGAAATTTTTGAATTTCTCATGGTAATTGATACTCATCAGGCCTAAAACAATTATGCAAAGAAATCAAGCATGAGATCTAGGATTCAGAGTATAACTTTACTTTTTTACAACAATAGCAATCTTAACCATGTTTGATGCCCACTAAAAAAATACCATGTTTCATGCATGCATCTCCTAGTGGAAGTTGTTAAGATAAATGAAGCGACATTAGGAGAGGAATTTGGAGATGGCACCAATTAATCTGCTGAGTGTCATATGTCGTTTGAAGGTAAAGAAGAGCGACTCATGTGAACTTGAGGCCAGAGATAGTTGATACAAATGCTCAATGATTTCCCCTTTGGACCCAAACCAAAATACATATTGCCCAACCCATGCGGCTGTATCACTCGACAATTATTGGGAAGCCTAACCATAGGCTGGCAGGGAATGGCTGGCGGAACATGGAATTAACTTGAGCGTTTGGGTGTGCATGCTACTGATCTATGTAGTTTACCTAGTAAATTAACCAACCACACATAATTGATCACTGAGCAACAAATGGGCGGAAGAACATTGGTTCATATGCGTGCTTGCAATAGAGATTCTGTAAACGATAAACCACACAGCTATTGCAGTGCCATTAGTTACCATGGCAGAGCAGAGTAGAGCTAGCATCAACAGTCTGAGTTTTGAAATTCTCTACAGCAGAGAAGACCACCGTGACACCAATATTATTATATTAGCAAAGATTTGAAGATTAGACAAAAAAAAGTACCTTCGGTTATTGGAGGCACAAATTATTAGTTTTGGGACTCTCCTTGGATTGAGATATATATTTGTGGCCCATTGGTGACGGGAATTTTCTGATTGATCATGTGGATGGAATAAGATGGGCATGACACACAATGAAGTAATTCTCAGTTAAGTATTCATATAAATTTCAGGTAAAAAGGCAACACTTCATCTTCATATAAATTAGAAGAAATAGATGGAATTGCAGACATATGTTCTCACTTATGTAAAAAGAATGAGAAAAAAGACATATTATTTTTTGTTGAATAAATATGACATACAAATATCATGCTTCAATTTGACATTGTCCATTTATTATCAATTATTACTCAGAGCATCTAAGGGCTGATCACCAAGCATCCCCTGCCAAGACCATAGCACAGAGAGAGCATGCAAAATAACACAAAGCATGTACAGAATGGAGGGAGTGTCTTCAAAGCTTTCCAGGCTTCTTCCCTTGCCCTTCACGATTCCAAATTCAACCAAGGGTGACGTGGTGGATCTAATTGGTATTTGGGAAAAGGAAAGAGAAGGGGTTGAACCTCTCGCAGTGCTGCTCCGGGGTGAGGGCACTACCTCTGTTCTTGGAGTTTGGTTTCTATCCTGACCGTCCCTCCTCTAGGCATCGGCGCCGCAACGGAGCAGACCATCACCAAGTCGCCTCCCAACCACGCTCCAGGCAGGGCAGTCGCCCGACATCGCTCCAAGGCTGCCAATGGTAGGTGGGGTGGTGCAGCCGGAGAAGGGTCAGGAGGGGCATGCCACCTGAGCCATCGCCGGCACGCAGAGGGTCGTGGAAAGAGGTGAGGTCCTCTGGCGGCGGCTGAGAGAGGAAGGGGATGAGAGGAATAGGGCGTACGGAATCAGATTTGCGTGGCCGTAGGTCTGCGTCGTGGGCGGCGCTCGTCTATGTCGTGGGCGGCGCCCCGGCCCTTCCCGCTCGCTCGCCTAGCCTCCTTCGTCTCCGCCTGATGCGGATTCGGCGCTGGAGCACAACGTCCCCTCCCTGCCATGGCCGCCCCTGCAAAAAAAGAAATGTAAAGATCACGGGTTGAATACTCTCAAATGCAGGGGCCTTTCTGTAAGAATAAAACATCTTCTAAGATCCACTTACAAAGGGATTGTGCGTTTAATTATTGAAACCACATGGAATTTTTCACAAAAGTGCCATGACGGTGAACCCGACAGACTCAATCCGTGCTTTATTAGTAGGTAAAAATATATTCAAAATTATTATTAGGAGTACAAAATATGTATAAATTTTCTTTATCTGATTTAATGGCCGATATTGTAGATTAGGAGAAGAACTGAGGACACAATAAGGGGAATGTGGAGTAAGCCAAGAAGTTTACGCAACCACCAACATTCAGCTACGGCGTTGGCGACCACGCGATACTCCGGGTAGACGGTGGAGCGCAATGCAGTAGGTTGTCCTTTGGATGACCAGGAGACAAGGGCGTCGTTGCTAAGGAAGACGGCGTAGCCAGACGTGGAGCGGCGTATGTCTGGGCACCTAGCCTAGTCTGCATTGGTGTAGGCGATGAAGTCATGGGCGGCCAGACATTGGAGATGAAGCCTCGGACGCAGCTGATTATCGGTTTGACCAGAGCTAGATGTTGCTCACGCGAATCATGCATGTGAAAACATGCCTGTCGCACGGCATAGGAGAGGTCGGGCCGTGTCATGGTGAGGTATTGCAGAGCGCCCACCAGACTCTAGTAATCAGACGGATCAGACACCTATGGCCCGGCCTCACTTCTAAGCTTGTTGTGGGTGTGGACGGGTGTGCTGACCGGCTTGCAACTCGATATGTGCGTCCAGTCTAGGATCTCGTCGGCAAACTTGGTGGTGAAGCGATTAAACCACACCCACGGAGCCCCGTTTCAATCTATACAGTGATTAGGCAAACGTGGTCGGGGTGATGATCGTCGGTGAAACCGGCGGGCTCCCGACAGTACACGCGCTCAGTGAGGAAACATTGAAGAAATGTTATTCACATCCATTTGATCCATATGCCACTCCCGGGTGGTGGGGATGGTAGCATCATGTCGATGGCGGCTGCCTTGACGACCAGTAAGAACATCTCATCAAACGACACCGGCGCACTGGGAGAAGCCGCGGACCAGCCATCGTGCCTTGTACCTCCCTAGCGTGATGCTGGCCTAGCTTGAAATTGTGGCGGAAAATCAACTACTGCTTATGATGTTGGCGGTGGGGGGGGGGGGGGGGGGGGGGGGGGGTGGGGTCCACTCCCGGTTAACTGTGCAGGCCATGTAACTCCTTCTTCACAGCGGTTAGCCAATAGGGATCACGTTATTGGATCGTGCATAGTTTTGGCTATGGGTGGGATGGGGAACAACATTGACTGTGTTGGCATCAGCGTATTGACGGTTGGGCTACAACTTGCCCAGCTGAGCGCGGGCCACTCGTCAGACATTAGCATTTCTCTTTATACTTGAATTTGGATCACAACATAACACAACTCAAAGGATTGCTTATGCAACAACAGGGGGCACGCTGCAATGACGACGGTTGTGCTTCTGCAACTTGGGTGGTGTTGCGGTGGTGTGGCAACAGCGGTGCTTCTACAATGGTCTATGCTCACATGTGCAGATGTCATGGTGGCGAGCAGAGGCAACGAGCGTGTAAAGGTGACGCGGGAGGGGGTATTGGCCTGATCGAACTGCTGTGAGAGAGTGTACGGCACAGGTCAGGGCCTCTACATCATCTCTAAGGCCTCTCCGATGAGTTGTGAGTAGTTTACCACAGACCTTCGGGTCCATAGTTATTAGCTAGATGGCTTCTTCTCTCTCTTTGAATCTCAATAGAAAGTTCTCCTTGATCTTCTTGGAGATCTATTCGATGTAACTCTTTTTGCAGTGTGTTTGTCGAGATCCGATGAATTGTGGGTTTATGATCAAGTTTATCTATGAGAAAGATTTGAATCTCCTCTGAATTCTTTTATGTGTGATTAAGTTATCTTTGCAAGTCTCTTCGAATTATCAGTTTGGTTTGGCCTACTAGATTGATCTTTCTTGCAATGGGAGAAGTGCTTAGCTTTGGGTTCAATCTTGCGGTGTCCTTTCCCAGTGATAGCAGGGGCAGTAAGGCACGTATTGTATTGTTGCCATCGAGGATAAAAAGATGGGGTTTATATCATTGCATGAGTTTATCCCTCTACATCATGTCATCTTTCTTAATGTGTTACTCTGTTCTTTATGAACTTAATACTCTAGATACATGCTGGATAGCGGTCGATGTGTGGAGTAATAGTAGTAGATACAGGCAGGAGTCGGTCTACTTGTCACGGACGTGATGCCTATATACATGATCATGCCTAGATAATCTCATAATTATTCGCTTTTCTATCAATTGCTCGACAATAGTTTGTTCACCCACCGTAATACTTATGCTATCTTGAGAGAAGCGACTAGTGAAACCTATGGCCCTCGAGTTTACCTCTTATCATATAAGCTTTCAATCTACTTTTATTTGCATCTTTACGTTTCCAATCTATATCATAAAATACTAAAAATATATTTATCTTATCATATTATCTCTATCAGATCTCACTTTCGCAAGTGGCCGTGAAGGGATTGACAACCCCTTTATTGTGTTGGTTGCGAGTTCTTATTTGTTTGTGTAGGTGCATGGGACTTCTGAGGAGCCTCCTACTGGATTGATACCTTGGTTCTCAAAAACTGAGGGAAATACTTACGCTATTATTGCTGCATCACCCTTTCCTCTTCAAGGAAAACCAACGCAAGCTCAAGACGTAGCAAGAAGGATTTCTGGCGCCGTTGCCGGGGAGGTCTTTGCTCAAGTCAAGACATACCAAGTATCCATCACAAACTTATCTCCCTCGCATTACATTATTTGTCATTTGCCTCTCGTTTTCCTCTCCCCCACTTCACCCTTGCCATTTTATTCACCCTCCCTTTCCCAATTTCCCTCTCTCTTTCGCTTGCCTTTTGTGTGCTCGTCGTTATGGATAGTCCTCCTATCATTGTTAATTCTCCCGATCATGAAGTTCTTAAATTTAAACAAAGGGAGGGAGGAAATCTAAAAGACGCCTGGCATCGAATTTCGAATGCCCAAAACAGATCTGCTAGCAAGCAATCTACTTCTGTTCTTCTTTGCAATTTTTATGTAGGCATTACTCCTTGGAATAGATATATTCTTGATACCATTACCAGAGGGAATTTCTTGGGTAGCCATACTTTTTATGCTTATAATGCCATGATAGATTTGTTTGGTCAACCCCCTCTTTTGGTTAATGGAACTTTTTTAACTTTGGAACATGTGATGCAAAGGCTTGAAATTATTGAAAATAAAGTTGCCACTGTTGAGTTGATTGAAAATTTGGATAAAAAGATCCATAATCAAATTACCCAATATCGATCTAGGGTTGGAGTTACTTTGAAATTTTTTAAAGAGAAGGAACCTATAGTTAACGAAAGAATAGATCTTGATTCTACAAGAATCGGTAAAATTGAGGATATTATTAACAATTTAGGTTCTGCCTTCTCATCCGTGAAAAACACTTCAACTCATCCTACCAAAATTGCCAAATTGATGTATGTTCCTAAAAATAAGGGTGAATCTTCTAGTAAGGAAAATGCGGATCTCAAATCAATAAGTGTTCATCCCAATTGTCTTTCTATCATAAAGGAACCTTTTGCTTCAATTGAATTTCTTGATTTCTTGCCTAGGAGTTTAATCATTGCTAAAAGAAAAGAAACGCCTAAAAGTTATAAGTGCGCTATGGAAGATGGCACTACTTAGATCTATCCTCGCTTTTATGCCTAACTAGGGGCGTTAAACGATAGCGCTAGTTGGGAGGCAACCCAATTTTATTTTTGTTTTGTTTTTGCTTCTGTTTAGTAATAAATATTTCATCTAGCCTCTGTTTAGATGTGGTTTTATGCTTTAATTAGTGTTTGTGCCAAGTAGAACCTTTGGGAAGACTTGGGTGAAGTTTATATGATCTTGCTGTAAAAAACAGAAACTTTAGCATTCACGAGATTTTCTGTCATATTTTACTGGAAAGTTCTTTTTAGTTGATTCTTTTTGAAGATGATTAATAGACAAATTCCCCACTTCCACCAATTTAGTTTATATTTTTTGGAGTTCCAGAAGTATTCGAAAGTTGCAGATTTCTACAGAATGTTCTGTTTTTGACAGATTCTGTTTTTCGTGTGTTGTTTGCTTATTTTGATGCATCTATGGCTAGTATTGAGTGGTATGAACCATAGAGAAGTTGGAATACAGTAGGTTTAACACCAATATAAATAAAGAATGAGTTCATTACAGTACCTTATGTGGTGGTTTTTCTCTCTTGCACTAACGGAGCTTACGAGATTTCTTGCTGAGTTTTGTGTTTTGAAGTTTTCAAGTTTTGGGTAAAGATTTGATGGACTATGGAATAAGGAGTGGCAAGAGCCTAAGCTTGGGGATGCCCATGGAACCCCAAGATATTCAAGGATAACCAAAAGCCTAAGCTTGGGGATGCCCCGGAAGGCATCCCCTCTTTCGTCTTTGTCTATCGGTAACTTTACTTGGAGCTATATTTTTATTCGCCACATGATATGTGTTTTGCTTGGAGCGTCTTGTATGGTATTAGTCTTTGCTTTTTAGATTACCACAATCATCCTTGCTGTACACACCTTTTGGGAGAAGCCCACTTGATTAGAATTTATTAGAACACTCTATGTGCTTCATATGAAAGAATTGAGTATTGTCGTCCTGCTCGAGCTGGATGGTTTTCTTTTTCCTATGTTTGCCATTTGCAATCATATGAAAGAATTGAGTATTGTCGTCCCCTTGAACAACTTCAAGAACCTTAGGACACAAAGTCCCATTTCATTTCTTCTCTAAGAAGTATGCGAAGTTTCTGCTCGGCCTCGAACTTTGAGGCCTGCTCGGCAACATTGAGAAGGTTAGATTCTGCTCTCAGATCTAACGCTTCAATCAAATAAAGAGTCTTTCTCTTTCTTGTTTATATAACCCACTTTCATTTCCGGCCCAACCCTATAAAATTTTTGTAGGTGACTAATCTTATTTTGCCATCGTTCAACATTGGTATGCCCGCCCACAGGCATAGCCCATTCCCTTGCAACGATGTCTTAGAAATTTTTCTTTTCAAACCATCTTAATTCAAAGGAAAAGTATTCTTGTCACCTATATGAGTCACTTCTCTCGAATCAACTAACAAGGGTGTGTGGTCTGAGATCGCACGCTGCATCGTATGCACTATTATGAGTGGGAACTTTTGTTCCCATTCCTCACTAGTAAGCACTTTGTCCAACTTCTCATAAGTCGGAATAGGCAACGAATTCGCCCAAGTGAACTGTCTACCTGTGAGGTCAATCTCCCTCAATTGAGACTCTCAATAATTGCATTGAACAAGAATGACCATCTTCCGTCGAAGTTTTCACTATTATTTTCTTCTAATCATGTTGAAGTCTCCTCCAACTAAGACCGGTAGCCGTTCATCCCCGCCGATCCTAACCAGATCAGGCAGGAAGTCGGGCTTAAATTCAGGTTGGGCTGCTCCGTACACCGCTACTAGAGCCCAACGGAAATCCATCCATTTTCAACCTCACCCGAAACTTCACTGCGAAATCACCTCAAACCACACTCATTACCTCTAACGTTTTGCACTTAACAACCAATAAGATCCCATCGGATCTTCCTCTAGGGGGAAAGCAGTGCCGGTCAAAATATATTCCACTAGATCGACCTTATGATCAATTGATGCTTCTGCATGGAACTTTCCTTTAGCCAAGTCTCCTAGACCTCTGCTATTCCAATAAATTCCTTTCATTGGTCATCATGATTTTTTCTTGAATTTGATTATCGCACATCATTGAACTGTCGATGTTAGATAAACCTTCCTCTTCCAGGAACATTTTGGTTTATCCGTCATTCGTTCCGCGTCCATGTGACCTGTGGCAGTTTATGTAGTGCAAACTAGTGGTAAAGGCTCTACATGTCCCTCGGACTCGGTTCCCTCTAACTCCACTTCGGGCACCAAGGTGGGTATGAGGTCTTCACAAAATCTCTCTAGAACTGATACCCCCATGTTGTTAATACCATCTTCATTCATGCGCTTCACAGCCGCAATATTTTGGATTGTCTCAGACACTCTCTCAGCTTCCAAGTCTAACAAATCATTAACCGATTTTGCAATTTCCTTCCCGTTGGATCCTAGGGATATTCCTAAGTTAGTTGCCTTACTGATTATATCATGTTCAGAAAAATGCAAAATGGAACAACTCGTATTAACAGACATACATGTAGTTGCCTTGATGTCACAAAGCTTTCGTGCCCTTATAGCATGCTCTAACTATAGATCGTTAGCATCGGGTTTAGCCTGAATCCGATTACTGACACGCCTGTCAGCAGATACCGGGTTCATAATCCCACCGAAAGAAATCACGTCCTCTGTAGTCCAGTCCCCCATGGCATGGTCCCCTGCTGCGCTCCCGTCAGGTCTGACAGGCGCCGATGAGGGAGGTTTGGGCGGCAAGACCCCTCCAGCCGGCACGACCAGTTGCTGCTTCAGTGCCGGATTCATGCGCACCTCAGCAAGTGTCGGTGAAGATGGAGCCTGCCTAGGCTCCGAACAACGATGAGAGAGAGGAGGTGAGTCGATCGCCTCCTTCCTGCACCCCCTCCTCTTGACATTGTAGAGGCACCGGGGAGACCCGACAGCCGACACGGCGGTCGACCCCAGAACCTCCTGTCCTGGGGCACCGACTATCACTGTCGTGGCAGGCACCATCGACCCGACAACCAGCGCTGAAACCTCCTGTCTCGGGGCACCGTCCATAGCCTGCCGACAAGCATTAGTTGGTACCGACGGCAGCTCCCGCTCCGACGGATCATCCAACTCTACCCTATGGCTGCATAAGCGACTGGGGGCAGAGGAAGCACCGAACGAACTAACCACAATGTATTCATCGATGTCGCAGACTGTGAAGGCCCCTTGGCAGACTCGTCTGCCTTATCTGACTATCCAAGAAGCCCCTTGGCTTTCTCACGAGAGTTAGGATCTTATCCCTTATCCTGACCCCTAGAGGCACCATCGCCATCTGTCATATCCACATCATGACTCCCATAAAATTCCTGAAACAACGGAGAATCCTCAATCGCAAGGTCAAGGTCGTACTAGACACTCGCATGAGGTCATCTCACCATGTGTGGTACAAACTCGATGTTCACCACACTGAAAAGCAACCTTGTCACGCCATTTGCGCGCGCAAAAGGCATATCAACCTGTTCTGTCTAGCCTATGAGAGACCCTAGTTCCAGGCCACTAAAAAATTATTAAGCGCCTTCGATGGTGCTCCAGAAAATCGAACCCAAATCTGAGACATCGGTGTACCCTGTGCCTCTTTCTGTTTGCACTCATCAAATTCCAAAATGCAGTTAGTGCTGGGCACCCTACACATGCCGAACTTAAGGAGTCGGGTTTGATCCCCCTCATCGAAAATTAACCTTATAAGACTGCTCCTTAAGTCTCACAAGATTGCACCGGGGATCGCTAGGTGCAAGCTCATGAAGCTGCTACACAATTTGTGCCTCAGTCATAGATCCATCTGTTACCTTGACCACTCCTGGAAAAGAACTGTCCATCAAATGTGTTGTCTGGTCAACATCAGGTTGCTCAGAGAACATCAATTCAAAACAAAACACCCCATACATCGTGGTGACCGGCTTTGGTCCCAGAAGAAGGGGGCACTGTCCAGACAAATGCTTGGCCTTAAGCCAGATGTGGCAAAGCTCCTTAGTGCACTCTGCACAAAATGTCCTGGTTCTCCGCACGGGAAACAAAGCATCTTCCCTTTTTTACACGCCCATTTTGAAACTCTTTCACCATCAGACTTTTCGGAAGAAGAATCCTGAGGCATCGCCGCGATTTTCTTGGTGCAGGAATCTTCATGGCCAACCACGCACCATGTACATGACCTACCCGGACAAGGCCGGCGAAGAAGAGGCCGCACCCACCGGCTTTGGGGCAGACTCCGGTAGCACCTCTTTGGAAGTCTGCGTCGGTGGAGGCGGAGGCGACCGCGATGGAGGAGGCCGCCTACCCCCTTCTCGACCCCCACGAAACGCACGGTGCCCGCCCCGGTATCGGTAGTTAGGCCCGGTGACACCCTCAATGAAGTTGCCCGGCGAGCCTTGGAAGCCATGACATGCCTGTGCCGTCATTGTACCAAGAATAGCCACGACCACCGCACGTTGACGACGAGCCGTGATGTTGGCTTTCGCTGTAAGCATCATATCCATCATCCCCCCATTGCCCGCGCGGAGGGTTTCTGCTGCCCTCGACCGTGCCATGGTGCTCACGACCGACGCCACCGTCTCAACCTCGGCCGACACCCAGAGAATTTGCACCCGTAGCGGCCACACGCCCGTCCCGAGACGGCGCCTGATGCCTGGGTAGGCCGTCAGCCCTGCCCTGCGGCTGAGCTCCACGGGGAGGCTACGACGGCACTCCACGAGGATGCTGTGGCGACGCCGCTATGGGGGGAGGCGGCTGGCCTGTTCCCCGCCCAAACAGGACGTCCTTCACAGCCGCACGGGGACCGGCAATCCTTGTGGCGCGGCCCTGCCCGAGTGAAGGAAAACCAGGCGAGGCGATTCGACAAGAAACCCTAGCAGTATCCATGCGACGTGCATGGTCGGGCTCCCGATTGAAGACAGATGCATGCATCGCCTCTAGGGGCGAGGGAACAGTGCCAATGGTCTGGGCTTTGCTCTAGGCCATATACCCAGGAGCCTCGGAGCCCACTACCGCAGTTGCAGCCTTCGACCCACCCGAGTCCAGCAGGAAATTCAAACGAGCAGAGCGAGCCGCCCGAATCCCACCTGATCCGGCGATCGCTGGCACCGGGACTGCGCCGCCGCCCGCCCCTTGTTATTCCTCTTTCTTGTAACTAAGGTTCGCGTCTCCGGATGAATGGAATCGGACAAAGTAATCGACGAGAGACATACCTTAGGGATCGGCCCTTTTGAAGGCTTCATCTTCGGCTTCGCCGACTCCGAGGATTGCCGGCTTACGCCCTTTGGCTCGACGTCATCCTTGTATTCTCCCTCCGGCGAAAATGCAACTCCGGGCACCGGTGGGGCTGTCTTCTGCAAGATCATGACCGCCCTGACGCTCCCTTCATCTTCGTCATTGCTGCCTGCCAGCAGCCAAAACCTGCCTCGAATCCGCCGGCGATCCGGCCCGGAGACTGGATCCGCAGCCACCTCCCTGAGCTGTAGACCCTCTAGCCCCTCCGGCGGAGGAGAAGAGAGATCCACCAGATCGATGAAGTTTGAATCACGACTCCTCTGGACAGTCTGAACCCCGACGACCACATCATAGATATCAATCACCAAATGCCCACCATCGAGAACGATCTCATCTTCCCGCAGGTATCGGCCTATAAGAATGTCGTCCTCCGAATCCCGCACTGTGATCCACCCCGACGGTGGATGGAGATTGAGATTCCCCTCCGTCTATCGCCTCCAGAGAGACAGTACGTCGCCCACCACCGTCGCGGACACAGCTGCCCTGCGTACGCCGGCGCCGCAGCCCGAACCCCTTCCGTCGACGGCGGCGGGGGCGCCGGCGCCGCCGCTGCGGCCTCCGCGACACCTGCATCCCCCACGTCACTCATCTTAAAAAATGGGAGAGGCCATGCCTGGCCTAACTGTTCTCATGACACCGAGGACACAGTGCGACGATGATCTAGCTCGCAGCAGTTTGTATAGAAATCCCAGATGCCAGCCATAACTCTCAAAATGAACCCTCTGACTTGGTCCTTCGTCGTCTGGGAGCTCGATATTGCAGGGCCACTCGCCATGCCAGTCTATCTCGGAAATAGTATTTCTATATGCATGCAAAAAAATGTGATGGAGAAGTTTACAATAGTAGGTAGACAGGTGCTTTTAGGTAGAGGACGGTGGAGAGAGGTATCCATGGTCGGGGGACATTACATTGATTTGGTGGTTATCAAATGTCTGGTACGGTTTGTGTACGCAATCATGTGCACTATATCCTACCATGGGGGCCAGCAGGGGAAGCCACCTTAGGTCTCCAGTGATGGAGCAGGGAAGTCCATGGCAGTGCATTACCAAAGGCGACCCGCAGGCCGCAGTGTAACATGGTAGAGCTCCAGGTCGACATATTCTGTTCCCGTAGAACTAGCACCGTCGGCTATACCCGCTAGTGTGGAGGTTGCTAAAATAGGATGGAGTAAAGCTGTGGGATAAATTACTACACTACATGACAAGTAAATAAATAAGAATAATAACGATGGATCTCATAACGGAGAATACAATTTTGTTCTGTCCAACTATTATTTGTTTATCTCTGTTCACATTAAAAAATCACATCCAAGGTAAAAGAATCAGATTATAGTACTGAAGGATTTATACAGGAGCAAAGTAGAGATATTTTTTTTCTTCTTGGTTCTATGTGTGCCTTCCTCTAATTTCACTTTGCTCCCTTGAGCTCCTCCATGCCTTCAGACCTACAATTATGATCAAAAACTTGTCAAAATGCAATAAAGATAAGGACATTCTGAGTTCGCACTCGAGGACCATTCTAAGGTCCTATGTAAAATCCCATATGTGCACGTGCCATTATGAGAAAGAATAATGCCAGTGTGTTCTACAGTAGCACACTAATGCTAGCATCATTATGAGAAAGAGGCAATGTTGGAGAACACAGCCACAAGGAAAAGGTAATGACAGTACGTAACCCAAAGTATTAGTCAAGGCGAATAAATGTTCAACTTTGGCAAGAACCTTAATTATTCTCCCCCTTTATCAAATATTTTCCTGCATTCTATACTGGAAGACTGTAATAGAATAGGTAGCTTCAGCCAGTTTTTGCAAAAGAATGCTTATTGCTTGGGAGAGCACAGACTGAACCATGATACATTTCTACTCTCAGTGTTTTCCTCCTTGTAGCATGGACATGTGTTCCATGAGTAGATACATAATCCCAAGTGAGGAGAAAATATAGTGAATATACGGTCACATAATATTTTACTTGTTTCGAACATCGTGATGTGAACCATATGATAAGGTATCCTAAGATGCTTTGCCTATAACATGTCTGACGGTGAGCACGAAAACATGTCTGATGGTGAGCACAGTGAAAAATTTATAGTATGCGTTAAATACTCATATTCCCGTAAGCCGTGAAGTAATTTCTAAACTAACCAGAAATGATGATCTTCGCAAAGACATGATCTGCAACTAAATATTATTCAATGCAAAGTACGTAAAAAATGTAAAATGTATGCAGCCACACGCTAAAAGTTTTTGTATCATTATTTTATAAAATTTAGTTCTCAAATGTCGTAATGAAATAATAGTGCTCGCATATTTATTTTAGTCCTACCGCGAGAAAAATTTAGGTTCTCGCAAATTTTAGAAGGACAATGCAATAGAAAATTGCAGGCATGCTAATACTGAGAATAGTACATACCTTCTCATTCATAAAGTTGTTAAATTCATCCATATTTATCCCATAAATCATATCATCTGTTCCTAGTCCACCTGCACCTGATATGCTGGTTGTTCCAACAGTAGCACTATCCCTGCTGAAATACTCACTGCCAGGGCTTTGAAGCTGCATTGCACCGGTCTGACCAGCAGCATCATCGCCTGAAATTTCTTGGGTCATCTCCATAGTTGCAGAATTCGCTATTCCTAGTGTAATGTCCATGGTTGCTGCATTCTGCATTCCATGGGCCATGTCCGTGGTTGCGGTGTTTTGCATGTCCTCGTTCTCACCAAGGTAGCTTCTGAGGAGGTCTTCACCATCATCTAGAGGCGGAGTCAACATCCTTATCCCTCCAATGCTACAATCATAGATGAGTGGATATAACTGTGGTAGAAGCTCCTGTTGCCTTATATGGTTTGTATTATCCATGGCAAGCATCGTATTACTTGGAAATAAATTCAAAGTGGGCATTGGCTGCTGTGCTGTTTGTGCAAGATTGGACGGTTGTGATGCACTAACCATGCTTCCATTTGCTAGAACTCCAACCTGAGCACCATTACCATTAGTATAACCATGACCATTATTAGTATTAGATGCTGGTCCCCAAAGAGCACCTCCACAAAGACTAGTCATGCTGCCGTCATTTCCATGAAAACCATAACCAGCTGGTGTTGCAATATTACTTAGCTGACTTGTTTGGTACAGATTTATAGCTCCCTCAGATCCTATATTGAACTCGAAAGTTCCCTCATTATCTTGAGATTTCGGATAGTCATTCAAAGAATCATTATAGTGTGTTGGGATCGTGGGCATGGTTGAAAGCCAATCAGTTGGGCAGTCACCTTTGTTTTTCTGAAATTTCAAATATAGTGAAAACATTAATAAAGTATATGTATGGTAGTGGGGGTGGTGGTATCATTGCTGATAATTTCATGAGCATATAGATGAAGCTCGGTTTCAGGTTGAAGGAACATCAACTTGAAACGTACCTGCAGATGGCTGCTATCTTTATCTACAGTTGCATTTTCACTATTGTCCTCTGTAATAAGTTCTCTCATATTTCTCGTAGTATAGTCTGCATTGTCGAAAGCAAAATATGCCAAGAGAGCTGAGCTTAGAAATTCGGAAAGATCAATATGCACCAGTACATGTGATTTACTTATTTCATTCTAGCATCCATAATTAGTCATAAACATGCGCCTTGACTGACATCCATGCTAATTATAATAAAAAACATCACAACATTCTGAAGTGGGCAAAGAATACATATAAAACACGCAAGGAAAATAGGTATATATTATTTTAAAGGCATGCATGGAACTTTGTTCTACTAAAATGAAATATTAAAATCATAGCAAAACGTTGGTGTTCATAGTGTCACAATATCATTTTGACTATACTGTGGTGACATGATATAGTGAGTTAGAGACAAATATGTATGTAACATTACCGTTACTTTTCTCCAAATAATCCCCACCACATTATATTCATGAATGGTACATGCATTTAAGGGTAGTGTTCTCAAGTGACCAAGATACAGAAGCAATGAATTTATCATGCAACCAATAAAAAAAAATGCATAAGTTGTACATGGGGAAACCAACAGAATATAATACACGTAATATAGCATGAATATTTGAATACGATAATTAAGGTGCCAAACTTTTATACATGCTCAGATCAGGACAACCCTATGACCGTTACACCCATAGCCCCCACAACTACACATGTTTAAGTTCCAGAAAAAAAAGGACGAGACTACACATGTTTAAGTTGCAGAAAACAAGGACGAATCATTAGAGTTCATGCATGCCAAGTGAATTATCAGGTAGTTTTCATTCTAGGAACTATTCCATTGTTCATGAGAGTATTATTTGGCATATATTATATAAGTATGTATTGCTCGGGAATGAATGCCCTAAAATGGATAAAAGGGGCGAGCATTGGTGCATGACAAAACATGGAGACATGGGCGAGCATGCTAGGAATGTCAGTCAACTACAACTAAGAAATTTACAAGGTGACACTTCATTTTTTTCCTCCATGGCCTTCTATAGCTGATCTGCCACCTCACTTTTGGGTGTGGCCCATGTAATTTTGTAATATAGGCCAATATTTAGATTCCATATTTCTGGATGCTGATTAGGTTGTGTTCACACCCCCTCCAAAGGCTAGACAAATTTCCCCTATGTACCTCCATAAACTCACATACCCTTTATTTCATTGAGTCGGTTTGTGGCTCTGTGGAATAGTGCATGCTTACGTGGAGTCCAGTGGAACTTGATCCCATTGGTGATCCTGCCGTCAGAGCCCCCCTCATTGGACTCGTCAATTTCTATTGGTCTTTTCCCTGATTTGCCATCCCGATGGACAATTTGGTTGCTGTGAGAATCGTTGTTCACGGGGACAGCGGTAGGGGCTGTGTCAAGCCTCCGCTGGTTGACATGATGACAGATGTTGCGCATAACATGCTCGTGCAGTGGCTTGGCCAGGAAGTCACATGCACCTCCAATGAACCCCCTCCTCACCGTCTCTGCGGTCGCATCGCCAGAAAACACTGTACAACGAATGCAAGCCAATTAGTACGTATGTACAAACATGCTAGAGTGATGAATATATGTGTGACCAGCGCTTTCATCGTACCCGTATATTAAGTACCAACAATCCTACAACTAGGTAAACTTACGAAATGTTTTATGTAATTCTTCTCACTAATTTTCTATCCCCTGAATTTCACGTGCACCCGGGGGGGGGGGGGGGGGGGGGGGGGGGTTCCTCCCCTTAGGCCCAATCCTAATCTTCCGCATATGTCTGCCCGTTAAGTACAGTAGTAACTTCTCCCTCGCTTAAAAAAAGTAGTAACTGCTGCAAGCAATCCTACATCTACGGATGACTTCTGCAGAATTTATTTTTCAAGCTGTGTAAAGTATTAATTATACATCATTAGAGAGAGGGGGGACCCCTCTGAAAATAGGGGAGGTTAGTCCCTAGGCAAAGCTGTCGTAGGATTAGGATTTTCGCGTCCAATAGGATTGAGTCTATGCGAAAATTACAATGGCAAAAACGTCGTCATCAAGTCGATAGCTATCATCTTTCGTGCTTCTTTGTATTTTGGGACATCTAGTTTAGTGGTGTGCAGCAAGGCTTGACTCATCAGCTATCATCCGGCTTGCATGGATGGCAAACAACAAAAAACCCGGAGGCTCGCCAATCAACCAGGTAACTGCAGTGCAGCCTTTACTTCACTGCTGGCAAAAAAACAAAATGACTACAGCTGGAACTACGTAATACTCCCTCCGTCCGAAAATACTTGTCAATGGATAAAAAGAGATGTATCTAAAACTAATATACATTTAGATACATCCTCTTCTATTCCTTTTGATGACAAGTATTTCCGGACGGAGGTAGTACATGCCTCGTTGGCTCTAGGCTCTAAACTCTGTCCATGGATTGATCTATCACTAGCCAGTACGTACAGATGTATCATGTCATCAGGTGAATACATGTGTGGAGGACTTACAGATGACAGGATAATGATCCCTGGCCTGCTGGAGGAGGGTGAAGCCATCGATTCCGTCCCCCTTGATGTGCGCCACCGTCAAGACGAGGTCAATCCCGTCCGGGTTCTCCTGTACCTCTCGCAGTGCTTCGGCCGGCGAGGCTTTCGTATTCACTGCACGCACCAACAATGTAAGGTCGCCGGTATAGATATTGCAAGACTAGAAAAATGAAACTGCAGCGACGACAAAGCGAACGACGTACCTTGGTACCCGCACCGCCTCAGCGTTTGGGTCATGGTCTCGAGGTGGATGGGGTCTTCATCAACAGTGAGGACCCTAATCCCCTCGCCGGCGCCTGAGGCCAAGGCGGCGTTGTTCATCTCCGCTGCCGGTGTCACACTCGGTAACCAAAGCCTCGATTTTGCTTGTCCGTAATGAGTGGAGGGCGTTCAGTAACTGGTGATTGGCTGCCTTGCTTTTATGTACTATACTCCATACGTTACTTCTCTGATGAGGGTAAACCGGGTGGATGCAGCTAGGGCAGGCAAGACCTTTTGTGGTCCCCGGTCACACGCGCACCACACTCTTTTACTAGCAAAAGTGCCCGCGCGTTGCCACGGGTGAAAAAAAATCAATTCCTTTTTATGTCCTAGCTCAATAAATTGATTTAAAACAATGCTTAACATTGAATAATTCATGTAAAAATAAGGTTCTGAAGCAGAGCTTCTCCACACTTCCACTGGAAGCCTGCCAGGGAGGGTCTCTTTTTTGTTTTCCCCCATGAAAAGGTGCAAATGAAACATACAACTACTTGCAGTGACGAATCCTCATGGTGCAAATAATATTTCTACTTCTACACAGTAAAATCATTGTATTTCTTCAACATGAAACTACATAATAATATTTCTATTTCTACTTCTATATAGTAAGAAAACAACTGTATTTCTTCTACATAATAATATTTCAAAAAGCATTACTTGTAAGGGCTTTTGCAGAAAAATATTGTGTCCCCCCAAAGACTCAATGTCCTCTGGGTTGAATAATTCAATCAACAGATCAGTTCATAGAGATGTAAGCATAAAGTATTTATTTTGTGCAGGATACATAAATTGTGAAGTCCTTATTATAAACAAAATACCAAGTGAACCTTTCGCATATTTTATGAGAAGTAGGCTCCAGTCAAAAGCTGAAGCAACATACTGTAGCTCCAAGTCATTACTAAATATCGTCAACAAAACGAAGCATCAAGCATCTTCTGTAGGCAAGCATCGAACTACATGCGACACTCCATGTTCATGGTACATGTGACCAGCGGAGTACAGCAGGATCTCCACAATGTCCGGAGCACTTACGATCGACGACGTGAGTTTTCTGGCCATTGATCTGGGACGCGTCTACTGTTGGTTGGTGTTGCCGGATAGGAAGCATTAACAGACACTCATCACTCTAGTCTTCTCCCTCAACCTCATGCACGAAAGCGGGAAACCAGCCTCGCTGCATTGCTGCTCCCCATATCATAGCATCATCCCAAGATGGTCCGGCTGGGCGCAATAGCAAGCTTAACTATGTTTGATGCCCACTAAAAAATAGTTAAGATTGCTATCAAGATGGATTCAGAGTATAACTTTTAGTGGGCATCAAACATAGTTAAGATTGCTATCAAGATGGATTCAGAGTATAAATTTTCTTTTTTACAACTATAGCAATCTTAACTATGTTTGATGCCCACTAAAAAATACCATGTTTCATGCATGCATCTCCTAGTGAAAGTTGTTAAGATAAATGAAGCAACATGATGAGAGGAATCCGGAGATGGCATCAATTAATCTGCTGAGTTCCATATGTTGTTTGAAGGTAAAGAAGCGCTACTCATGTGAACTTGAGGTCAGAGATAGTTGATACAAATGCTAAATGATTTCCCCTTTGAATCCAAACCAAAATACATATTGCCCAATCCATGCGGCTGTATCACTCGACAATTATTGGGAAGCCTAACCATAGGCTGGCAGGGAATGGCTGGCGGAACATGTAATTAACTTGAGCGTTCGGGTGTGCATGCTACTGATCTATGTAGTTTACCTAGTAAATTAACCAGCCACACATAATTGATCATTGAGCAACAGATGGGCTGAAGAACATCGGTTCATATGTGTGCTTGCAATAGAGATTCTGTAAACGATAAACCACACGGTTGTTGCATTTCCATTAGTTACCATGGCAGAGCAAAGTAGAGCTAGCAGCAACAGTCTGAGTTTTGAAATTCTCTAGCCACTGCAGTGCACCACTGTTCATGGTGGAGTGTATGGAAGTGAGGCTATCTTTAAAGTTAAATAGTAAGTAGTTCCTTCTTATTGCACCTTCCAGGCTTTTGCTTCTGTTACATTGTAGTAGTCACTACAGCAGAGAAGACCGCCGTGACACCAATATTATTATATTAGCAAAGATTTGAAGATTAGACAAAAAAAGTACCTTCGGTTATTGGAGGCACAAATTATTAGTTTTGGGACTCTCCTTGGATTGAGAACTATATTTGTGGCCCATTGATCATGGGAACTTTCTGATTGATCATGTGGATGGAATAAGATGAGCATGACACACAATGAAGTAATTCTCAGTTAAGTATTCATATAAATTTCATGTAAAAAGGCAACACTTAATCTTCATATAAATTAGAAGAAATAGCGTGATGATGTATGCAGAATTGCAGACATATGTTCTCACTTATGTAAAAAGAATGAGAAAAACACATAATATTTTTTGTTCAGTAAATATGACATACAAATATCATGCTTCAGTTTGACATTGTCCATTTATTATCAATTATTACTCAGAGCATCTAAGGGGTCATCACCATGCATCCCCTGCAAAGACCAGAACACACAGAGAGCATGCAAAATAACACAAAGCATGTAATGTACTTTCAGTAATATAAATATCAGTATCATTACTTCATCCTTCCAAGGTAGTTACCCCATAGTAGATGGCTCATACTCAGCTATACATTGGCAAACTGGAGCAAAGTTACAATATAGATAGTTTGCAAGCCAAAAGAAGAGTCACTGACAGGATACCAGAAGTGGTGGATTACAAAAAAAAATTAACCATAAGAACTTGAGGTGCATATTCTGAAGTTCGTATTATGGCATATTCTGAAGTTCACTAACATAATAAACATAAGAATATGCACCAACTTCACCAAGAAATGAATCAACATTCAGACATTTATCAATGGCTACATTCTGTAGCAAGAATTTTTTGCATCAGTCAAAAGGAAACAGGCAATATATGTTGCATTATGGCTACATAACTACTCCCTCTGTTCCTAAATATTTGTCTTTTTAGAGATTTCAAATGGACTACCACATTTTGCTCCGTATGTAGTCACTTGTTGAATATCTAGAGAGACAAATATTTAGGACCAGAGGGAGTATCTTCCAAGCTTTCCAGGCTTCTTCCCTTGCCCTTCAAGATTCAAAATTCAACCAACCGTGACGTGGTGGATCCAATTGGGATTTGGGAAAAGGAAAGAGAAGGGGCTGAACCTCTCGCGGTGCTGCTCCGGGTGAGGGCACTACCTCCATTCTTGGAGTTTGGCTTCTATGTTGACCGTCCCTCCTCTAGGCATCGGCGTTGCAACGGAGCAGACCATCACCAAGTCACCTCCCAACCACGCTCCAGGCCGGGCAGTCGCCCGATAGCGCTCCAAGGCTGCCAACAGTAGGTGGAGTGGCGCGGACGGAAAAGGGTCAGGAGGGGCATGCCACCTGATCCGTCGCCGACACGCGGAGGGTCGTGGAAGGAGGTGAGGTCCCCTGGCGGCGGCTAAGAGAGGAAGGGGATGAGAGGGATAGGGCGTATGGGGTCAGATTGGGGTGGTCGTAGGTCTGCGTCGTGGGCAGCGCCCTGGCCCTTCCCACTCGCTCGCCTAGCCTCTTCGTCTCCGCGCTCGGCTCCCGCCTCCCTGCTGCCGCCTGATGCGGATTAGGCGCTGGAGCACAGCGTCCCCTCCCTGCCATGGCCGCCCCTGCAAAAAAAGAAATGTAAAGATCGCGGGTTGAATACTCTCAAATGCATGGGCCTTTCTGTAAGAACGAAACGTTTTCTAATATCCACTCACAAAGGGATTGCGGGTTTAATTATCGAAACCACAGGATATTTATAAAATTTCTTTATTTGATTTAATGGCCGATATTGTAGATTAGGAGAAGAACTGAGGACGCACCAAGAGGAACGTGGAGTTAGCCAAGAAGTTTACACAACCACCAACATTCAGCAAAGGCGTTGGCGACCACGCGATACTCCGCGTAGACACTGGAGCGCGAGGCAGTAGGTTGTCCTTTGGAACACCAGGAGACAAGGGCGTCGTTGCTAAGGAAGACGGCGTAGCCAGACGTGGAGCGGCGTATGTTTGGGCACCTAGCCCACTACATTGGAGAAGGCGATGAGGTCGTGGGCGGCCAGACGTTGGAGATGGAGCCTCGGACGCAGCTAAGTATCAGTTTCACCAGAGCTAGATGCTGCTCACCCGAATCATGCATGTGAAAACATGCCCGTTGCACGACGTAGTAGAGGTCAGGCCGTGTCATGGTGAGGTATTGCGGAGCGCCCACCAGACTCCCGTAATCAGATGGATCAGACACCTGTGGCCCGACCTCGTGCTGAGCTTGTTGTGGGTGTGGACGGGTGTGCTGACCGGCTTGCAACTCGACATGTGCATCCATTACAGGAGCTCGTCGGCATACATGGTGGCGAAGCAATCAAACCACACCCATGGAGCCCCATTTCAATCCATATAGTGATTAGGCAAACGTGGTCGGGGTGATGATCGTCGACGAAACCGGTGGGCTCCTGACAGTACACGCGCTCGGTGAGGAAGCATTGAAGAAATGTGTTGTTCACATCCATTTGATCCATATGCCACTCCCGAGTGGCGGGGATGGTAGCACCTTGTCGATGGCGGCTGCCTTGACTACCAGCAAGAACATCTCATCAAACGAAACCGGGGCACTGGGAGAAGCCGCGGACCAGCCATCGTGCCTTGTACCTCTCTAGCGTGATGATGGCCTTGAAATTGTGGCCGAAAAGCAACTACTGGTTATGATGTTGGCGGCGGGGGAGTGGGGGACCGGGTCCACGCTCGGTTCACCGTGAAGGCCATGTAACTCCTCCTGCATAGCGGTTAGCCAATAGGGAATGCGCTATTGGATTGTGCATAGTTTTGGCTATAGGTGGGGTGGGGGAAACAACACTGACTGTGTTGGCATCGGCGTATTGACGGTTGGGCTAGAATTTGCCGAGCTGAGCGCGGGCCACTCCCGGGAGGCGGAGATGGTGCGCACCACGCGGATGGTAGCTTATATGTCTCAAACGTACCTATAATTTTTTATTGTTAAATGCTATTATATTATCACTTTTGTATGCTTTATATGTTATTTTATATTATTTTCTGCGCTAACCTATTAATTTAGTTTCTAGTGTCAGTTTCTGTTTTTTGGTTTCACAAAAAATTCATACCTAAATAAGTCCAAACACAACGAAACTTTTTGACAATTTTTTCTGAACAATAAGAGACCGTGGAAGCTTCGGGGAGGACGAGAAGACCAACACGAGCCCCCCAAGCCAGTATGGCGCACCCTAGGGGTTCGGGCATACCTTGGTACCGTAGCCCCTGTTCAGAAGACAGGTGAGTAAAACATAGGAATATGAACAAACACATGAATGGAAAAGGATCACACTACAAAACAAAGGAACAAAAAATCACAGGAAAACGTAGTAACGTGAGTTCGGTTGGTTACAGGTAACGTAGTAATGCCTATTCAGTTCATGAATATTTTCTTTGGCTTAAACATTTATCTCCGCCGCTGCCATGCAGTGAATGCACACCATCCTATTATTTTATTCGACTGCGCTGAGTACCACCAGCGCCTTTGTTAGAATAAATCCGAGGCGCATCGTCAATCTACCGAGGACCAAACAATACACGAGCACGACACCGAGATTTGTTAACGAGGTTCATCGATATGGCTACATCCCCGGGGCATGACTACGGACGCTCCTCCCCGTGACACCGTCACAATACCGCACCCCGGCCGTCCGGGCGCCGGCACATGCCGCCGGCTCCCCGCGTGCCCGTGCTATTATGTTGGCATAGGTTACATCGTGTGTCTACCCCCGATATATATGAGAGGCCTAGGATACAGGTGTCCTATTAGGACACAACTCCTACCTTGTCTACACACAGTCCAAAACCAAGTCCAATTGTAACCTACCTTGTACAATAATATTCGACACAATTCTAACAATCTCCACCTTGGCGAATATTCTTTACCACCTTGAATTCGTCCGTGCATCGAACCTCCATGTACATTGGACTTGAGATACGCCATGAGCACCGCTGCTACTCCCAGACTCCATGTGACTCCTCCTGCAACTGTAGTCCCTTCTCGTCTTCTTCACAGTTAACACTCGAGCAAAATTAAGTTCCTCGTTACTCTACCTTGTGCTCCCAACTTCCGGAGTATCTGTCCAACGCCATCACACACCGATCACCGTCTGTGTGAAAATGAACAACTCACGTATTGGACGCCACATATAAGAGTTACCCGAACTCAACATCATCACTCTCCTTGAACGTCTGTCTGAAATTTGAAGGAATTTCACCGTCGCCCTGTGTCACCCTGAGTCAAATTCACAGTTGTCTCATCCTTTTTTCCTAGATAGTCTTTGACATGTCCCATAGCTATAGCACTCTGCATCCTTCTGTAATTATCATCCGCACTTTGCCATGTGCATTGAACACCACAGAATATACGGCCATGTACTCTCCCGGCTTTTGACAATTTCAGACTTTCCGCCACTTTCTCAGATTCTTCATGGTCAACTCCTGCCCATCAACCGGCACCGATAGACCCAGTCACCAACATGAATCTGGTACTCGTCAACACTGCTTCAGCACCCTCTGCACACTTTGTCTAACAACATATCTGACCACCGGTGCCCTGGCCTGTCGCTGTGTCCCGTGCTTACTGCACGCCTCGCCGCTATCACCGCGTCGAGTCTCTGCTGTCCTGGTCAAGTCTCCCGGGTAGCTAGCCCCCACTGTCTCAACTCAACTCCCACTGCAGAGAACCATCGATCATCACCGACCGATGCCGAGTATCACGCCTCCATCAGACCACTGGCGCCCAGTCCGATCCACGTGTCTCTCGTTTTACCCGCTGAAATAGGCTTCGACTCTCCATGCATTTACGCCGTAGCCCCTCCATCAGCACAGAGTGTAGTCCTATATCAGACTCCAACTCCACCTTCAACGTGACTCCATGGTGGTTGTACGTGCCACCCTTCCGCGCCCTGTCGACTCCAAGCTCCCATGTGCACCGTCTTGAATCAACCCCCGCGCCATAGTCTGTCGAAGCCGCACAAGCCCTCAGGCCTGCACCACATGTTTCCACGCCCCAGAAGTCGGCCACCATCAACATCACGCTCCTATGTCATCGTCACTGAAATCACCTCCGTCTTCTGCTTTGACCAACATCGTTGTCGATCCATCAGACTGTCCAGTCCATCCAGCCAAAATTATTCGACTGCACTCATGCTCTACCCTGCATCATGTCCTTCCGCACATCTTTGTGCATTGCTTGACGCTCTATGTATGCATGATCTCTTCCACAACGCACTCTAGGCTCTAAACCCCATGCGTGTCACCAACCTGCAAACCTCCTGGTAGAACCACGTGCAATTAGCAATACCTCCAAAGGAAAATTACTTCCTGTAGCTCCAGTAGGTGTGCTTAGTGTGTAGCCCACACCTCCCAATGCCTTTTTCCTTAATCATCATTGCCAACTCATGCAACGCATATAATACCATCTTGTGCAGATTACCTTTTTTTATATACCAACAAATCTCACGAACCAGCCTTCCCGCAACCACGAGCACGTCCAGCTCTCTGGGCCTCACAGCCTAGCCCTTGCGCCCGCTGGACCGCGTGCCGCCTAGTCCTGGACAGGCGTGAGCTGCACCTGTTGCCTGCGCACGCATCTGCATTGCTGCCCTTGCATGTTACACCGCCGCCGCTTGCATGCTTCCAATTGGGATCCGATCCGAGCGCTGTTGCCTCCGCGTGTTTGCCTCGCACCGGACTCGACGTGTCCTAGTGCTCTGCCTGCAGCCCCGCTCCTATAGGTCACGTCGCCATACGACCGATCGATCTCCTGCCTTACACACGTGTAAGCGCATGCTTCCGTCGCTAGTCGATCTGGCCGCTGCCGGGCGCCCGTCCGTGGCCTCGCCTGCTGCTTGCCTGCCTGCACGCGGGAGCTCCCGATCGCTGCTCGATCCAATTCCCCGAGAACATAGTTGCTGCTGCATGTTCCGCCGCTTGATCTGGATTGCTTCACCGATCTCAATCTCGTCCGGACACGACCAGACGACTTTCACGGAAGAGATTCTTCAACCGACTGACTTTGATCAATTCTCTCCCATGCCGTCTTCGCAATGAACTTGATAATGATCCGTCCTCTAGATCGACACACCACGCGGCCTCCTCAGAACCTTGCTCATGATACCACTTGTTAGAATAAATTCGAGGCGCATCGTCAATCTACCGAGGACCAAGCAATCACACGAGCACGACACCGAGATTTATTAACGAGGTTCACCGATATGGCTACATCCCCGGGGCATTACTACGGGCGCTCCTCCCCATGACACCGTCACAATACCGCACCTGGCCGCCCGGGCGCCGGCACATGCCGCCGGCTCCCCCGCGTGCCCGTGCTATTATGTTGGCATAGGTTACATCGTGTGTCTACCCCCGATATATATGAGAGGCCTAGGATACAGGTGTCCTATTAGGACACAACTCCTACCTTGTCTACACACAGTCCAAAACCAAGTCCAACTGTAACCTACCTTGTATAATAATATTCGACACAATTCTAACAGCCTTTCCTCTGCCTTTCTCCAAAAAAATTGGATCAGGATGCTTACGATCCCTAGGAATGGGCACTGTTACACTGGAATTCCATTGGAGCACTATAGCAGTTTCCTATATTCCGAACGCTAGTTATGGAAAAAAATCACATGAACAGTGTTCCTTTGAAATTCCTTTAGATTTCCTATGAAATATTCCCCTCGGTGTTGCTCGCCCGTAATGGAGTGCGGTCAGGAACTGGTGACTACCAGGCTTGCTTTCATATACTACTCCATCTGTTACTTCTGTGACAGTAAACCGGGTGGTCCCTGGTCACACGCACCACATTGTTTTCTTTAAATCTTTATTATGTAGAAACTAGTAAATATGTCCGTGCATTGCAATGGGGGAGAAAAAAAATACCATAGTATCATAGCGCAATAATAAGTATCACTCAAGACAGGGCTTTGCCAGACCTAAGTAAATATTCTACGCTGGCTCACGAGAAAGTTGGCCTGTCATTATGTGATCGGAAGAAAAACATGGCCCGGGCCCCACCCCATGAAATTCGGGGTGGGGGGGGGGGGGGGGGGGGAGGGAGGAAGAGAAAATTAGTGAGCATAATTACGTAAAACCTTTTCTAAATTTATATAGGTGTAGTATTGCTCAAGACACCTCCAACACACATATGGTCAACCCCAAGGCAGTGGGCTATAGGAATATAATAAATTCTTGTACATGATAATTTGTGAGTAAATAGAATATGACAAAGTTTGAAGTGTGGATGATGAGTATGACAAAGCTTGCCAAGAATGCAGCGGCATAGCTGCAGCACCCACTCTTCCTTTTTCCTGATTATCTTCTCTCGTTCATCTTTCTTCATTCTTTGTACATGAATATACTAAATTCTTGTGAATGGTCGATCACGAATCTGTATCCAAATATCTACAGTTTCTAGCTTCATCGAGGAGGGTTGTGTGAACCCATTATATGGAGACAAGATGACAACTTGTCCGTGGAAATTCCATGGATCTTCCTGCATGACTCTTTCCGAATCATCTAAGCAGAATACTTTCAGAGAATAAAGAATATCTTCAAGCGACCGAAACATGACATCTTGCGCGAGATCCCACGCTACCCTCATGTTCTTGAAGAACCAGAATTTGGTATAGGGTTTGTCCATATGGACCCTTGCTAGTGCCATCCACCTCATTGCAGACGGCGGCGCTTCCGCCTCCTCGAACATCACATCATCAAGATCTTATTTTGTCCGCCCCAACTCCTTCATCATCCGTTCAACATCACGGGTTGCCACCGATCCTGATGAGCCATCCAAATCTATCAGGTCCCTGACATGATAAACTAATCTAGGATTTTGTGAGTAGCCCTGAAAGACACTGTTTGCCCCAAAAGAAAACAGGCCAAGACTGGGTGGCGGTCTGAGGAGCGCCCCTTGGTCAGTCCGAATCTATCTCTCGTGGAAGAATGGGGATAGGGAAGTGAAAAAACTTAGTGGCAGCCGGACCGCTGAGAGAAACAGAACCATAGCTGGAGGAGGAAAAAGATGGTTGTTGAGTGTTAGCTTTTCTGCCGAATCTCAGCTGACTGCTTTCCTTCTAGCCGACCACATAGCCCCATAAAGATTAAAGAAAACCATCCTGCTAGGGGAAAATGAAAAAAGCTCGCAGTAACCTGGACGTCAACCATGACATACCTTTCAAGCCACACTGGCCGGCCCACACAACATAAACCAGCGAGAGAAAGGCACAACCCAGAACGGATCTCAGGACTAATACATCCAAGGGTAGCTTAGTTCTTGTTAAATCCCAGTCGGCTGAGATTTAGCGGAACCATTTGTTCTGTGTGTCATTCCACATTATTAATATAGAGATATATATGCAGAAAGACTGGACGGCATATGCAATATGGAGTTACATAATTTTCCAACACAATAATTACCAAGAAGACGATCAATTACTATACTTGACTAAGGTACCATAACAATTACTACTTGACTAAGGTAAACTCGAGAATGCATCTATCCGAAAAACAGTTCGGTGAGAGCATCCAAAGCATCTATGGGATGGGCACGGCACGCACTGGTAAGCAAGCCATGGGAGTTCCTTTCTGTATAGTACCTCGCCGTCACACACTTCGTTATGCTTGCTGAACAAGTTTTCAAGCTGAGAGCTATTCACAGTGGGAGGCAGATTGCGCACCATCACCCAGAAACAAGGCACGTAATGCATTGAGATACGAATGATGCATCTGCATCAGTTATTGAGCCTTCGACAGCCTCTTAGCAATTTCCTGGTCCAGCAAAATATGATTGATATTAAAACTTAGTTCTTACACGCAATGCAGGGGTTAAACTATCATATGATGTATTAGTTTGATTCCTCTCCTTGGATGTAATTACCAAGAAAAGATGATTTTGAGATGTTTTAAAACTAGCTAGTGTTTACCTGAATCGGAGCAATAGCGGGTTGTGGGAGGAACCAAATGCACTTCCCTCTCTCCCATCCAGGAGGCAGACACTCCACTAACTCGGTCTTCCCATGGACAAAGTTGTACCTGAACACACCGAAGTGACCCTTTGGAACGAGCGTATCATAGACGAAGTAGGCACAACCACGGCCGAAGCCCAACGGTGAGGCGTCTATGGCGAAGCTGCCGGGTGACCCCAAGAACAGTACCCTGTCGGCCAGGCTGCCACCATCGTTTCTCACCCACCGAAACTTCCCCGGTGTCGACGCCTCCTCCTCTAGGGTGTGCACCCACACCTCCAGCGCACGAGTCAGACCTAGCTTGAAGCCTTCATTGTGCACAATCTGATAATTAACCGATGCCCATAGCAGCTTGCCACGGGACTCGAGGACATAGCTATCCTGACCAAGGTAGCTGTCACACGGCCTCGAGACCGGCACGTCACCACGGGCGCCAACATCTGGCGTGATGACGCGGCAAAGGCTAGATCCCACGCCGACCAGGATCCTGCCACCGTGGTACGTGGAGCAGAACTCATCGTGCCGTCCGGGGTTCTCACGTGTCCTCTCGACAAGCTTCCACTCTGCATCGCCCGGGCACAGAAGGGCCGCCCTAAGCCTAGCCCTGCTGCCATGGTAGGGTATCCAGGTTATGTTGTAGTCGTAGAGTAGGATGGTGCCATCACCGTAGACCATGCCATGGAGATTATCCTCGTTCCAATACCTCCTGCTGTCGAAATAGCACGGGAAGGGAGGCATCTGCGTGACCTCTCCCGTGAGAAAATCCTGGAGGCTAGGGCGGTGTTGATCGACGATGAGGCACCAGACGGCGGTGCCGTCCGTGCTGCACACCCAGTTCCTCAGGGTCGCCAACGGTGGCGGTGGCCGGCAAGCGCGGTAGCTGGAGTTAGAGAAGACGCATCTGAACCTGCTGAGGGGGGTTGAGTCTTTGTCGGCGGCCGCGAGGAGCAACGGCATGAACTGGCCCTTCTTCGTCTGGAACAAGGGCGGCTCCACCTCAAGTGACTCGCGCCATGGCTTGCACACGGCATGGAAGCGAACGAAATCCGCAGCGTGGTCCAGCCGTCCGGCAATGTCCCGGATCACGTCCGGCGCGAGGCCTTGCCACCGCCTCCGTCTCCGTGCCATGGCGATGGCGGCGGGTGGAGACGGAGAATACTAGTAGATGGATTAGTTGAGGTCTTTACGTTTGTTTGTTGCGGATAGATCATAGATGTCCAATACTGGATACTGCGTGGATTATGGGCTGGTCACGATCTACTCCTTTATGGGCCGGCCATGGGTACATCCTGTTGCATCTATGTAGGTACATTTTTCCCTAAAAAAGGTACATTAGACTTTCTCCCTAAAATAAGATATTACATTTTTTGTTTCTCAAAAAGAAAATGTAGGATATTACACTGAAAAAAGAAGTCTGTAGGTATATAAACACACACGTATAATAAATTGGGAAGTGTTTGGGGACGGTGCGCCGGCCGAAACGCTCGGCCGGTCGCTTCCTTTTTTCGCGCGCGGCAGGTACAGGGTGTGGGCCTCGTGCGACAGCTGGCCCATCTGCTCGCCCGACCCCTCCCGATCCCCTTCTCTCGCTCATCGCTCATCTTCTTCCTCTCGATCCCCCTCCCTCTCTCAGCCGCTCCTCGTCTTCCGCCTCGTTCAGATCCCGCTGCCGGCTAGCCCCAATCCCATGTGAGTCTCCGTCTCCAACATGTGCGCCCATAAACACTTCTTCCACTGCTCCGGCTTGCAGATTCCTTCCGCCCCGGCGAGCCGGACTTGGGAAGCTTCCATGGACATGCCATCCACGAGCTGCAGCACACAGTTTTCGTACGCTGGAACCGTCCACTGGAGATGCTACAACCACGGTAGCGCGATCTCCTCCCCCCACCGCTGCACCCAAGCCTGGAAGCATTTTTTTTCTTGCTCCTCCATTGATGCTGCAATCGACTACCAAAAAAGCTACAACCCTTTGATCGAAAGCTTAAACCTGCGGCATATAAAGTTTCAGCCAGACACCATGCACCGAAAAAAGCTACATTCATTCATATGAAAGCTGCAACCGTAGTTTGAAAAAGCTTCAACCTGCTTCTGTAGACAGCTTCGACCGGCTGACAGCTTCGACCCCCGCAGAAAAGCTGCAACCCCCCGTTGAAGGTGCTCGAACCGTTGTGCAGAAAAGTTGCAACTTGCAACCCCCCAAGTGAACGGCGGCGATGGGAAGCAAATTAATCAGGCAACCAACGACAAGAACTTTGCTGGAAACGGCCGAGGTTTTTGCTACAACCGTCGCCAAATTTTGCTACTACCAACAATGGAATTTGCTACATCTATCACTGCGGAGCTGCTACGTACTACGCGGTGTCTTTTTTTGTTGCAACCGTCCTCGGATTTTGCTACTAACGGCGTGGGATTTTGCTACATCCATCCATGGCGGAGTCGCGAGCAGCAATGGCGGCGACGACGAAGAATTGCTACAACCATTTATTATTTTTTGCTACTACCGGCACCGGAGTTGCCATGGCCGATAAGCGCGGCCGCCAAAGGATGCGACATCGAGCACGAGGCCTAGAACGAGCGCGGGCGGCCAAGGAAACGGCGGCGAGCGCGGGTTGCCGGCGAGCACGAGGACGAGGATGAACACGGGTGGCGCGAGTGGGGACCGGCGACGAGGACCGCCGGCGAGGATGGGGATCGGCGACGAGCACGCGTGGCGCCATGGCCGGGGTGACGAGCGCGCGTGGCGCCATGGCTGGGGCGACGAGCTCCACAGGCGGCCAGGGCGACGAGCACGGGAGGTGCCAAGGCGGCAAGCGCGGGCTTCGTGGTCGCGCATCCATGGCGGCCTTGACTGGCTCACTCCTTTCTCTGTGTGCTGGAGATGGGGATAAGGTAAGGAAAAAAAATAGAATATGAGTTGTAATCTGACGGTCTAGTGCAGCCAGATCGGGCGGCTGGGGGCAGACCGGCCGAAACTTTCGGCCGGCGCACCGGCGCCCAGTGCTGGCCTAATAAATTCTCTTGTCCTGTGTTTGTTGCTGTCTGTCTATTTGCTCTACGTACAAACATTCAGTCTTAATACATCGTAGCACTATTTTCTATTCGTCCCAACGACTAAAACATCAATCATTATTCATCTATGGGACAGGACACTGAATTCTTTATCTCAATCCAACTAGTAGATGCATATGTATTTCCCTAGTATTTCGTGAACTTTCTTTTGAGTTCATTAAAGGCTCTTTCTAGCCGCAGCCTCCTCCTCCTCCTCCACAAAAAAAGCTAGGGTTTTTGCCTCCTGCCGACGCCGCCGCTGGTCCGCCTCCTCTCCGGTGGCCCTAGGGCCATGGGGGCGCGGTGGATCTCGGCACGGGTCGGCGGGAGGGCTCCGTTTTTTGTTGTTTCTTTCAGTTTTGCTAGGGTTTGTATCCTGCTCAGTAAGACGAGATGGTGGCCGCTCCCTGAAGATGGAATAAAGGTCTCCCTGCCTAGCCCCCGTTCCGGCGGTTCGTCTAGCACCGTCGGTGGGCGTGTGGAGGTGTATCTCCGGCGGATCTATCTTTGATGGATTTGCTCGGATCTCGTCGTTGTTTTTCTACCTTCGTGTGTCTTCGGATTGGATCTTTCTGATCTATGTCATTCTTCATGTGCGGTGGTTACTGTTCTGGTGCACTGGTCCTACAGGGCCTTAGCACGACGAATTCCCGACTGTCTACTACAACAACTCGGCGATGGAGGGGAGATGACGGCGGTGCGCCTTTGGGTTGCTTCAGTGCTGGTAGTCGTTGCTTGGTGGTCTATGGATCTGGATGTAATTTTTATTATTTTTGGTATTCATTATACTGTCATGATTGAAGATGAATAGATCAGAAATTTTCTCGCAAAAAAAAAGTTGATCAACGCTTCATTCTCTTACCCTGGATGTATATGATCCACGCAATCAACTCCCCGCATACACCTGCTAACCATGAAAGTTAGATCATGGTCACGGGGGATGCGGGATCCTGCCACGTCAGCGGCCCACGTGGGCGCTTCAGCAGCGGCACGGATAGGGCAGCAGCGTCGGCCCGAAGCTCGGTGACGCGCCGGCATCCATGGTAGCGGAGGCGGACGCTGGTCGTCAGTGGCAGGTCGCGGTGGTGGAGCTGATGTGGTCATGTCGGCACCTACTGTTTCCATACTCACCATGGCCTCAATCACCAATAAGAGTAGGGGAGCAACGCTAGCCACCGAAACAATGTCGTTGCTGCAAGCCGCGGAGGAGGGGGGCACCCACTACCAACGCTATAAGGCTTCTGTACTCACCAATGCGACATAGTGACGGTCTTGATGGGTGGCAACACTGGCGATGTGTGCACGACTGCGACTTTTGCAACGTCGGCCCTGTTGCGGGTGGACGGCTAGAAGACCTGTTGTGTTGTGACGGTGAGGCGACGGCTTTGCCGAGCCGGCGATGTTGCGATGATGCCCAACGGCACTGCGACAACTACAACTCGAGTATTGCTTATGCAATAACAGGCGACATGCTGCGATGGCGACGGTTCTGCTTTTGCAATTTGGGCGGCGTTGCAAACATGGTTGGGTGGTGTTTAGGCAACAGCGGTGCTTCTACAATGGCCTATGTCACTTATGCCGTTGTGAGGAGATATTGACCTGATTGAACGGCTACGAGAGGGTGTATCGCACAGGCCAGGGGTTGATAACTCCGAGTCATCAACTGAACCATCTAGTCCTGGTTATAATCATCGTGAACGACAGCAAGTTTTTCCTTTTTGCGAAAAGTGAACGACAGCAAGTTAGCAACAACACTGGATGCATTCATAAATCATAAGACACCTGTGGGCAGGAACCCCATTAGATTTCCAAATTAATATTTTGACCTTTGATCTGTCACATGCAAAAGAGAACATCTTAATTTTCATGTTCTTTCCACCTTCATTTTGTGTGTCATTCTACATAATCAATCTAGAAATTTACCCGAGAGCATATGCGACCTGGAATCGCAATCAAAGATTTTTCGCACTAACCACGACCAAGAGAAGATCAAGCTACATGTAGCTGCTAAGATGGAAGAAGCAGCTGCCGCGGCCGGCGTCGACACCGTGGCCGTTCCTCCTCGTCAAACATAACCTCAAGAGTGTGACCATCCAAAAGCATTCCACTGAAAGCATCTAGAGCATCGTTTAGATTAGCATGCCTCGTCGACATGGTTACGAAACCATAACCACGGGAGCACCATGTCTTCTTGTGGTAGAGTACCTCTGCTCTAGACACTTTGCCGTGCTTGCTGAAAAAAACTTCCAGTTGAGAGCTATCCACCGTGAGAGGCAGATTACGCACTAACACCCTGAAACGAGGCTCGCGATGTCTGAATATGTGACTAATACATGTTGGATCAGTAAGCGGAGCTGGCTCTTGTTCTTGCTGCTTTCGTTCTGGAGCCTTCAACAACTTCTTAGTGATTTCCTGATCAAGCAAAAGATAATTTGAGATTCTTACATAAACTGCATATAGATTTTAAAAAATCTTTCTAGTATTAGTTTGATGCGACCGTAAAATCAGATTCTAGGTGTACCGAAGCAAAAGTTGAACTTGAGATGATTTATTAGTAGTTCTTACCTGAATTGGGGCAAGAGTGGGTTGCGGGACAAGCCACGAACACTTCCCTTCGTCCCAGCATTGTGGGAGCCGCTCGACGAACTCGGTCTCGTCGCTGATAAAACTGTACCTGTACAAGCCAAACTGCTCACGCGGCGAGGCAAACCTAGTGTAGTAGCTGAAGAAGACGCACCCGCCTTCCAAGCCGAGTTGCGAGGCATCTATGGCCAAGCTGTTTGGTGACCCTAAAAACGGAACACGATCGGTCAGAAAACTGTTGCCTTTTCTCACCCACCGCATCTTCTCCGGTGACGACGCCTCCTCCTCTAGGGCGTGCACAAACACCGAAAAAGTGAGAAACGGACGGTGATCTTCCCCGTAACTGGTTGTGGCATGAACCAACAACCACAGTAGCTCGCTGCGAGACTCCAAGATGTAGTTGTAGGGTGACCGAGAGTCACAAGTCCTTGGCAGGAGCATGTCGCAGCTGACAAGGACGTCTGGTGTGATGACCAAACAGATGTAAGACTCCACTGCGACCAGGATCCTCCCGCCGTGGTACGCGGTGCAAAATTCACCGTGTTTGTGGGGGTTATCAAGGGTCCTTTTGACGAGCGTCCACTTTGTGTCACCGGATCGTTCTCGTCCCACTCGTTGAGGAAGTTATACGGGAAACAAGGCATCTGGGTGACTTCTCCCGTGAGGGGGTCATGAAGGTGTTCGACCGTGAGGTACCGAACGGCGGTGGCGTCCGCGTTGCACACCCAGATTCTTCGGGCCGTGAACGGCGGTCGTGGCCGCTCTGTGCGGTAGCTGGACTTGGAGAAGATGCATCTAAAGTAGATTGGGGTTGAGTCATCGTTGGGAACCGCGAGGAGCCACGGCAGCAACTGATTCGTCGGTGTCCGAAACAGCGGCGACTGCACGTCCCGCGATTCACGCCATGGATTGCACACGGCATGGAAGCGGACGAAGTCGGCAGCGTCGTGCAGCCGTCCGGCGATGTCACGGGCCACGTCCGGCGCCAGGCCCGTCCAACGCGTCCGCTCCATGGCGGCTGCCGGATGGAGATGGGAAAACGATGGGAGTCCTATTCGTTTGCGCTTGACGTTGACAATGATAAGGGGCCGATCACGAGCTGCTCAATTATCGACGGGTCATATTTGAGGGTACATCCTTTAATTAATTCCATTCCAAGATTGGACAATGTACGTCCTCATAGAGAAACTATATAACCATGCTCTTGAAAAAAAACATGGGCATGGACAAGTTTCGGTTATTTCCAACATTGCAACTCCTTTAATTAAGTCCATTCCAAATACAGAACAAGAAATATCCTTGTATTTGTATGATTTTAGGGAAATGATTCCCTTCAACCGGCCGATCTTGTGCGAGCATCCTTCGCCTCTATGTCTGTCGCGAGCTAACCCCTCCATGTCCATGTTTTGTAACTGGACCATTGTTTCTGGAATTGGTTCTGCAACTAGTCCCTTGTCGCAAAGTGGCCAGGTGGTAGATTCTGCAGCGGCCGGGACCAGAGAGGGGAAAATATATATTCTGCAACACGACTCATGTTGCAAAAAATATATACCGCAACATAACCTATGTTGCAAAAAAAAACATAACATGACCTTTGTTGTAAATGTTTCCACAACAAGAATTATGTTGCAAAGAAGAGAAAAATGTTTGGCTGATCAATTTTAACAGATCTGCTGGCCGACCCGTAGCTGCCCCCATGATTTTATTTTGGATTGTAAAACACCATACTTTTGTCTTCTCGTCCAAACATAAGTGATTTAGCCTTTCCATGGCCTGGTTTTCACTTCTATCTCACAGCATTGGCACACGAATATAATTAAAATTTAGAAACTAAAAAAGCAGGAAACTTCTATTCATCGGCCAGCGCAGCAAGCTGTCAGACCTGACACAATCGATCAGCCAGATATCTTCCTCTACTTTGGTCAACTCCTATAATGAGTGAAGCCCTCAAGGTCAATAGAAATATGTTACTATTTTGTTTCGCATTATGATACTCCCTCCTTCCCAAAAATATGAGGTGCCATTTGACTTTTTTGGTCTTTGTTGCACAAATTTGACTATGATTTTCAAGTATTGTATGTTCATAAAATCAGTATAGACATATAAATTAAAATTATTTTGAAAGACAAATATGACAATGCCATTTATACATGTTCAATACATGTACTTTGATATACATTAGTGGTCAAAGTCATGCATCAAAGATTGTGCAAAGTCAATCCTGCCTTATATTTTGGGGAGGTAGTATGTTGGTACCCTAAACCATCTAAAAGATGTCCATCACTTCAAAATTAATACTCACGTGTGCTAAATAAAATATCGACATGAATTCTACTAATTATTTCAGCACCTAAAATTGCCACTAGATTATCTTCGAATATGTTTCAACTTATATGGAAAATGTTCATGTTTTTCAGTAAAGTGTTCGTGTAAGTCAAACAAATATTTATGAATGTTCAATAATTTTTACATATACTAATAACTTGCAAGAATAGATATGCTAAATCACTACAAGACATTCAAATTGAGCGTTTTCAACAAAATAAAAAATAAAAAAATTATAACCATGAATAGAGAACTTAATGTACTTGATTGTTTTTGCGACTTGACGTAGAGGATTGTGTATTAGGACTACCAGAAAATATGGGGCAACATGAGAGTTGAATAGAAAATGAAGAAATGGACAAAAATGAAAAGGCAAATAGATCTTAAAATGAAAATAAAGTTGATTGTAGACGTGTCGTTTGCCAAACAAAAGTTACAACATTGTGAGCTAGAATGGGGCATCGTTATTGCTAAGAGAAAAAATCCCATACGACCGGGCCTCCCATTATCAAGACCGAATGTTGTGTGGATGACAAGGTGAGCTCCAGGGGATGTCCAGCAGCACAACGCAAAGTTCATGTTGCCATGCAATGTAGATGGAGCCAGCGGAAACATCAAAATAACTCGCAGTCATTGGCATGGTGGAGTCATCGCCTACAATTGAGGGTGACTAGGATGAGGGTAGTGGAGAGGTTGATGCAAATAAGGGCGTCAATGAAGAGATTTCCATCGTCAAGCATCTTGGACACACTACCTCCACCACTGTTTTCCATTTCGATGGTTGTGATGTCTAGATTGGGGGTCGAGCTAGGTGAACGCCGTCAAGCCTTCGTCTTCCTTGGCTTGGCCTTACGAGCGCCGTCAAGGCTTCGTCTTCCTTGGTTGGGTCTCGCAATCATGGCCCCTTGAATCTCAGCCAACCCAACAGTTTGGGCCCAAGAAAGATGAACATTTATTGTTGGCCTGTATTTTACAAGGAAATAATAGGTAGGCACGTGCTGATCTCGCGCCTACATCAAGTGGCTCAGCAACACATGTAGATTGTGCTTGTGTTTTCACGTTGTGAATGATTTTCCATCGCACCGAGGCGTGATTTTTTTAGTAGATGCTATATCACCATGTTAAGTGTTCACGGAAGGTATTTTGATACTTGCTCATGTCATCACGTCGAAAGAGATTTTGTGATAATTATAATTTATGTGAGAAAAAAATAGAAAAGAGTTTACATATGAGGTTGCAGTGAGCAGCTTCTGCTATGAGGATTAAAGCCAAGTTTTAAAACTTCAAACAACCAAACCGACTCATGCACAATTTGTTACCAAAAAAAAGCATGCACCACTAAGAAGCAGACCCTATTAATCTTTTTAGTAGACGCTAAGTCGACTTGTTCATGTCATCACATTTTATTTTATTTTATAAAAATATACTCCCTCCGTTCACTTTTGTAAGACGTTTTAGAGATTTAAGACAACACCTAAAACAGTTTAATTTCAGTTGTCTTAAAACGACTTACAAAAGTGAACAGAGGAAGTAAAAGAGTTGGGATTACAAGGTTGCAGCGAGCGAGTCCATGGCCCACTAAGTATGAATGAACTAAGTGGAAACCTCAGAACATAATAGGCTTAATGATGATGCCATCCAGGCTTTTGGGCTAGGCTACTGGGGCCGAACTAACAATCGTTAGACAGACGTACACCACGGCCTCGAGCCCACTTGCTTCCAAGCCATGCCAACCCTTTGGCCCTCCAAAGCTGGAGTAATAGGAGCGCGCTACCACGCCTGGCCGATCCGATGGACGAGGGGCGCGTGTATATGCTGGTGCGAGCAATGCTCAGTTAGCGGTATGGTATTATACAACCCTTTAACAGTCGCTACAAGGGCGTTCTCTCGAGCGTGCCACGTCGGATTTCTACAGTGGCTCTCGACACCTCCCCGATAAAAAAATACCAGCCCAGGTAACACCTCCCCGATAGAAAAATAGCGATGGGAAACGGCGAGCGAGCGATTGAAACAGCCAGCGACTGAACCAGCCCGCGTCCCCCCTCCCCCTCCTCCCACTTCAGGAACCCTAGCCGCCGCCTCGTCCTCCTCCTCCCACCACAGCCGCCTCCCCCCCCTCCCCCCCGCCCCCTCCCCTGCATCTCATCCGCCCCGGGTGCAGAGGCGAACTTCCCAGCGATGGTGGCGCTGGCTCAAGGCAGGGGAACGGCCGATGCGGGGTCCGTTGGATCGAGGCATGAGAGCGGTGGATGCGGCGTCGGCGGGACGAGAAGAACATCGGTTGCAGCTAATTCGATGACCTGATCAAAACGAAAATACATCTGGTATGACTAATCTCTCTCTGTCTGTCTCTTACGTGAAAAAAATGACAGAAAACATCTCTACATATTCTCAGGATTAGTCGCCATTAGTCCTGGTCTCCCACGCAAGTAAAAAGAGAAAACAAGGAACATGTTCTATACGAGAGTGCTACCAAAGGAAACGAATGAAAATTCATGTTGACGTACAGCCCGCCGGCGGGGCCTGCAGAAGGCGATGTCGCTTTCTGGTGGAGGGTGGCCATGGACGTGTTGCGGGCGTTGGGGTGGTACGGTGGCGCGAGCTCGGATGTACTCAGGTAGGCCACCGCTTGCATTCAGTAGTCTATTCTAATTGTTAATCTTTTCACCCATCCGAACATTGAGCCATAACATAAGTTCATCGGTGAACTACATTTGGCTTATCACCGGAGTCGCTGACGTCGATGCATCTCCTCTATACCGCTGCCTCCTCCTCTACTTCGATTCTGCTCTGTGTTTTGTTTGTGCAGATAGCATAGTAGCAGCCGATAAATGTCCCCAGTACCTATGCTGAGTAGTGCATCAAATCATGTTTCTGATATATAGTCTGTCATCAAAGCAATTGTAAGCAGACAACATTTTAAATATTGATTTTTTGCACTATACTCGATAGCAAAGGATATCCATGTGATGGGATATCATATGCTTGGAGCAGCATCTCCTGACACTTTACCGGCATTCCTTTTACCAACAATTATGTGATATGATTTCTGCCTAGCTTTTGCCTATGTTGGTCGACGAGAGTCTCCCATTGATGTTCTGATTGTTTCCCTACCATATTTGATTATTTCTATACTTAGCAAAGGAAGCTTACACTTGAGCTTCCATTCAGTATTGCCATTAGTTAGCTAATTAAGTTGTATATATGTTTCTTTCTCGGCACTGAATCATCTTGAATCTGTTTAAGTAGTGGGCTATTGTCTTTGGATGTCGTTCATTATTGGAAGCTGAAGTGTATTGGGGAAACCACTGTATTGGGGATGTTTTCTTGTAATTATCATCCAGGCCTTCAAGGCATGCCCTGTTGTCCAATTATGATTGGTTGATCTCTGCTGGCTGTATTGACTATTATCATTATTGCAAGTCCAAAGTTCAGAGCTTGTATTATGTTAATTTGAAGGTGATAGAAGAATGCATGTTAATTCCATCTCGTTCATGCATGTTTGCACTTTTACAATTTTTGGCTTACCATTCCATGGCTGGTTATGTTTTTGGGAGTTTTTTACAGGCAGTAACTATTTTGAAGTTGGTAACAGACCCCTTTTTTCAGGTCATTCTGTGCTATAAATGTTGGCATGGATACTAATATCTTGATTGCTTGTTTTTTTTTAAATTTCTTTTAAGGCTTTAGAATGCTGCACCAATTATTCAACTTTATTTTCTTGGATTGCAGGCTGTCAAAAGGCAAACTATTCCTGATATAGGCAATGATGATGAAGTGCCAATATCAGGAAGAAAGCGACATGTACGACAGAGATTAGGAAATAATGTGGTGTTTCTGATTCGTATAGGAGTCAACATAGTAATAAAAGGTATATATACTTCATATATATTACTCAAGGAAAATTCTGGGATGAAGTATGTACCATTTCCTTAAATATTTCATTAATGCATGGGTATAAACTGAACATTGTATATTGTGACCCATGGAGGAGAAAACACCAAATGCAAATAGATGAGAAATCTTTAGCATATTCCCTTGGAAACTTATGTAACAAAAGCTATCGGCTAGCCAACACAAAGGAGCTGGAATTTCAGAGCGACAGAAATAGGGATTTAATGTCTTTCATATAGTTTGCATTTAGGGTAGTAGTTGTAGGTTTTATGTTCAGAATTTTTCTTTCTCGTCAAATTTTCTAGAAGAAATATGTGCCTACAGCTTCTATGAATTACATTGTACCATATTTACCACCAGCTCCTAAGCCAACAGCCGACATTGCGACTTCCTGTTCAGAAGGTTGATCTTAATTTCCTAATATTTTTTATATTTCATAATAATAAGTGAGAATCCCTCGCCAAATTAACCGGGCCAGTTATCTATGTAGCCAACTCTTACTTCAACCCAACAGTCTTATCTACATATATCTAACCACATCGGATTTTGACAGGTTTATAGTTGAATTATCTTCATACATATGGCAGGTGCAGGAGGTACCATGCAAGCAAGCAGGGCGACCAGGATCGTGCTGCAGGGGCTGGGTATATTTCCAGAGAATGTCATCAAGGCGGGATTTTTTCTTCTAAAATCAGTTTAAGGCCATGCCCCCCTCTACAACGTACATGTTGGTGATGATGGTGCTGCTACCTGTACACAGGTATTACTCTCTTCGTCTCTCTATTACCTTGCCTCCCCACTCATGCTTTCAATTTGCTCTTTCGCTTGGTGAGATTCATGTGAAAAAATGATGCTTGGTGAGATTAATGTGGAAAAATGATGCTTGGGAGATTGTATATGTATCTACCGATAATACCTTTTCGATTAATTTTAAAATAGTTTGCTTGTTGTTGTCCAATACATCTGAATATATAATGGTTACTCCACTGCATGTTACTCCGCTTGAGGTAGACTTAAATTTCTCGTTCAGGTTATGTGTTTCAAGAACAG
This sequence comes from Triticum timopheevii, assembly GCA_963921465.1. Lineage (NCBI taxonomy): Eukaryota > Viridiplantae > Streptophyta > Magnoliopsida > Poales > Poaceae > Triticum > Triticum timopheevii. The sequence goes on along the minus strand of OY997272.1, from coordinate 14,322,156 downwards.
ACATATGGATAATTTGAGATTTTTGGTCATTTATATTTGGCTGCTTCATTCTTCTCTAAAAGACTAAAACTGCAGGTATATCGGGTTTGATTAGGACATACTGTATCTTAAATGACATTGCCCATTGGGCAATTAAAACGATGGAAGGGCCATATGCGAATGGCACCAAAGCAACTTTGAATGACAAACATTTGCAAATCGCATTTCTAGGTATGGTTAATTCATGCATTATTGTTGTAACTATTTGTTTCATCAGGAATTCAGTCACCAAGCCAGTTGGAGAGTGGTGATCACCTCGCACTCCAGCTACATATTATCCCAAGGATAGAGACTCTAAAGTTTTGAAACTTTCCCTTTCTTTTTACTGCACATTAATCTTTTTGAGCTTGAACGAAGTTGTAACTTAAACATCAGGTGTCAACATTTATCACACTCTCTCCTTGTAAGTAATGCATATCTAGATGATCGGCCGGAGTATGCATATCTCCAGGTAAGTCCTCTTCGGACCCTTCCACTTCGTCGGGCTCACCATTGGAGACTCGGACGCCAGAATCGGCACCGCTGCTGTGTCTGTTGGTGACGCTCACACAAGATCCAGAGGCAGCACCTTGGTCATCTCCCTGCGAACATCTGACGATGTGGCCGCCGCCTTGATACCCCAAAGAGAAAAGAGAGGAAAATACAGAATAGATAGATATGATGCAATTGTCACTTATCATGCCAGTGTTAGGCTTGGAGATTTCTTCTCATATTTATACATAATTTTTGTTAGAAATCTTAAGAAAAAGATGGTGCTTGTTGAAGGCATCACACAAGTTGTGTTTAGAAGTACTGCAAAATGAAATACAGAGTAGCAGCCAAGCTAAACCTCGGAACATAAATGCCTTTATATAAAAATACCACTAGAGTGTGTTCCTGTGGAGTTAATATAAGGCAAATGAATTGTATCTCACTGTTTACCTATATCTTCCCTTTGCAGAGCAGTATTTTCACAACTAGGGAATGGAAAAGAATATGGACGTGGTCATCAGATCGAGCCAGAAAAAGGTTTGTACTCATCATCTCTGTAGACTTAATTTATTTTATATCTGCAAACTATGTTGCACATGCTTGTAGAATGGATGAAATAATCTTGCATAATATAAAGTTTTTTTCCTGAATTGTTCTAATACTCTTATTTAAATTTCTAGGAAAATGTACAATGAACCAGAATGTACCATGTGGAGTGGGAACAATTGACGAGACGCCAACGTTCTGATTTCGAACCCCTCAACTCCAGTTTATCTCCTACATCGCGCCTTCTGTCCTGGACATCCCCGGCTTCTATGGTGTTGACATCTACTTTTCTGCGACGCCCACGTGTGGGTCGATGATGGCATATATGAGCAACTGCTCGAGCAGGCGATGATGAAGGCGAGTGTTGGCTCGGTGGGTGCGGTGGAGGGCGATGAGGATGCCAGTGTGGACGTGAAGGCGGACGAATTCATCGCAGAGTTCTATGCATAGATGAACAGCAGCAGCAAGTCTCAGGGCAGAATACAGCGACTTGATGGATTGGAGCATGTGGACAAGTCATCATATGTAATTATTCAAACCAAACCGGAAATATAACCTGCTGCTATTCCCCAAGTTTAACATACCTCTACTCCAACGGATTTGGTCTACATTACTGCCATTCATCCAAGTATGTCTCAGTTGTACATGCATATATGTTATCGATTAGAGAAAAAGACAATGGAAAGGGCGGCTGCCTATCTGGCACCGCAGCAGCACGTCTCAGGAGGCGCGCCATGGGCGCGCCCCAACCCCTAGTTATTAGCGAAACGTTACCTTCCAACCGGCGGATGAGTCGCTCGTATCCACTGCCTCTGTGGCCGTCTCATTTAATTTTAATCATACGACATGTAGCGCTACGCGAGAAAGTTTAACAATTTCTGCAACATGCCACAAGTTTGTAACACAAGCGATATTACAAACATACGAAGCACCAACAAGTAGCTAACACGTACATAGCTTGATCATTTTTTTCATATTTTTTTCTGCAACATCATCGTTGTTGCAAAAATCCTTCCACAACATCATCTATCTATACCAATATAAAAAGACCCAAAGGGGCAGATCCAAACCATCTCGACCGTCAAATCATGTTATCTAGCGGTTCAAATCGCTCCAATCTTGAGCACCAAACACGTTTAACGCTCTAATTACCCACCACTACCATTGGTTATAAACATGTTTTGACTCAACGCTATCGCATGAAATCTGCCATATAATTAATATCCTACCATTCCCGCGAAAAATAATTGATATCTTACCAAATACCAACGTGCAATAGATATATCTTACCTAATATAACATGCAACTAATATTCTACCTAATATAAACGTGCGTTGCACGTACATCTATATCAATATAAAAAGACTCAAATGGGGAGATTCAATTAATCTCGGCCATCAAATCATGTCAATCCAACGACCTAGACTACTTCAATGTCGAGCGCTCAACACGTTTAGCATGCAGTTAATTTCATGCCAAAAAATAGAACTAATCACATAATAACACGTAAATAATATCCTACTTAATATTCACATGCACTTAATATACTTCCAAATTGACGTGCATTACACGTACACATTGACTAGTTTGCGGAAGGTGAAAGACAAAAAAAGTTAACACTACCTCTGTTGGATGACCTTTGTTGCACAAATAACACTTAAGAAAATAATGTGTCACTCTAAAAAAAAACTAACGACTAAGAGCCATTCGTTTTTGTTTCTTCGTTCGTCTTTGCAACATGCTTTCTATTGCAAAAATAATCTACAATATGATCTTTGTTGCTAAAAAATCTACAGACATTTCCGCAACATGATCTCTGTTACAAAATTTTTTGCAATATGACATTTCTGGCAAAAAAACCTCTACAAATGTTTCTGCAACACGATATTTGTTGTAGAATATATTTTGTAACATAAATTATGTTGCAAAAAGATTCCATAGACGTTTCCGCAACATGATCTTTGTTGCAAAAGCTAAGATGTCCGTCAGTCGTTTGATGACACCAGATCTGGGGCTAGCGACCCGGCCGATCTTTTAAAAAGATCAGCCAGCGGACGTGTAGCACGCCCCTTATTATTAGGGAATAATATTCATTATTCCGAGTTATTTAAAGATCAAGGACGTGTCCAGCAGCTGAAGAGCAACTATAGCCGGACTAGACAAATCCGGCCCTCAAACGCCCGCGGACGCGCATGGACGCGTTCGCGGATAGTGACCGGGCACTCCCCAAATCACGTTGTCCACATCCGTGCCTCTCATATCTGAATCCCTATATCCATACTATAGCATGCAACCTCGACCAAACTATCTCCGGACATAGAAATTGCACAATAGTTCTCCAAAAGATCCACCAAAGTTCACACAAACGACTGTCAACTAAATAGTACATCTAAAACTTGAACTAAAATCAACTTCACCGCTTCCGGGCCGGCCCTTTCCTCTTCTGGTCGCCAACGTAGTTGTACCCGTTGTCGGATGGTGGAGGGTCGTCTGATTCGTCGGAGGAGGAGCCGCCGTCGTTGGAGGAGGAGTCGATGATGACGAGGCCCTTCAGGCGCTGGACGGCCTGGTCCTGCTGGCGCCTGAGCTTGCCAGCCAAGCCGCCTTCTCCAGCGCCTCCCACTCGAACTGCTCGATGGCAAGCCGAAGAACCTTGGCGTTCTTTCGCCGGAGCCGCTGAGTCCACCGTCGTAAGCGACCGGTGCTAGACCCACGCGAGGAGCTGCTGGTCCTCGTCAGGCTCCGCCAGTAACTCATGCCGGCGGCGGACAGAGCTCTCCACAGCCCTCGTCTCCCTTGCCATCTCACAATGGGCGGTACACGCCTCCGACTTCGGCGTGCTCGTCCGAGCCGGCGGGGAGGGCACAAGCACCCAGCGCTGCCCACGAGGGGGAGCAGCAACCGGTGCGGCGAGGGGACGGCACGGGGAAGCAGCAGCCGGCGGGGCGATGGGACGGCGCGTGGGAGGCGCCGATTACGCTGGCTGCCTGTTGGAGCTGCCCATGGGCCGGGAGGGGCCAGCACCGGCGTCCGAGATGCGCTGACGGGGAAGCGTGGACGGCTGCGGCGATGCTGCAGATCCGGAGCTGCACCCCGTGTCCACCTTGGACCTCTCCAAGGCAATGCGGAGGGCAAGCTCATACTCCGGATCCACCTCGTCGTTGGAGCGGCTGCCGGAGCTCGACATTGCGCCGGATTCGATCAGAAACGGTGAGGGGAGAGGAAAGGACGGAGTGAGAGAGGAGAGTGATTGAGCGAGGGTTTCGGACCGACGATGCCGACGGGGTTTTTTCTGAGACATCCATGGGGTTGGTGGTGGGCCGGGCATGTCAGGCGGGCGCGCCCGGGTGTGCCCGGTCCACCCCATATCCGCCCCATATTTGGGCTGGATATGACGGGTGTCGGTCAGTCCGGGCGTTTGAGGCCCGTTTGAGACGTCCGCCTGGATCGAAAAAACCCTACCGGGCAGCCCGTCCAGGCGTATGAGGCGGATTTGAGAGGTCCGGTTGTAGATTTTCTAACTAGTGCTTACGTCTCTGTCGTTCTTCTTCCAACACCGTGGAGACAAATGGGTCGGGCGTTGTTTCTTAGGCCCACCAAAACAAGTTTTTCGATCCGCCGAAAGAAAAAAAAGAACACTTTTTGATAACCATTCCTTTGAAAGAAGAAAAAAAGGACACGTCAAAAAAGTGACGCGTCTCTTTCAATAGATTGCCAAGAACTGAGGAACCGTCTCTTTCAATAGTGCAAGCACGTTCATTGATATTCTTCATACCAAGATATTCCCAGATTTCTTTCACGCGGGCACACTCAAACATTGCATGCTTAATCCAGCGACTTGGTTTGGGATGCAAAAAAGGAAGGTGGGAACAGATGTGTTTCTCCAGCGACTTGGCTTGGGCGCTCGAAGGTAGGGGATGGGGGGCGGTGCTGGAGGTAAGGGATGAGAAAGGGCTGGGATGAGTGGACGAGCAGACGGATAAGAACATCGAGAGGGATGGGAAGCGGTGGTGGACCAGGAGGCTATTGTACCGACGTGGTCATGTGGGCTGTCAGACGCCGTTTGATCTAGAGGGATCGTGCGACTCTCTCTCTCTCTCTCTCTCTCTCTCAGTGCCATGCGTGGCCATGATTGATTCCTTACGTTTTACAATATGTTAATTCCTTACCTTCTGCGGTACATTATTCTACCAAGTGCTAAATACAAAGTGATGCGGGTCCACCTCGTCATTCTTTCAGAGATTGCGTCTTGTTTGAAGTAGAAAACCGCACAAAAATGTATTAAAAAGTGTTTTTAATTTTACAATTTGAATGTTCCATTATCTAGTACTTCGTGGCTCCCAATATGTTATGAGATTTGGTCATACATCTAGAAATATGAAGCAAAGCAGAATCCTCTCATAAATTGCGACTTGAAAAATTGTACTACACCCTATTTTCTAAGTCTACGCATAACCTTGGACCCACGTACCAAAAGAAAAGAGTGTACTGTTAAATCTGGGCTAATTTGTCATTGGTTTTCCATGAATCGGGTGGCTAGTTAAGTTTTGCATACAAGTGATGGGCTATTGCTAGCTGGTTGCCTCAATTTTGTCCCACACGATGCATGTACTCCATTATCCAATTATATAGGTCTAATACGCTTTTCAAAATTGCCTTTGATCATTGATAAGATTAATAATATACCACATGCATGTTACATAAAGCGTACCATCAAATTTGTATTTTGAAAGGAGTTTCTAATGATGTAGTTTTTATATCAATACATCTCATATATTATCAAGCTTATCAACTGTAAAAAACAACCTCCAAATACATTTAGACCCTATATATTTAGATGGAGTGAGTACTCTCTCCACCCCACCCCCACCCCCACCTTGGGTTGGGTAATTAAGATTAGCATGCGGTCAAATTCTAGGAGGGAGCACAATGAATGCAGCCACACTACCTTTGTTCTGATGGAAAGCCGCGGATTAGGGATAGAACAGGAACACACTAAGGAAAAAATGGACGCGCAAAACATTAGAGAAAAAGCCTAAAAATTCATACAGAAAGTAACAAAAATGGCTATTGATTGGGACAGGAATGTATCCACTTATACTAGCCCCCAGATGGTCCGATGCTCCTAATTTAGAAGATTCAAATTGGAACATTTCAGGAAGTTGTGAAAATAATCATAATTGTTCATAAGGTAATTTAAATCAAAATTTGAAACACAAGTGTCAAAACAAAAAAAGACTAATTCATCATGAATAGTGTTAAAATGTGAATAGTGTCATTTTTTCTTGAATTTTTCTTCTTTTTTGTTTCTCAATGTGTCTATGCATATATATATGGCCTAATGTGTTTTTCGAGACTAATTTTGACCACATGTTAGAGCAATAATATATGGCATGCAAGTTACACAAAGCATATATACCATCAAATTCACATATGAAAGGAGCTTCCAATGATATAATTTTCACATTATACATCATATATACTATTTTAACAAAAGTCAAAAGAAGTCTCAAAAACGCATTAGGCCCTCTATATATGTTGGAAATCATGTTGAAATGCTAAACCATGTCCATGCACTGAAGAACATAGATGAAAAAGAAAAGCTGGGAACATTTTATTAGAAAATTTCTATTACCATACAAAGATCTGACAGAACTCATGTCGATGATTGTGAAGAAATTGGAAGAAAGCTCGCAGGGAAGTTTGATAGGTTACAACTTCATAACGCACAAGGACAATGTGTGACATACTATCTCGCGGCTACAAGGGTGTGCCAAATCATAATTTACGGTCATGTTTACTTTTACTGCCGCTTTCCCTGAGGATTACAAGATATGTGTCTGGTCTTATTGAACTGTGGTTAGCAGAATACTTCATTCCACATCCACCAAAATGCAAACTAGAAGAAATAGCGCAAAAGTATGTAACCGAGTTGACTCAAAGAAGTTTGGCCCAAAGTTGTTGATGGAAGCATGCCCCATGGATAAATTCGGAGATTAAGGATACATGATATCTTACATGATTGGTGCATAGAAGAGGCCAGGCTCCTTTCACTTTGGATGTATGTATGTATTTGTTTCAATATAACTCATCATTTCAGGCTCTAGTCTTAGGTCTACATACACTAAAAAAATGATGCAGGTTAAACTGATGGATCATCATTCGATACAATTATATCGCATCACTCTCTCTCCCTCGCTCCCTCTCTCTCTCTCACTCCCCCCCCCCCCTCTCTCCCTCTCATGTGATCCCACAAACCTGCTTATTATTTTAGATGGTCATCAGAGAGGCAAAAACTAGACAAATGTTAATCACATTTAGCACGCAAAAACTAAATCATGTACCGACATTCAATACCAAATGCAAGAAACCCACACAAAGTGTATTACCTACAAGACAATTGTTAGCAATAACCCTTGCAGCATTAGTGCTCCTTTAGTTATTATGCAAATTAGACAATCGAGCACGACATCAGTTGCGTGCCTGCACTGGTTTAGCTAGCAGGTCTAACTACTTCAAACAAGTTACACGCCTCCGTGGTATGTTTGTGGGATGGCATGAACATTTTTCCTCAATAAACAAATAAAGCATAAGAGAGAAAACAAAAAAGCAGCAGAAGCTTGAGCAGCGCAAAACGAATACATGATGTCACCTGGTACATCGTCCTCGGCAAGAGCAAAACGGTTTCTGCCTGCGTCTCAACCTCCATGTCTTGTAATATCATATACATCCCTACATCTCACAAAAGAAAACAGCCATTAGTTTCAATGGCACATGCCAAGATGTCATTAAAAAGGTGCTCTTATAGAGAAGAGAGATCAGACCAAACAATCACTCAACATTATCCTTCCAGTAGTTGACTGTGAGAAAAATATACTTCAGTCGTCTGCAGACACAAATTAGAAGGTGTGAAACAACAGCTGAAGAAGTCATGTATGTGAGAACAGAAGTGCACAACTGAAAAATCAAACATTACATCATATTGAAGTACAATAATAACGTTTTGTACCAACCCTTCTTTCCTAAATATTTGAGGAATTATTTTCCTACCTATCTCAATAATCCTGCGGTACATCATGAAGGTTGATAGCTGTGGATATTTCTTAAGTAAAACAATAGCTACCTCTGTGAAGAGAACTCTGATTCAGTGTCAATATACATAGCTTCACAGTTTAAGGACCAATGCTTGCTTCAAACAAAAATGCAGTGTTTTCAAACCTTTCAACAAATGTAATACGTACTAAATGTAGAATAATACAATAAAATTATAAAGTAAGTGGCTTTAACTTGATATATCAATTTAGCATGGTACCTGGGACTCACTCCAAGGAAAAATCATGCATGATAATGTATTTTATTAGTACAAACAGAAATTTGGACTAACTAGCCTCCGCGGCAATCAGCCCCTAACAAACTCGTAATGCAGTGCAAGAAAACATAATTAGACAAGGTCCACTACTTCCACATCTCTGTTGTTGCATGTCATGTAGTTAAATTTGCAGAAATACATGAAACCTTACACTGCATACACACTATTAAGGTTCAATATTTGCTTCAACTGACTTCTATATGTATCAAGCACATGTCCTGCACATCGTTGTCCCATCATCATTGACAGGAAGGTACCTTTGCATCTCGCCCAATGCCCGGGTTTTCGTTGTGCTCTTGTTATGCGACTTCCTGCCCGCACCTCCACTTCCATGGCCAGTACATGCATCTATTCATCACCGGGTAAAAAATGCATCATTTTGAGTGACACCGATGAAATGATTTCATTAGAGAAGGTTAGATCAAGAGAGGGTGGGCTCTTACAAACAGACGGCAAACCAAACCAAGAAGTCTGACATTGTAGAAAACTGCCAGGCGGCAACCACAAGCATGGACTAGGTGCCGAACACAGGGTTGTGGCCACACGACTCACGCTCTACTAAGGGCCACCACACAATGCAAGCTTCAGACAAGAAAACAGTGTTCAAAACTTTCTGTTAAATGTAATATAGACTAAATGTATGTACAATACATAAGTTATTCAATGTAAAGTGAGTGGCTTTAATTTGACATACCAACTTAGTATATTACTTGGGATTCACCCCTCTCTTACAGTTACTACCCACATCATGAGCTTGCAGACCATGTGACGTAACAATCATCATCTGAATGCACAAAAATAACAGACAGCAGAATTGTAGAATCAAACATTTAAACAAGAAAATGACTGCACGGGAAGCATATTACTTGTCCATAAGGCCTACTAGTTTCCTCCCAACAATGTCTTACTCAAATTAAGTAGAAAGAAAATGATATAATTGCACAAACCAACATATTCTTTGAGGATATCATCAAAGAGACAGCAAACAACTAAATCCCAAATCAAATCGGCACCAACAAGATAGGATTGAGAAAAGAGCTAATAGATTTCCTCGATGCCTATTTAGAGGAAGTTTTAGAGTAGTGACATGACGACGGTGGAAGATCAGTGTGGCTAGTTATAAGAAGGACAAGACAACTCTTGACCCAGAAACATTAATCAAACACACAGAATCTCCTTGGCTGCAATCAAATGGTTGAAAAACATTACAGTACTTCTATTGTAAAAGAATATTATAAATTTTTTTAGTTGATAATGCGAAATAATTTTATACATGCTCGTGGGAGCACCACATGATGTAATATACTATTATGATCTATGCGTGGCAGCACTACACCATAAGTTTATATGCAGAAGCTTTTACAAAATATTATGATAGAATTGTTAGTTTTCATCTTCTACAGGAGTCTGGATGTTTATATCTCCTACACATATATTTGGTGTGACGGTTCGCGTAGGCTGCATTCTTCCAGGAGGTTTGTGTGCGTGCGAGGCATACAAAACTAGTGTAGTTTCACCTACTAGCATGCATATTGCGAGGAGCCAACGTGACATGTTAAATGGTGAGGCATGCGAGATGGTCAAGAAAGGGCAACGACTGTAAGAGCTAGTAGACATTGAGATAGCTATGATGGGCGTCACCCGCAAAAAAAAAAGCTATGATGGGCGAGTTATATGGTCAAGATAATAGCTGAGCATGATCTTCAGAGTTACTTGAGCATCATCACCAATACATAGTCGTGTGGATCTCTGAATGAAACATTGACACAATAGAGGCTGTGGAAGTAAGAGATGGCGTATGTGATTCAACTGCAACAAAGACAGCTCGTGTGATCCCAAACCATTCAATCAAAATGTTATATGAATCGAAGCAAATAAAATAAGAACACTGAATAGCAAGTACTTAAAACCCAAAGAAGTATGAGTTGTATTATTAGACAAGAACATTGATCATGGCCTATTGGCTCAGTTATAAAATATACCGGGAAGATAATCACCTCACTGTTACAAATTTAACAGCAAGGCATGTGGCAATAAGAAAGCCGTTTTACCAATGAAAGGAAGCAACGATAGATGATGCATATATAATTTTTCCACTAACCTTTGCTTGCACTTGATTTACTGAAACTGACATCATCCTCGACACGAACATGTGTCCATCCATATCTGGTAACGCCAAGATTTTGACACTGTCAGAAGACTTCCTACCCGCATCACTGTCTCCACGTCCATTAGAACCATCTGCATTACTGCGTCACCGGGTCAAACAAATACGCATCAGCTTTTGAGTGGTGCCATGCCAAGATTTCAATTATGGAAATTAGATCGAGAAAGGGCGTGTAGCTCTTACATAGAGAGGGCAGATCAATCTGACAAGGAAGAAATTATGGACATGTAATAGGCGGTGGCCACGTGTGCATGGCCGGGGTGCCGAAGATAGGGCCACCGCACATGTTCTGCCGGACATGAACATGGCATGGCGGACCGACGTTGCTGCGCACCCGGCCGCTTGCTCGACGATGGACCATCTCACCGTTCCATGCTAGTCAGGCACAGCCTTTGGGTTCACGGTTACTCGACGTACGCGTAGTAGATGAAGCGATGGGTTGGATCGAGAGCGAGGGGGGCAGTCATTTATATAGAGAAGGTCGCGTCTGGCTTGGCGAGCCACGAGCGAGCGGGGATGCGGGGAGACGTCGGATCGGAGAGCGATCCGCGTGAGGCACACGGGAGGAGGCGAGAGCCGATGGATCGCATCGGGTTGACGTGGAGCTTGCGGCAAGAACGGGAGCAATAACGAGGAGGAGGGGAAGGCGGCGTGTGCGTCGGGATTAAATGGCGAATGCGTTAGATTGGGAGAGAATTTAAGGAAGGTCTGGTTCCGAGGTGGGAGACGGCGTAATTAAAGGAGTCTCTTCATCATCCAGCTTGGAAAGCGCGACGGTGATTGATTCTCACGTGATTGATTGATGCCTTCACTTTCGCATGGGGAGTTGATTTCCCTCTCCGTACGTTTCTTAAGTTTCCTTCTCTCTGTGTCAATTTTGTGACAATGTTTGTTAGGTTTCCTTTTTTTATGATGATGTTTGTTAAGTTTCCTAATAAGTACTCCAGGTAGTTTCATACATTCGACTTTTGCCCTGATTATAGTTTATTTCCTAATCACTATATTGTGCACTAGATACTGAAAAATGGATGAGCCATGCACTAAAGAGATAGAGGTAGGTACTGTGCGTCAGGTAAGAGAAGAAAGACACGAGAAATGAGATAGTTGTATATGACACAAGAAAGGTCTCCAAATAAGAAACCAGTGAGTGCTGATCGGAACAACCAGGCCGAGTATTCATTAAAGATGGCTCCCGGAGCACTGCAAGGCAACAAGGTGCTTGGATGATTTTACTTCACAAAGAAGCAAGTACCTATACAGGCAAGGTGCTTCAATTCCCACAATCTTTCCATGTTGATGAATATTCTACTGTGCCATGCCTGGAGCAGGCGGATATCATCCTCAGGCGCCATGATAAATTCATCAAAACAACATAGATTGTGGTATATTTATACAAGCACTAGTCCGTCCGTGTTGAATCAAAAACAAAAACGGCAAATCCATGTACAAGCAAGCACCAGCTACAAGCCTACAACCAAATCCAACACTACAGGTTTGTACATACATGATCATCTTTACCGACAAGACTCCTACACTAACAGGTTCCCACGCCTGACGGTACAAAACAAAAGGGCAAAACACCCAGCTCCATTGCTCAGCGACAACGACCAAGGGCTTTATATGTTGGTGATGAGGGCCTCAAAAAAAGTTTCTTCGTCTCAGCCAAGTGCTCCATAGAATCCTTCGTTGCTGCAGTAAAAAACATAACACTTTCAGTATGATGCCTAATGAGTTCATTCCTACTAGTATTCAGCTAAGAAACTAGATCTTGAATAGAACTAGGTAGGTGTCCAGTTCCAAGACTAACAAAAAACCAAACAAGCTTCAAGGATTATGTGCTCTAAAAAACCACATGTTGTTTACCTAGAGTTGTGCTTGAAAAAGAACAATCACAACAGCTTCAAGGAGTATATATCACGAAGGGACACATTACACACAAAGTAGTTCTGTCTCAACTACTATTCATGCAAACAAGAGGATCCACACTTCAAACGTGCGGGTGGGAATTTCACTCCAACTTTCCTGGACAGCCCAGATCACCACACTCCACTCAAGGTGGCCCTTAGCGTATAACTTCTTCTCGTCTTCCAGGTTTTTTCTTAACTTCCTCTCCTGTAACAATATTTCACAGAATCCAGTCAAGTCTCACTAATGAACTCAACACAAGTGAGAAGAGGTTCTTAAAAACGTCTACAAGATGTAGATAAACCAAGCATTGGTTGACACATTGCCAATTTGCTCTCAAGCAAACCAGACCAATAAATCATTGCCAGTCGAAATAAATATAAACCTGCTAAAACCACTAGCAGATTACTCAAACATAAATCGCACGTCATACAGGCAGACCACAAGCTAAACATGAGATTCATGAAACGGCATCAATACACAGGCTCAACACACTACATGCTTGTATGCATTACACAAAGTTAGCAACTCATTTGAAACACAAAAAGCAAACTTCTCATCATTTAAGACCAGCCGCACATTCTTCTTCTATTTGAAGACATCAGTCTAATTGATCAAATAAATCATAGCTACCTTATTAGTCTATCTCAAGCTAATTGCTCAAACAAATCTAAGCTAGCTTATCAAACCACCTCAAGCACATTCATCCTCATTATTCTTTCAGTATGATGCTTGATGGGTTCATTCCTTCTAGTCCATAAAGCCCACTAGAGAGAGAGGACTTGCCTGAACCGAGGAAGAGGCAGCCACCACTGCCGCGGTTGCCGAACTCAAGCTTGTAGAAGGTTAGGCGGCCTCAAAGATTCAGCTACTATTTCTGAAAAGATAAACAAAGACATGGACTGAATAAAACAGGGTAACACATAAAATTTCTCAGGAAACTACATAAGCTAGAACATTAGCACCAGCACTGCACACACATGGACATAAAGCCTAAATCTATCTGACACATTGATCATGAACAGAACACAGATTACTGCATGGTTTTAACTCAAGAGAAGACATAGTTTATTTGCTACAACCATGTAGATGGCCACATGACACCCCACAAGCCAACCCCTACACAGAAATTACCAAGGTCGGAATAACAGCACAGCGTTGGCACGATGGCCGGGCACCACACAACATGGTGTCTAGGGAGGAGACCAAACAGTTGCCTGAACCTCGGTCGAAGGAGAGACGTTTGGAACCTTTTTAGGGTACCCTCCGACCCTCCTTAGTTCAATCAAATGAACTAAAATTTCATAAATAATGCAAATTCTGAAAAGTTAGTCCATTTAGTTGAACTAAGGAGGGCGGGAGGGTACCCTCAAGGTTCCAAATTTGCATCCCTAAGAAAAATATGTATTCACATTTTGTCCAGCAACGTAACAAAATAAGAAAAACAAACCAAATCATATAGTTTGCTCCATAATAGAGAAATGCAGCATTTTGACTGGAGTATGAAGAAGAACATCTTGGGGTCCAAGGTGATAATAATCTAGCCATGGAAAGTTCTCCATATCTCACACGTGCAACTGGATATGTTTCAGAAACATATAGGTACTACTTCCTTAGCAAAACATAGTATCAAAACGGGTTCTACCAGTGCGCCGCTAATTCAACATACACAACTGACGGCGGTTGAGACATAATATGTTTTTGTGATTGAGACGAGCAAAAACTCACATGGGGCATAGGGTTAAATTGATTGGTGCAACTAATCGACTTGAGATTCTGTGACTGAGATGACAAGCAAGCATACACACAAAGGACTTGACAGTCAAGTCTGACAAGCAAAGATAAGTTCTACTCCCTCTGTTTGAAAAAGCTCGTTCCTCAAATGAATGTATCTAGCACTAATTTCGTGCTAGATACATCCATTTGAGAGGCAAGCTTTTTCGGACGGAGGGAGTACTTTGCTGACAAATGAGAGAAGTGAAACCATACACTTAGCTGTCCTTCCAAACAGTTAGCAACATTGAATCACTCTTGCGCTAGATAAGGTACCAAATAATTATAGCACATGACACAACAATGATAACATTATGTGCTTTGTAAGATAATAAGGGACTAGAGGAACCAAAAACACACAAAAAGGCGGCAAGTAGTCTTCGAGAACCTGCAGCAGATCACTACAAAATCCTTTCACTGGACCACTTACAGCTATGCTTTGCCATCAAATCTTGCAATGAAGTGTGTTTCTAAAAATAAAATCCTTTCTTTTGACCACTTACTGCAGCAGATCACCCTCTGTTTCTAAAACAAGACGTTTTTGCCATTCGAATTAAACTACCAAAACATCTTATATTTAGGAACGGGGGTAGTAATAAACAAACGGGGCTATGATGCTAGGTATCAAGCGTGTACTAAAAAAATTCTTTTCAAAAAGGGGTGTAAGCAGAATTATCAAGTTGAGCCAGTCAAAGGTATTGAGCAATCTGAGACTGTACACACACATGCAACTTGTACACCATATTAATCGGTACGAGAATCATCAAGAACCTCATAGCAAGAACAAGTAGAGCAATAAACCGAAGCAGATCTGGCAGAACAAAAAAAGTGGAAGACATATGGCAGTATGCATTATCTGCAACTGAAGATATCCTTGTAAAATCTCAATTAGGTACTGTTAACGACCACCTCAAGTTTACTTGAGTGACGAAAACAATAAACTGCACTTTTAACATGTACAATATCGATCAAAAGTGAACTTTGTTGTATAGAACAAAGAAGGGAAAAGTAGCATCCATCCATAATAAAACTATAACTATAGAAACCATAATGATAACATGATTGTACCTCCTCTGGTTTGTACCTCTTCTGATGGGATAATGATAACATGAGTCAACCATGATCCTATGGAGTCAAGAAATTTTTTCCTGAAAAGAAACCCGATGAAGCATGTCGGTGAATGACTGAAGGTTGAATCCAGCGCATAGAAGAGTGTTCTGACATAGGCATGATCCGATGACTAGCTAGCAACGGATGTGTTACCTGCAATAAGCCAATGCCGGCTGGGATCAACGTTCTCTGCACAAGAGCAGCCACCCCAACCATGGTGACGGCACGAAAGAAGTAGGGCCGTGCTCCTCCGCTTAAGCTTCATCTTGTGCTCTGGGCTGCAACGGACGCAACGACGGAGTCAAATCACTAGCACAAGTGCCAAATCGTGAATAAATCAATCACTTGTCATAATTAACTTCCAGTCCCAGTTATTTTTCATTCTCAAGTTTGATTAGCACAAACAGAATGTTAATTATGTATAGAAGGTCACTTTTAATTACTGACTGCGGATCTGGGCGCTGCCTCGCCTTGCCCCCCGATCCGATCCGATCCGATCCCTTCCATTCCATTCCCTTATTTGGGAAGGAGGGAGAGAAGGATTGAAGGAGAGGGTGGGGTCGCCGGTGTGGATGGGGGAGAGGTGGTCGCCGGCGAGGCTGGGGTTGGGGAAGAGGAGATCGGCGGGGGGCGAGAGGAGGAAGACAAAGAGATAGAGATAGGACGAGCGCAAGAAAAAACATACTCCTAGTAGTCCTCGAAAGAAAGAAAGGAAGGCGTACGTGTCTGTCTACCCAGGAGGATGACCGACATCCTGCTGGAGCGTCAAGACCGACACGTCCGACTCATCAGCTGAACCATCCAGTCCTGGTTATAATCATCGTGGACGACAGCAAGTTTTTTCTTTTTGCGAAAAGTGAACGACACCAAGTTAGCAACAACACTGCATGCATTCATCATAAGACACCTGTGGGCACGAACCCCATTAGATTTCCAAATTATAATATTTTGACCTTTGATCTGTCACATGCAAAAGAGAACATCTTAATTTTCATGTTCTTTCCACCTTCGTCTTGTGTGTCATTCTACATAATCAATCTAGAAATTTACCCGAGAGCATATGCAACCTGGAATCGCAATCAAAGATTTTTCGCACTAACCACGACCAAGAGAAGATCAAGCTACATGTAGCTGCTAAGATGGAACAAGCAGCTTCCGCGGCCGGCGTCGACACCGTGGCCGTTCCTCCTCGTCAAAGATAACCTCAAGAGTGTGGCCATCCAAAAGCATTCCACTGAAAGCATCTAGAGCATCGTTCAGATTAGCATGCCTCGTCGACATGGTTACGAAACCATAACCACGGGAGCACCATGTCTTCTTGTGGTAGAGTACCTCTGCTCTAGACACTTTGCCGTGCTTGCTGAAAAGAACTTCCAGTTGAGAGCTATCCACCGTGAGAGGTAGATTACGCACTAACACCCTGAAACGAGGCTCGTTATGTCTGAATATGTGAGTAATACGTGTTGGATCAGTAAGCGGAGCTGGCTCTTGTTGTTGCTGCTTTCGTTCTGGAGCCTTCAACGACTTGGTGATATCCTGATCCAGCAAAAGCAATATTAACTTTCTTAGCACTCCATCAATTTGAGATTATTTATTTTTGTACGGAGGAAGTAGATTGCACAGATTAAATTCATATATGATGTATAGAAACCAGTGTGACTTCTGTAAGCATGCGCTCAGGAATTACGTAGATATGCGCGTGTCAATCTTAACCACTGATGAGATGTAGTACCTATCTATACGAGTACCCATATCTTTCTAGTATTACCTGATGCGGCCATAAAATTATATTCTAGTATTATCCAAAAAGATGAACTTGAGATGTTTTAGTAGCGCATACCTGAATTGGAGCAATAGCGGGTTGGGGGACGAGCCATGAGCACTTGCCTTCGTCCCATCCTTTTGGCAGCCGCTCCACGAACTCGGTCTTATCGTTCAGAAGATCGTACTTGTACATGCAAAACTGCTTATGGAGTCCGGATAACCAAGTGTAGTAGTTGAAGAAGACATACCCGCCTTTGATACCGAGTCGCGAGGCGTCTATGGCCAAGCTACTAGGTGACCCTAAAAACAGCACACGGTCAGCCAGACAACTATCGTCTTTTCTCACCCACATCATCTTCCCCGGCGTGGACGCCTCCTCCTCTAGGGCATGCACAAACACTGAGAGCGGACGAAATAGACCTATGCCTTCCAGGATTTTGGTATAAACTGACACCCATAGTAGCTCGCCACGGGACTCCACGATGTAGTTGTAGGAGGACATATGGTCGTTGCACGTCCTTGGGACTAGCACATCGCGGGCGACATTGACCTCTGGTGTGATGACGCAACAGAGGCTAGACCTCACTATGACAAGGATCTTCCCGCCATGGTATGCGGCGCAGAACTCACCGTGCTCACGGGGCTTGTCAAGGGTTCTTTCGACGAGCGTCCACTTTGTATCACCGGAACGTAGGAGTGCTGCCTTGAAGATGGCTCTGTTGCCATAGATGCCAACGCCATAGAGGATGTTATATAGTAGGATGGTACCATCGCCATAGAGGACACCTTCGCGATTGTCCTTGTCCCACTCGTCAAGGAAGTTATACGGGAAACAAGCCATTTGGGTGACTTCTCCCGTGAGGGGGTCATGAAAGCTAGGGCACAGGTGTTCGACCCTGAGGTACCGAACGGCTGTGGCGTCCGCGTTGCACACCCAGATCCTTCGGGCCGTGAACGGCGGTCGTGGCCGCTCTGTGCGGTAGCTGGAATTGGAGAAGATGCATCTAAAGTAGATTGGGGTTGAGTCATCGTCGGGAACCGCGAGGAGCCACGGCAGCAACTGGTTCGTCGGTGTCCGAAACAGCGGCGGCTGCACGTCCCGTGAGTCACGCCATGGCTTGCACACGGCATGGAAGCGGACGAAGTCGGCAGCGTCGTGCAGCCGTCCGGTGATGTCACGGGCCACGTCCGGCGCCAGGCCCGTCCAACGCGTCCGCTCCATGGAGGCTGCCGGATGGAGATGGGAAAACGATGGGAGTCCTATTCGTTTGCGCCTGACGTTGACAATGATAAGGGGCCGATCACGAGCTGCTCAATTATCGACGGGTCATATTTGACGGTACATCCTTTAATTAATTCCATTCCAAGATTGGACAATGTACGTCCTCATAGAGGAAACTATATAACCATGCTCTTGAAAAAAAACATGGACATGGACAAGTTTCGGTTATTTCCAAATACAGAACAAGAAATATCCTAGTACTTGTATGATTTCAGGGAAATGATTCCCTTCAACCGACCGATCTTGTGCGAGCATCCTTCGCCTCTATGTGTGTCGCGAGCTAACCCCTCCATGTCCATGTTCTGTAACTGGACCATTGTTTCCGGAATTGGTTCTGCAACTAGTCCCTTGTCGCAAAGTGGCCAGGTGCTAGATTCTGCAGCGGCCGGGACCAGAGAGGGGAAAATATATATTCTGCAACACGACTCATGTTGAAAAAAATATATACCGCAACATAACCTATGTTGCAAAAAAAACATAACATAACCTTTGTTGTAAATGTTTCCACAACAAGAATTATGTTGCAAAGAAGAGAAAAATGTTTGGCTGATCAATTTTAACAGATCTGCCGGCCGACCCATAGCTGCCCCCATGATCTTATTTCGGATTGTAAAACACCATACTTTTGTCTTCTCGTCCAAACATAAGTGATTTAGCCTTTCCGCGGCCTGGTTTTCACTTCTATCTCACAGCATTGGCACACTAATATAATTAAAATTTAGAAACTAAAAAAGCAGGAAACTGCTAATCATCGGCCAGCGCAGCAAGCTGTCAGACTTGACACAATCGATCAGCCAGATATCTTCCTCTACTTTGGTCAAGTCCTATAATGAGTGAAACCCTCAAGGTCAATAGAAATATGTTACTATTTTGTTTAGCATTATGATACTCCCTCCTTCCCAAAATATGAGGTGCCATTTGACTTTTCTGGTCTTTGTTGCACAAATTTGACTATGATTTTCAAGTATTGTATGTTCATAAAATCAGTATACAGACATATAAATTGAAATTATTTTGCAAGACAAATATGACAATGCCATTTATACATGTTCAATACATGAACTTTGATATACATTAGTGGTCAAAGTCATGCATCAAAGATTGTGCAAACTCAATCCTGCCTTATATTTTGGGAAGGAGGGAGTATGTTGGTACCCTAAACCATCTAAAAGATGTTCATCACTTCAAAATTAATACTCACGTGTGCTAAATAAAATATCGACATGAATTCTACTAATTATTTCAGCACCTAAAATTTCCACTAGATTATCTTCGAATATGTTTCAACTTATATGGAAAATGTTCATGTTTTTCAGTAAAGTGTTCGTGTAAGTCAAACAAATATTCATGAATGTTCAATATTTTTTTACATATACTAATAACTTGCAAGAATAGATATGCTAAATCACTACAAGACATTCAAATTGAGCGTTTTCAACAAAATAAAAAATAAAAAATTTATAACCATGAATAGAGAACTTAATTTACTTGATTGTTTTTGCGACTTGACGTACAGGATTGTGTATTAGGACTACCAGAAAATATGGGGCAACATGAGAATTGAATAGAAAATGAAGAAATGGACAAAAATGAAAAGGCAAATAGATCTTAAAATGAAAAGAAAGTTGATTGTAGACTTGTCGTTTGCCAAACAAAAGTTACAACATTATGAGCTAGAATGGGACATCGTTATTGCTAAGAGAAAAAATTCCATACGACCGGGCCTCCCATTATCAAGACCAAATGTTGTGTGGATGACAAGGTGAGCTCCAGGGGATGTGCAACAGCACAACGCAAAGTTCATGTTGCCATGCAGTGTAGATGGAGCCAGCGGAAACATCAAAATAACTCGCAGTCATTGGCATGGTGGAGTCATCGCCTACAATTGAGGGTGACTAGGATGAGGGTAGTGGAGAGGTTGATGCAAATAAGGGCGTCAATGAAGAGGTTTCCATCGTGAAGCATCTTGGACACACTACCTACCCCACCGTTTTCCATTTCGATGGTTGTGATGTCTAGATTGGGGGTCGAGCTAGGTGAACGCCGTCAAGCCTTCGTCTTCCTTGGCTGGGCTTACGAGCGCCGTCAAGGCTTCGTCTTCCTTGGTTGGGTCTCGCAATCATGGCCCCTTGAATCTCTGCCCAACCCAATAGTTAGGGCCCAAGAAAGATCAACATTTATTGATGGCCTGTGTTTTACAAGGAAATAATATGTAGGCATGTGGTGATCTCGCACCTACATCAAGTGGCTCAGCAACACATGTAGATTGTGCTAGTGTTTTCACGTTGTGAAAGATTTGCCGACACAGCGAAGCGTGATTTTTTTTAGTAGACGCCATATCGACATTTTAAGTGTCCACAGAAGTTATTTCTGATACTTGTTCATGTCATCATGTAGAAAGATATTTTGTGATAATTATATCTTATGTAAGAAAAAAATAGAAAAGAGTTCACATACGATGTTGTGGCGAGCTAGGCCATGCACAATTCGTTACCGAAAAAACATGCACCACTAAGCAACAGACCCTATGAATCTTTTTAGTAGACGCTAAGTCGACTTGTTCATGTCATCGCATATAAAGAGATTTTGCAAGAATCACATTTTTTTATAAAAATATAAAAGAGTTTTTTTTAGACAACATAAAAATATAAAAGAGTTGGGATTACGAGGTTGCAGCGAGCGAGTACATGGCCCACTAAATATAAATGGACTCAGTGGAAACCCCAGAACATAATAGGCTTGATGATGATGCCATCCAGGCTTTTGGGCTAGGCTACTGGGGCCGAACTAACAATCGTTAGACAGACGTACACCACGGCCTCGAGCCCACTTGCTTCCAAGCCATGCCAACCCTTTGGCCCTCCAAAGCTGGAGTAATGGGAGCACGCTACCACGCCTGGCCGACCGGATGAATGAGGGGCGCGTGTATATGCTGGTGCGAGCAATGCTCAGTTAGCGGTATGGTATTATTATTAGGGAAACGTTACCTTCCAGCCGGTGGATGAGTCGCTCGTATCCACCGCCTCTATGGCCGTCTCATTTAATTTTAATCATACGACACGTAGCGCTACGCAAGAAAGTTTAACAATTTCTGCAACATGCCACAAGTTTGTAACACAGGCGATATTGCAAACATAGGAAGCACCAACAAGTAGCTAACACGTACATAGCTTGATCGTTTTTTTCATATATTTTTCTGCAACATCATCCTTGTTGCGAAAATCCTTTCACAACATCATCTATTTGCAGAAAGGTGAAAGAGAAAAAAAACAGTAACACTACCTCTGTTGCAAATATTTTTCTGCAGCATGACCTTTGTTGCACAAATAACACTTAAGAAAATAATGTGTCACGCTAATAAAAACACTAATGACTAAGAGACATTCAATTGTTTTTCTTCATTCGTCTTTGCAACATACTTTTTGTTGAGCAATATGATCTCTGTTGCTAAAAAATCTACAGACATTTCCGCAACACGATCTCTGTTACAAAAAATTCTGCAATATGATATTTCTGGTAAAAAAAACCTCTACAAATGTTTCCGCAACACAATTTTTGTTGTAGAATATATTTTGTAACATAAAATCTATTGCAAAAAGATTCTATAGACGTTTCCGCAACATGATCTTTGTTGCAAAAGCTAAGATGCTCGCCAGCCGTTTGATGACACCAGATCTGGGGCTAGCGACCCGGCCGATCTTTTAAAAAGATCAGCTAGTGGACGTGTAGCACACCCCTTATTATTTGAGAATAATATTCATTATTCTGAGTTATTTAAAGATCAAGGACGTGTCCAGCGGCTTAAGAGCATCTGTAGCTGGACTAGACAAGCCCGGCCCTCAAACGTGCGTGGACGCGCACGGACGCGTTCGCGGATACGCGTTCGCGGATAGTGACCTGGCCCTTCTCAAATCACGTATTCCACATCCGTGCCTCTCATATCCGAATCCCTATATCCATACTATAGCATGCAACCTCGATCAAACTATCTCCGGACAAAGAGATTGCACAATAGTTCTCCAAAAGATCCACCAAAGTTCACACAAACGACTTTCAACTAAATACTACATCTAAAACTTGAAACTAAAATCAACTTCACCACTTCCGGGCCGGCCCTTCCCCTTCTGGTCGCCGGTGTAGCTGTACCCGTCGTCGGCTGGTGGAGGATCGTCTGATTCATCGGAGGAGGATCCATCGTCGTCGGAGGATGAGTCGATGATGACGAGGCCCTTCAGGCGCTGGACAGCCTGGTCCCACTGGCGCCTGAGCTTGGCCAGCCAAGCCACCTCCTTCGCCTTCTCCAACGCCTCCTGCGCGAACTGCTCGATGGCAAGCCGAAGAGCCTTGGCGTTCTTTCGCCGGAGCCGCCGAGCGTCCGTCTCCGCCGTCGTAAGTGACCGATGCTAGACCCACGCGAGGAGCCGCTGGTCCTCGTCGGGTTCCGCCAATAACTCACGCCGGCGACGGAAAGAGCTCTCCACAGCCCCCGTCTCCCTTGCCCGCTGCCTCTCACAGCGGACGACACGTGCCTCCGACTTTGGCGTGCTCGTCCGGGCCGGCGGGGGCAGGCACAAGCACCCAGGCTGCCCACGAGGGGGAGCAGCAGCCGGTGGGGCGAGGGGACGGCGCGGGGAATCAGCAGCAGGCGGGGCGATGGGACAGCGCGTGAGAGGCGCCGATTTGCGCTGGCCGCCTGTTGGAGCCACCCATGGGCCAGGAGGGGTCAGTGCCGGCGTCCGAGATGCACTGACGTGGAAGCGCGGGCGGCTGCGGCGACGCTGCAGATTCGGAGCTGCACCGGGTGTCCACCTTGGACCTCTCCAAGGCAATGCGGAGGGCAAGCTCATACTCCGGATCCACCTCGTCGTCGGAGCGGTTTCCGGAGCTCAACATTGCGCCGGATTCGATCGGAATTGGTGAGGGGAGAGGAGAGGACGGAGCGAGAGAGTAGAGTGAGTGAGCGAGGGTTTCGGACCGACGATGCCGATGGGTTTTTTTGTGAGACATTCGTGGGGTCGGTGGTGGGCCAGGCATGTCAGGCGGGCACGCCCGGGCGTGCCCGGGCCAGCCCATATCTGCATATTTGGGATGGATATGAGGGGTGTCGGTCAGTCCAGGCGTTTGAGGCCCGTTTGAGACGTCCGTCTGGATCGAAAAAACCTGTGGGTAGTGACCGGGCAGCCCGCCCGGGCGTATGAGGCGGATTTGAGAGGTCCGGCTGTAGATGCTCTAACTGGTGCTTACGTCTCTGTCGTTCTTCTTCCAACATCATGGAGACAAATGGGCCGGGCGTTGTTTCTTAGGCTCACCAAAACAATTTTCTGATCCACCAAAAGAAAAAGAAAAAGAACACTTTTTGATCACCATTCCTTTGAAAGAAGAAAAAAAAGGACACGGCAAAAAAGTGGCGCCTTGACATTAATTTCTAGCAATAGATTGCTCAGAACTGAGGAACCGTCTCTTTCAATAGTGCAAGCAGTTCAATGATATTCTTCATACCAAGATGTTCCCAGATTTCTTTCACGTGGGCACACTCAAACATTGCATGCTTAATGCTCTTACAATCCCTCTTGCACAACGGGCACTGCGAGCTATGTTGCATGTGCCTGTTAGCAAGGATCCGGCACATGGTAAGGCACCATACAACGTCCTCCAACTGTTGATTTTTATCTTTGCCGGAACCTGCAGTGGCCATAGTGATTTCCATATAGGACTCAAAGAGTTCTCTGATTCTCCCAAGTTTCTCACCATGTCGATGATTCCATTCCGAGTGATAGGATGATCTAACTGAGAAAATACCATTCCGATTAAAATGCCATGTGACAAAATCCTCCAACATACCCAACTCCAGTGGTATCCTCAAGATTCGGTTTGCATCAACAGGCCAAAAAATATCTCTAAAAATCTCTCTCTCTCTCTCTCTCTCTCTCTCTCTCTCTCTCTCAGTGCCATGCGTGGCCATGATTGATTCCTTACGTTTTACAATATATTAATTCCTTACCTTCTGCGGTACATTATTCTACCAACTGCTAAATACAAAGTGATGCGGGTCCACCTCGTCATTCTTTCAGAGATTGCGTCTTGTTTGAAGTAGGAAACCGCACAAAAATGTATTAAAAAGTGTTTTTAATTTTACAATTTGAATGTTCCATTATATAGTACTTCGTGGCTCCCAATATGTTATGAGATTTGGTCATACATCTAGAAATATGAAGCAAAGCAGAATCCTCTCATAAATTGCAACTTGAAAAATTGAAATACACCCTCTTTTCTAAGTCTACGCATAACCTTGGACCCACGTACCAAAAGAAAAGAGTGTACTGTTAAATCTGGGCTAATTTGTCATTGGTTTTCCATGAATCGGGTGGCTAGTTAAGTTTTGCATACAAGTGATGGGCTATTGCTAGCTGGTTGCCTCAATTTTGTCCCACACGATGCATGTACTCCATTATCCAATTATATAGGTCTAATACGCTTTTCAAAATTGCCTTTGATCATTGATAAGATTAATAATATACCACATGCATGTTACATAAAGCGTACCATCAAATTTGTATTTTGAAAGGAGTTTCTAATGATGTAGTTTTTATATCAATACATCTCATATATTATCAAGCTTATCAACTGTAAAAAACAACCTCCAAATACATTTAGACCCTATATATTTAGATGGAGTGAGTACTCTCTCCACCCCACCCCCACCCCCTCCTTGGGTTGGGTAATTAAGATTAGCATGCGGTCAAATTCTAGGAGGGAGCACAATGAATGCAGCCACACTACCTTTGTTCTGATGGAAAGCCGCGGATTAGGGATAGAACAGGAACACACTAAGGAAAAAATGGACGCGCAAAACATTAGAGAAAAAGCCTAAAAATTCATACAGAAAGTAACAAAAATGGCTATTGATTGGGACAGGAATGTATCCACTTATACTAGCCCCCGGATGGTCCGATGCTCCTAATTTAGAAGATTCAAATTGGAACATTTCAGGAAGTTGTGAAAATAATCATAATTGTTCATAAGGTAATTTAAATCAAAATTTGAAACACAAGTGTCAAAACAAAAAAGACTAATTCATCATGAATAGTGTTAAAATGTGAATAGTGTCATTTTTTCTTGAATTTTTCTTCTTTTTTGTTTCTCAATGTGTCTATGCATATATATATGGCCTAATGTGTTTTTCGAGACTAATTTTGACCACATGTTAGAGCAATAATATATGGCATGCAAGTTACACAAAGCATATATACCATCAAATTCACATATGAAAGGAGCTTCCAATGATATAATTTTCACATTATACATCATATATACTATTTTAACAGAAGTCAAAAGAAGTCTCAAAAACGCATTAGGCCCTCTATATATGTTGGAAATCATGTTGAAATGCTAAACCATGTCCATGCACTGAAGAACATAGATGAAAAAGAAAAGCTGGGAACATTTTATTAGAAAATTTCTATTACCATACAAAGATCTGACAGAACTCATGTCGATGATTGTGAAGAAATTGGAAGAAAGCTCGCAGGGAAGTTTGATAGGTTACAACTTCATAACGCACAAGGACAATGTGTGACATACTATCTCGCGGCTACAAGGGTGTGCCAAATCATAATTTACGGTCATGTTTACTTTTACTGCCGCTTTCCCTGAGGATTACAAGATATGTGTCTGGTCTTATTGAACTGTGGTTAGCAGAATACTTCATTCCACATCCACCAAAATGCAAACTAGAAGAAATAGCGCAAAAGTATGTAACCGAGTTGACTCAAAGAAGTTTGGCCCAAAGTTGTTGATGGAAGCATGCCCCATGGATAAATTCGGAGATTAAGGATACATGATATCTTACATGATTGGTGCATAGAAGAGGCCAGGCTCCTTTCACTTTGGATGTATGTATGTATTTGTTTCAATATAACTCATCATTTCAGGCTCTAGTCTTAGGTCTACATACACTAAAAAAATGATGCAGGTTAAACTGATGGATCATCATTCGATACAATTATATCGCATCACTCTCTCTCCCTCGCTCCCTCTCTCTCTCTCTCACTCCCCCCCCCCCCCCCCCCCCTCTCTCCCTCTCATGTGATCCCACAAACCTGCTTATTATTTTAGATGGTCATCAGAGAGGCAAAAACTAGACAAATGTTAATCACATTTAGCACGCAAAAACTAAATCATGTACCGACATTCAATACCAAATGCAAGAAACCCAGACAAAGTGTATTACCTACAAGACAATTGTTAGCAATAACCCTTGCAGCATTAGTGCTCCTTTAGTTATTATGCAAATTAGACAATCGAGCACGACATCAGTTGCGTGCCTGCACTGGTTTAGCTAGCAGGTCTAACTACTTCAAACAAGTTACACGCCTCCGTGGTATGTTTGTGGGATGGCATGAACATTTTTCCTCAATAAACAAATAAAGCACAAGAGAGAAAACAAAAAAGCTGCAGAAGCTTGAGCAGCGCAAAACGAATACATGATGTCACCTGGTACATCGTCCTCGGCAAGAGCAAAACGGTTTCTGCCTGCGTCTCAACCTCCATGTCTTGTAATATCATATACATCCCTACATCTCACAAAAGAAAACAGCCATTAGTTTCAATGGCACATGCCAAGATGTCATTAAAAAGGTGCTCTTATAGAGAAGAGAGATCAGACCAAACAATCACTCAACATTATCCTTCCAGTAGTTGACTGTGAGAAAAATATACTTCAGTCGTCTGCAGACACAAATTAGAAGGTGTGAAACAACAGCTGAAGAAGTCATGTATGTGAGAACAGAAGTGCACAACTGAAAAATCAAACATTACATCATATTGAAGTACAATAATAACGTTTTGTACCAACCCTTCTTTCCTAAATATTTGAGGAATTATTTTCCTACCTATCTCAATAATCCTGCGGTACATCATGAAGGTTGATAGCTGTGGATATTTCTTAAGTAAAACAATAGCTACCTCTGTGAAGAGAACTCTGATTCAGTGTCAATATACATAGCTTCACAGTTTAAGGACCAATGCTTGCTTCAAAAAAAAATGCAGTGTTTTCAAACCTTTCAACAAATGTAATACGTACTAAATGTAGAATAATACAATAAAATTATAAAGTAAGTGGCTTTAACTTGATATATCAATTTAGCATGGTACCTGGGACTCACTCCAAGGAAAAATCATGCATGATAATGTATTTTATTAGTACAAACAGAAATTTGGACTAACTAGCCTCCGCGGCAATCAGCCCCTAACAAACTCGTAATGCAGTGCAAGAAAACATAATTAGACAAGGTCCACTACTTCCACATCTCTGTTGTTGCATGTCATGTAGTTAAATTTGCAGAAATACATGAAACCTTACACTGCATACACACTATTAAGGTTCAATATTTGCTTCAACTGACTTCTATATGTATCAAGCACATGTCCTGCACATCGTTGTCCCATCATCATTGACAGGAAGGTACCTTTGCATCTCGCCCAATGCCCGGGTTTTCGTTGTGCTCTTGTTATGCGACTTCCTGCCCGCACCTCCACTTCCATGTCCAGTACATGCATCTATTCATCACCGGGTAAAAAATGCATCATTTTGAGTGACACCGATGAAATGATTTCATTAGAGAAGGTTAGATCAAGAGAGGGTGGGCTCTTACAAACAGACGGCAAACCAAACCAAGAAGTCTGACATTGTAGAAAACTGCCAGGCGGCAACCACAAGCATGGACTAGGTGCCGAACACAGGGTTGTGGCCACACGACTCACGCTCTACTAAGGGCCACCACACAATGCAAGCTTCAGACAAGAAAACAGTGTTCAAAACTTTCTGTTAAATGTAATATAGACTAAATGTATGTACAATACATAAGTTATTCAAGGTAAAGTGAGTGGCTTTAATTTGACATACCAACTTAGTATATTACTTGGGATTCACCCCTCTCTTACAGTTACTACCCACATCATGAGCTTGCAGACCATGTGACGTAACAATCATCATCTGAATGCACAAAAATAACAGACAGCAGAATTGTAGAATCAAACATTTAAACAAGAAAATGACTGCACGGGAAGCATATTACTTGTCCATAAGGCCTACTAGTTTCCTCCCAACAATGTCTTACTCAAATTAAGTAGAAAGAAAATGATATAATTGCACAAACCAACATATTCTTTGAGGATATCATCAAAGAGAAAGCAAACAACTAAATCCCAAATCAAATCGGCACCAACAAGATAGGATTGAGAAAAGAGCTAATAGATTTCGTCGATGCCTATTTAGAGGAAGTTTTAGAGTAGTGACATGACGACGGTGGAAGATCAGTGTGGCTAGTTATAAGAAGGACAAGACAACTCTTGACCCAGAAACATTAATCAAACACACAGAATCTCCTTGGCTGCAATCAAATGGTTGAAAAACATTACAGTACTTCTATTGTAAAAGAATATTATAAAAAAATTTAGTTGATAATGCGAAATAATTTTATACATGCTCGTGGGAGCACCACATGATGTAATATACTATTATGATTTATGCATGGCAGCACTACACCATAAGTTTATATGCAGAAGCTTTTACAAAATATTATGATAGAATTGTTAGTTTTCATCTTCTACAGGAGTCTGGATGTTTATATCTCCTACACATATATTTGGTGTGACGGTTCGCGTAGGCTGCATTCTTCCAGGAGGTTTGTGTGCGTGCGAGGCATACAAAACTAGTGTAGTTTCACCTACTAGCATGCATATTGCGAGGAGCCAACGTGACATGTTAAATGGTGAGGCATGCGAGATGGTCAAGAAAGGGCAACGACTGTAAGAGCTAGTAGACATTGAGATAGCTATGATGGGCGTCACCCGCAAAAAAAAAGCTATGATGGGCGAGTTATATGGTCAAGATAATAGCTGAGCATGATCTTCGGAGTTACTTGAGCATCATCACCAATACATAGTCGTGTGGATCTCTGAATGAAACAATGACATAATAGAGGCTGTGGAAGTAAGAGATGGCGTATGTGATTCAACTGCAACAAAGACAGCTCGTGTGAGCCCAAACCATTCAATCAAAATGTTATATGAATCGAAGCAAATAAAATAAGAACACTGAATAGCAAGTACTTAAAACCCAAAGAAGTATGAGTTGTATTATTAGACAAGAACATTGATCATGGCCTATTGGCTCAGTTATAAAATATACCGGGAAGATAATCACCTCACTGTTACAAATTTAACAGCAAGGCATGTGGCAATAAGAAAGCCGTTTTACCAATGAAAGGAAGCAACGATAGATGATGCATATATAATTTTTCCACTAACCTTTGCTTGCACTTGATTGACTGAAACTGACATCATCCTCGACACGAACATGTGTCCATCCATATCTGGTAACGCCAAGATTTTGACACTGTCAGAAGACTTCCTACCCGCATCACTGTCTCCACGTCCATTAGAACCATCTGCATTACTGCGTCACCGGGTCAAACAAATACGCATCAGCTTTTGAGTGGTGCCATGCCAAGATTTCAATTATGGAAGTTAGATCGAGAAAGGGCGTGTAGCTCTTACATAGAGAGGGCAGATCAATCTGACAAGGAAGAAATTATGGACATGTAATAGGCGGTGGCCACATGTGCATGGCCGGGGTGCCAAAGATAGGGCCACCGCACATGTTCTGCCGGACATGAACATGGCATGGCGAACCGACGTTGCTGCGCACCCGGCCGCTTGCTCGACGATGGACCGTCTCACCGTTCCATGCTAGTCAGGCACAGCCTTTGGGTTCACGGTTACTCGACGTACGCATAGTAGATGAAGCGATGGGTTGGATCGAGAGCGAGGGGGGCAGTCATTTATATAGAGAAGGTCGCGTCTGGCTTGGCGAGCCACGAGCGAGCGGGGATGCGGGGAGACGTCGGATCGGAGAGCGATCCGCGTGAGGCACACGGGAGGAGGCGAGAGCCGATGGATCGCATCGGGTTGACGTGGAGCTTGCGGCAAGAACGGGAGCAATAACGAGGAGGAGGGGAAGGCGGCGTGTGCGTCGGGATTAAATGGCGAATGCGTTGGATTGGGAGAGAATTTAAGGAAGGTCTGGTTCCGAGGTGGGAGACGGCGTAATTAAAGGAGTCTGTTCATCATCCAGCTTGGAAAGCGCTACGATGATTGATTCTCACGTGATTGATTGATGCCTTCACTTTCGCATGGGGAGTTGATTTCCCTCTCCGTACGTTTCTTAAGTTTCCTTCTCTCTGTGTCTATTTTGTGACAATGTTTGTTAGGTTTCCTTTTTTTATGATGATGTTTGTTAAGTTTCCAAATAAGTACTCCAGGTAGTTTCATACATTCGACTTTTGCCCTGATTATAGTTTATTTCCTAATCACTATATTGTGCACTAGATACTGAAAAATGGATGAGCCATGCACTAAAGAGATAGAGATAGGTACTGTGCGTCAGGTAAGAGAAGAAAGACACGAGAAATGAGATAGTTGTATATGACACAAGAAAGGTCTCCAAATAAGGAACCAGTGAGTGCTGATCGGAACAACCAGGCCGAGTATTCATTAAAGATGGCTCCCGGAGCACTGCAAGGCAACAAGGTGCTTGGATGATTTTACTTCACAAAGAAGCAAGTACCTATACAGGCAAGGTGCTTCAATTCCCACAATCTTTCCATGTTGATGAATATTCTACTGTGCCATGCCTGAAGCAGGCGGATATCATCCTCAGGCGCCATGATAAATTCATCAAAACAACATAGATTGTGGTATATTTATACAAGCACTAGTCCGTCCGTGTTGAATCAAAAACAAAAACGGCAAATCCATGTACAAGCAAGCACCAGCTACAAGCCTACAACCAAATCCAACACTACAGGTTTGTACATACATGATCATCTTTACCGACAAGACTCCTACACTAACAGGTTCCCACGCCTGACGGTACAAAACAAAAGGGCAAAACACCCAGCTCCATTGCTCAGCGACAACGACCAAGGGCTTTATATGTTGGTGATGAGGGCCTCAAAAAAAGTTGCTTCGTCTCAGCCAAGTGCTCCATAGAATCCTTCGTTGCTGCAGTAAAAAACATAACACTTTCAGTATGATGCCTAATGAGTTCATTCCTACTAGTATTCAGCTAAGAAACTAGATCTTGAATAGAACTAGGTAGGTGTCCAGTTCCAAGACTAACAAAAAACCAAACAAGCTTCAAGGATTATGTGCTCTAAAAAACCACATGTTGTTTACCTAGAGTTGTGCTTGAAAAAGAACAATCACAACAGCTTCAAGGAGTATATATCACGAAGGGACACATTACACACAAAGTAGTTCTGTCTCAACTACTATTCATGCAAACAAGAGGATCCACACTTCAAACGTGCGTGTGGGAATTTCACTCCAACTTTCCTGGACAGCCCAGATCACCACACTCCACTCAAGGTGGCCCTTAGCGTATAACTTCTTCTCGTCTTCCAGGTTTTTTCTTAACTTCCTCTCCTGTAACAATATTTCACAGAATCCAGTCAAGTCTCACTAATGAACTCAACACAAGTGAGAAGAGGTTCTTAAAAACGTCTACAAGATGTAGATAAACCAAGCATTGGTTGACACATTGCCAATTTGCTCTCAAGCAAACCAGACCAATAAATCATTGCCAGTCGAAATAAATATAAACCTGCTAAAACCACTAGCAGATTGCTCAAACATAAATCGCACGTCATACAGGCAGACCACAAGCTAAACATGAGATTCATGAAACGGCATCAATACACAGGCTCAACACACTACATGCTTGTATGCATTACACAAAGTTAGCAACTCATTTGAAACACAAAAAGCAAACTTCTCATCATTTAAGACCAGCCGCACATTCTTCTTCTATTTGAAGACATCAGTCTAATTGATCAAATAAATCATAGCTACCTTATTAGTCTATCTCAAGCTAATTGCTCAAACAAATCTAAGCTAGCTTATCAAACCACCTCAAGCACATTCATCCTCATGATTCTTTCAGTATGATGCTTGATGGGTTCATTCCTTCTAGTCCATAAAGCCCACTAGAGAGAGAGGACTTGCCTGAACCGAGGAAGAGGCAGCCACCACTGCCGCGGTTGCCGAACTCAAGCTTGTAGAAGGTTAGGCGGCCTCAAAGATTCAGCTACTATTTCTGAAAAGATAAACAAAGACATGGACTGAATAAAACAGGGTAACACATAAAATTTCTCAGGAAACTACATAAGCTAGAACATTAGCACCAGCACTGCACACACATGGACATAAAGCCTAAATCTATCTGACACATTGATCTTGAACAGAACACAGATTACTGCACGGTTTTAACTCAAGAGAAGACATAGTTTATTTGCTACAACCATGTAGATGGCCACATGACACC
The DNA here is from genome assembly GCA_963921465.1 of Triticum timopheevii. Classification (NCBI taxonomy): domain Eukaryota; kingdom Viridiplantae; phylum Streptophyta; class Magnoliopsida; order Poales; family Poaceae; genus Triticum; species Triticum timopheevii. Next base: position 14,289,344 of record OY997272.1, on the reverse strand, counting down.
CCACAAGCCAACCCCTACACAGAAATTACCAAGGTCGGAATAACAGCACAGCGTTGGCACGATGGCCGGGCACCACACAACATGGTGTCTAGGGAGGAGACCAAACAGTTGCCTGAACCTCGGTCGAAGGAGAGACGTTTGGAACCTTTTTAGGGTACCCTCCGACCCTCCTTAGTTCAATCAAATGAACTAAAATTTCATAAATAATGCAAATTCTGAAAAGTTAGTCCATTTAGTTGAACTAAGGAGGGCGGGAGGGTACCCTCAAGGTTCCAAATTTGCATCCCTAAGAAAAATATGTATTCACATTTTGTCCAGCAACGTAACAAAATAAGAAAAACAAACCAAATCATATAGTTTGCTCCATAATAGAGAAATGCAGCATTTTGACTGGAGTATGAAGAAGAACATCTTGGGGTCCAAGGTGATAATAATCTAGCCATGGAAAGTTCTCCATATCTCACACGTGCAACTGGATATGTTTCAGAAACATGTAGGTACTACTTCCTTAGCAAAACATAGTATCAAAACGGGTTCTACCAGTGCGCCGCTAATTCAACATACACAACTGACGGCGGTTGAGACATAATATGTTTTTGTGATTGAGACGAGCAAAAACTCACATGGGGCATAGGGTTAAATTGATTGGTGCAACTAATCGACTTGAGATTCTGTGACTGAGATGACAAGCAAGCATACACACAAAGGACTTGACAGTCAAGTCTGACAAGCAAAGATAAGTTCTACTCCCTCTGTTTGAAAAAGCTCGTTCCTCAAATGAATGTATCTAGCACTAATTTCGTGCTAGATACATCCATTTGAGAGGCAAGCTTTTTCGGACGGAGGGAGTACTTTGCTGACAAATGAGAGAAGTGAAACCATACACTTAGCTGTCCTTCCAAACAGTTAGCAACATTGAATCACTCTTGCGCTAGATAAGGTACCAAATAATTATAGCACATGACACAACAATGATAACATTATGTGCTTTGTAAGATAATAAGGGACTAGAGGAACCAAAAACACACAAAAAGGCGGCAAGTAGTCTTCGAGAACCTGCAGCAGATCACTACAAAATCCTTTCACTGGACCACTTACAGCTATGCTTTGCCATCAAATCTTGCAATGAAGTGTGTTTCTAAAAACAAAATCCTTTCTTTTGACCACTTACTGCAGCAGATCACCCTCTGTTTCTAAAACAAGACGTTTTTGCCATTCGAATTAAACTACCAAAACATCTTATATTTAGGAACGGGGGTAGTAATAAACAAACGGGGCTATGATGCTAGGTATCAAGCGTGTACTAAAAAAATTCTTTTCAAAAAGGGGTGTAAGCAGAATTATCAAGTTGAGCCAGTCAAAGGTATTGAGCAATCTGAGACTGTACACACACATGCAACTTGTACACCATATTAATCGGTACGAGAATCATCAAGAACCTCATAGCAAGAACAAGTAGAGCAATAAACAGAAGCAGATCTGGCAGAACAAAAAAAGTGGAAGACATATGGCAGTATGCATTATCTGCAACTGAAGATATCCTTGTAAAATCTCAATTAGGTACTGTTAACGACCACCTCAAGTTTACTTGAGTGACGAAAACAATAAACTGCACTTTTAACATGTACAATATCGATCAAAAGTGAACTTTGTTGTATAGAACAAAGAAGGGAAAAGTAGCATCCATCCATAATAAAACTATAACTATAGAAACCATAATGATAACATGATTGTACCTCCTCTGGTTTGTACCTCTTCTGATGGGATAATGATAACATGAGTCAACCATGATCCTATGGAGTCAAGAAATTTTTTCCTGAAAAGAAACCCGATGAAGCATGTCGGTGAATGACTGAAGGTTGAATCCAGCGCATAGAAGAGTGTTCTGACATAGGCATGATCCGATGACTAGCTAGCAACGGATGTGTTACCTGCAATAAGCCAATGCCGGCTGGGATCAACGTTCTCTGCACAAGAGCAGCCACCCCAACCATGGTGACGGCACGAAAGAAGTAGGGCCGTGCTCCTCCGCTTAAGCTTCATCTTGTGCTCTGGGCTGCAACGGACGCAACGACGGAGTCAAATCACTAGCACAAGTGCCAAATCGTGAATAAATCAATCACTTGTCATAATTAACTTCCAGTCCCAGTTATTTTTCATTCTCAAGTTTGATTAGCACAAACAGAATGTTAATTATGTATAGAAGGTCACTTTTAATTACTGACTGTGGATCTGGGCGCTGCCTCGCCTTGCCCCCCGATCCGATCCGATCCGATCCCTTCCATTCCATTCCCTTATTTGGGAAGGAGGGAGAGAAGGATTGAAGGAGAGGGTGGGGTCGCCGGTGTGGATGGGGGAGAGGTGGTCGCCGGCGAGGCTGGGGTTGGGGAAGAGGAGATCGGCGGGGGGCGAGACGAGGAAGACAAAGAGATAGAGATAGGACGAGCGCAAGAAAAAACATACTCCTAGTAGTCCTAGAAAGAAAGAAAGGAAGGCGTACGTGTCTGTCTACCCAGGAGGATGACCGACATCCTGCTGGAGCGTCAAGACCGACACGTCCGACTCATCAGCTGAACCATCCAGTCCTGGTTATAATCATCGTGGACGACAGCAAGTTTTTTCTTTTTGCGAAAAGTGAACGACACCAAGTTAGCAACAACACTGCATGCATTCATAAATCATAAGACACCTGTGGGCACGAACCCCATTAGATTTCCAAATTATAATATTTTGACCTTTGATCTGTCACATGCAAAAGAGAACATCTTAATTTTCATGTTCTTTCCACCTTCGTCTTGTGTGTCATTCTACATAATCAATCTAGAAATTTACCCGAGAGCATATGCAACCTGGAATCGCAATCAAAGATTTTTCGCACTAACCACGACCAAGAGAAGATCAAGCTACATGTAGCTGCTAAGATGGAACAAGCAGCTTCCGCGGCCGGCGTCGACACCGTGGCCGTTCCTCCTCGTCAAAGATAACCTCAACAGTGTGGTCATCCAAAAGCATTCCACTGAAAGCATCTAGAGCATCGTTCAGATTAGCATGCCTCGTCGACATGGTTATGAAACCATAACCACGGGAGCACCATGTCTTCTTGTGGTAGAGTACCTCTGCTCTAGACACTTTGCCGTGCTTGCTGAAAAGAACTTCCAGTTGAGAGCTATCCACCGTGAGAGGTAGATTACGCACTAACACCCTGAAACGAGGCTCGTTATGTCTGAATATGTGAGTAATACGTGTTGGATCAGTAAGCGGAGCTGGCTCTTGTTGTTGCTGCTTTCGTTCTGGAGCCTTCAACGACTTGGTGATATCCTGATCCAGCAAAAGCAATATTAACTTTCTTAGCACTCCATCAATTTGAGATTATTTATTTTTGTACGGAGGAAGTAGAATGCACAGATTAAATTCATATATGATGTATAGAAACCAGTGTGACTTCTGTAAGCATGCGCTCAGGAATTACGTAGATATGCGCGTGTCAATCTTAACCACTGATGAGATGTAGTACCTATCTATACGAGTACCCATATCTTTCTAGTATTACCTGATGCGGCCATAAAATTATATTCTAGTATTATCCAAAAAGATGAACTTGAGATGTTTTAGTAGCGCATACCTGAATTGGAGCAATAGCGGGTTGGGGGACGAGCCATGAGCACTTGCCTTCGTCCCATCCTTTTGGCAGCCGCTCCACGAACTCGGTCTTATCGTTCAGAAGATCGTACTTGTACATGCAAAACTGCTTATGGAGTCCGGATAACCAAGTGTAGTAGTTGAAGAAGACATACCCGCCTTTGATACCGAGTCGCGAGGCGTCTATGGCCAAGCTACTAGGTGACCCTAAAAACAGCACACGGTCAGCCAGACAACTATCGTCTTTTCTCACCCACATCATCTTCCCCGGCGTGGACGCCTCCTCCTCTAGGGCATGCACAAACACTGAGAGCGGACGAAATAGACCTATGCCTTCCAGGATTTTGGTATAAACTGACACCCATAGTAGCTCGCCACGGGACTCCACGATGTAGTTGTAGGAGGACATATGGTCGTTGCACGTCCTTGGGACTAGCACATCGCGGGCGACATTGACCTCTGGTGTGATGACGCAACAGAGGCTAGACCTCACTATGACAAGGATCTTCCCGCCATGGTATGCGGCGCAGAACTCACCGTGCTCACGGGGCTTGTCAAGGGTTCTTTCGACGAGCGTCCACTTTGTATCACCGGAACGTAGGAGTGCTGCCTTGAAGATGGCTCTGTTGCCATAGATGCCAACGCCATAGAGGATGTTATATAGTAGGATGGTACCATCGCCATAGAGGACACCTTCGCGATTGTCCTTGTCCCACTCGTCAAGGAAGTTATACGGGAAACAAGCCATTTGGGTGACTTCTCCCGTGAGGGGGTCATGAAAGCTAGGGCACAGGTGTTCGACCCTGAGGTACCGAACGGCTATGGCGTCCGCGTTGCACACCCAGATCCTTCGGGCCGTGAACGGCGGTCGTGGCCGCTCTGTGCGGTAGCTGGAATTGGAGAAGATGCATCTAAAGTAGATTGGGGTTGAGTCATCGTCGGGAACCGCGAGGAGCCACGGCAGCAACTGGTTCGTCGGTGTCCGAAACAGCGGCGCCTGCACGTCCCGCGAGTCACGCCATGGCTTGCACACGGCATGGAAGCGGACGAAGTCGGCAGCGTCGTGCAGCCGTCCGGTGATGTCACGGGCCACGTCCGGCGCCAGGCCCGTCCAACGCGTCCGCTCCATGGAGGCTGCCGGATGGAGATGGGAAAACGATGGGAGTCCTATTCGTTTGCGCCTGACGTTGACAATGATAAGGGGCCGATCACGAGCTGCTCAATTATCGACGGGTCATATTTGACGGTACATCCTTTAATTAATTCCATTCCAAGATTGGACAATGTACGTCCTCATAGAGGAAACTATATAACCATGCTCTTGAAAAAAAACATGGACATGGACAAGTTTCGGTTATTTCCAAATACAGAACAAGAAATATCCTAGTACTTGTATGATTTCAGGGAAATGATTCCCTTCAACCGACCGATCTTGTGCGAGCATCCTTCGCCTCTATGTGTGTCGCGAGCTAACCCCTCCATGTCCATGTTCTGTAACTGGACCATTGTTTCCGGAATTGGTTCTGCAACTAGTCCCTTGTCGCAAAGTGGCCAGGTGCTAGATTCTGCAACGGCCGGGACGAGAGAGGGGAAAATATATATTCTGCAACACGACTCATGTTGCAAAAAATATATACCGCAACATAACCTATGTTGCAAAAAAAACATAACATAACCTTTGTTGTAAATGTTTCCACAACAAGAATTATGTTGCAAAGAAGAGAAAAATGTTTGGCTGATCAATTTTAACAGATCTGCCGGCCGACCCATAGCTGCCCCCATGATCTTATTTCGGATTGTAAAACACCATACTTTTGTCTTCTCGTCCAAACATAAGTGATTTAGCCTTTCCGCGGCCTGGTTTTCACTTCTATCTCACAGCATTGGCACACTAATATAATTAAAATTTAGAAACTAAAAAAGCAGGAAACTGCTAATCAACGGCCAGCGCAGCAAGCTGTCAGACTTGACACAATCGATCAGCCAGATATCTTCCTCTACTTTGGTCAAGTCCTATAATGAGTGAAACCCTCAAGGTCAATAGAAATATGTTACTATTTTGTTTAGCATTATGATACTCCCTCCTTCCCAAAATATGAGGTGCCATTTGACTTTTCTGGTCTTTGTTGCACAAATTTGACTATGATTTTCAAGTATTGTATGTTCATAAAATCAGTATACAGACATATAAATTGAAATTATTTTGCAAGACAAATATGACAATGCCATTTATACATGTTCAATACATGAACTTTGATATACATTAGTGGTCAAAGTCATGCATCAAAGATTGTGCAAACTCAATCCTGCCTTATATTTTGGGAAGGAGGGAGTATGTTGGTACCCTAAACCATCTAAAAGATGTTCATCACTTCAAAATTAATACTCACGTGTGCTAAATAAAATATCGACATGAATTCTACTAATTATTTCAGCACCTAAAATTTCCACTAGATTATCTTCGAATATGTTTCAACTTATATGGAAAATGTTCATGTTTTTCAGTAAAGTGTTCGTGTAAGTCAAACAAATATTCATGAATGTTCAATATTTTTTTACATATACTAATAACTTGCAATAATAGATATGCTAAATCACTACAAGACATTCAAATTGAGCGTTTTCAACAAAATAAAAAATAAAAAATTTATAACCATGAATAGAGAACTTAATTTACTTGATTGTTTTTGCGACTTGACGTACAGGATTGTGTATTAGGACTACCAGAAAATATGGGGCAACATGAGAATTGAATAGAAAATGAAGAAATGGACAAAAATGAAAAGGCAAATAGATCTTAAAATGAAAAGAAAGTTGATTGTAGACTTGTCGTTTGCCAAACAAAAGTTACAACATTATGAGCTAGAATGGGACATCGTTATTGCTAAGAGAAAAAATCCCATACGACCGGGCCTCCCATTATCAAGACCAAATGTTGTGTGGATGACAAGGTGAGCTCCAGGGGATGTGCAACAGCACAACGCAAAGTTCATGTTGCCATGCAGTGTAGATGGAGCCAGCGGAAACATCAAAATAACTCGCAGTCATTGGCATGGTGGAGTCATCGCCTACAATTGAGGGTGACTAGGATGAGGGTAGTGGAGAGGTTGATGCAAATAAGGGCGTCAATGAAGAGGTTTCCATCGTGAAGCATCTTGGACACACTACCTACCCCACCGTTTTCCATTTCGATGGTTGTGATGTCTAGATTGGGGGTCGAGCTAGGTGAACGCCGTCAAGCCTTCGTCTTCCTTGGCTGGGCTTACGAGCGCCGTCAAGGCTTCGTCTTCCTTGGTTGGGTCTCGCAATCATGGCCCCTTGAATCTCTGCCCAACCCAACAGTTAGGGCCCAAGAAAGATCAACATTTATTGATGGCCTGTGTTTTACAAGGAAATAATATGTAGGCATGTGGTGATCTCGCACCTACATCAAGTGGCTCAGCAACACATGTAGATTGTGCTAGTGTTTTCACGTTGTGAAAGATTTGCCGACGCAGCGAAGCGTGATTTTTTTTAGTAGACGCCATATCGACATTTTAAGTGTCCACAGAAGTTATTTCTGATACTTGTTCATGTCATCATGTAGAAAGATATTTTGTGATAATTATATCTTATGTAAGAAAAAAATAGAAAAGAGTTCACATACGATGTTGTGGCGAGCTAGGCCATGCACAATTCGTTACCAAAAAAACATGCACCACTAAGCAACAGACCCTATGAATCTTTTTAGTAGACGCTAAGTCGACTTGTTCATGTCATCGCATATAAAGAGATTTTGCAAGAATCACATTTTTTTATAAAAATATAAAAGAGTTTTTTTTAGACAACATAAAAATATAAAAGAGTTGGGATTACGAGGTTGCAGCGAGCGAGTACGTGGCCCACTAAATATAAATGGACTCAGTGGAAACCCCAGAACATAATAGGCTTGATGATGATGCCATCCAGGCTTTTGGGCTAGGCTACTGGGGCCGAACTAACAATCGTTAGACAGACGTACACCACGGCCTCGAGCCCACTTGCTTCCAAGCCATGCCAACCCTTTGGCCCTCCAAAGCTGGAGTAATGGGAGCACGCTACCACGCCTGGCCGACCGGATGAATGAGGGGCGCGTGTATATGCTGGTGCGAGCAATGCTCAGTTAGCGGTATGGTATTATTATTAGGGAAACGTTACCTTCCAGCCGGTGGATGAGTCGCTCGTATCCACCGCCTCTATGGCCGTCTCATTTAATTTTAATCATACGACACGTAGCACTACGCAAGAAAGTTTAACAATTTCTGCAACATGCCACAAGTTTGTAACACAGGCGATATTGCAAACATAGGAAGCACCAACAAGTAGCTAACACGTACATAGCTTGATCGTTTTTTTCATATTTTTTTCTGCAACATCATCCTTGTTGCGAAAATCCTTTCACAACATCATCTATTTGCAGAAAGGTGAAAGAGAAAAAAAACAGTAACACTACCTCTGTTGCAAATATTTTTCTGCAGCATGACCTTTGTTGCACAAATAACACTTAAGAAAATAATGTGTCACGCTAATAAAAACACTAATGACTAAGAGACATTCAATTGTTTTTCTTCATTCGTCTTTGCAACATAATTTTTGTTGAGCAATATGATCTCTGTTGCTAAAAAATCTACAGACATTTCCGCAACACGATCTCTGTTACAAAAAATTCTGCAATATGATATTTCTGGTAAAAAAACCTCTACAAATGTTTCCGCAACACAATTTTTGTTGTAGAATATATTTTGTAACATAAAATCTATTGCAAAAAGATTCTATAGACGTTTCCGCAACATGATCTTTGTTGCAAAAGCTAAGATGCTCGCCAGCCGTTTGATGACACCAGATCTGGGGCTAGCGACCCGGCCGATCTTTTAAAAAGATCAGCTAGTGGACGTGTAGCACACCCCTTATTATTTGAGAATAATATTCATTATTCTGAGTTATTTAAAGATCAAGGACGTGTCCAGCGGCTTAAGAGCATCTGTAGCTGGACTAGACAAGCCCGGCCCTCAAACGTGCGTGGACGCGCACGGACGCGTTCGCGGATACGCGTTCACGGATAGTGACCTGGCCCTTCTCAAATCACGTCTTCCACATCCGTGCCTCTCATATCCGAATCCCTATATCCATACTATAGCATGCAACCTCGATCAAACTATCTCCGGACAAAGAGATTGCACAATAGTTCTCCAAAAGATCCACCAAAGTTCACACAAACGACTTTCAACTAAATACTACATCTAAAACTTGAAACTAAAATAAACTTCACCACTTCCGGGCCGGCCCTTCCCCTTCTGGTCGCCGGCGTAGCTGTACCCGTCGTCGGCTGGTGGAGGATCGTCTGATTCATCGGAGGAGGATCCATCGTCGTCGGAGGATGAGTCGATGATGACGAGGCCCTTCAGGCGCTGGACAGCCTGGTCCCACTGGCGCCTGAGCTTGGCCAGCCAAGCCACCTCCTTCGCCTTCTCCAACGCCTCCTGCGCGAACTGCTCGATGGCAAGCCGAAGAGCCTTGGCGTTCTTTCGCCGGAGCCGCCGAGCGTCCGTCTCCGCCGTCGTAAGTGACCGATGCTAGACCCACGCGAGGAGCCGCTGGTCCTCGTCGGGCTCCGCCAATAACTCACGCCGGCGACGGAAAGAGCTCTCCACAGCCCCCGTCTCCCTTGCCCGCTGCCTCTCACAGCGGACGACACGTGCCTCCGACTTTGGCGTGCTCGTCCGGGCCGGCGGGGGCAGGCACAAGCACCCAGCGCTGCCCACGAGGGGGAGCAGCAGCCGGTGGGGCGAGGGGACGGCGCGGGGAATCAGCAGCAGGCGGGGCGATGGGACAGCGCGTGAGAGGCGCCGATTTGCGCTGGCCGCCTGTTGGAGCCACCCATGGGCCAGGAGGGGTTAGTGCCGGCGTCCGAGATGCACTAACGTGGAAGCGCGGGCGGCTGCGGCGACGCTGCAGATTCGGAGCTGCACCGGGTGTCCACCTTGGACCTCTCCAAGGCAATGCGGAGGGCAAGCTCATACTCCGGATCCACCTCGTCGTCGGAGCGGTTTCCGGAGCTCAACATTGCGCCGGATTCGATCGGAATTGGTGAGGGGAGAGGAGAGGACGGAGCGAGAGAGTAGAGTGAGTGAGCGAGGGTTTCGGACCGACGATGCCGATGGGTTTTTTTGTGAGACATTCGTGGGGTCGGTGGTGGGCCAGGCATGTCAGGCGGGCACGCCCGGGCGTGCCCGGGCCACCCCATATCCGCATATTTGGGATGGATATGAGGGGTGTCGGTCAGTCCAGGCGTTTGAGGCCCGTTTGAGACGTCCGTCTGGATCGAAAAAACCTGACTGGGTAGTGACCGGGCAGCCCGCCCGGGCGTATGAGGCGGATTTGAGAGGTCCGGCTGTAGATGCTCTAACTGGTTCTTACGTCTCTGTCGTTCTTCTTCCAACATCGTGGAGACAAATGCGCCGGGCGTTGTTTCTTAGGCTCACCAAAACAATTTTCTGATCCACCAAAAGAAAAAGAAAAAGAACACTTTTTGATCACCATTCCTTTGAAAGAAGAAAAAAAAGGACACGGCAAAAAAGTGGCGCCTTGACATTAATTTCTAGCAATAGATTGCTCAGAACTGAGAAACCGTCTCTTTCAATAGTGCAAGCAGTTCAATGATATTCTTCATACCAAGATGTTCCCAGATTTCTTTCACGTGGGCACACTCAAACATTGCATGCTTAATGCTCTTACAATCCCTCTTGCACAACGGGCACTGCGAGCTATGTTGCATGTGCCTGTTAGCAAGGATCCGGCACATGGTAAGGCACCATACAACGTCCTCCAACTGTTGATTTTTATCTTTGCCGGAACCTGCAGTGGCCATAGTGATTTCCATATAGGACTCAAAGAGTTCTCTGATTCTCCCAAGTTTCTCACCATGTCGATGATTCCATTCCGAGTGATAGGATGATCTAACTGAGAAAATACCATTCCGATTAAAATGCCATGTGACAAAATCCTCCAACATACCCAACTCCAGTGGTATCCTCAAGATTCGGTTTGCATCAACAGGCCAAAAAATATCTCTAAATCTCTCTCTCTCTCTCTCTCTCTCTCTCTCTCTCTCTCTATCTCTCCCTCTCTCTCTCTCTCTCTCAATGCCATGCGTGGCCATGATTGATTCCTTACGTTTTACAATATATTAATTCCTTACCTTCTGCGGTACATTATTCTACCAACTGCTAAATACAAAGTGATGCGGGTCCACCTCGTCATTCTTTCAGAGATTGCGTCTTGTTTGAAGTAGGAAACCGCACAAAAATGTATTAAAAAGTGTTTTTAATTTTACAATTTGAATGTTCCATTATCTAGTACTTCGTGGCTCCCAATATGTTATGAGATTTGGTCATACATCTAGAAATATGAAGCAAAGCAGAATCCTCTCATAAATTGCAACTTGAAAAATTGAAATACACCCTCTTTTCTAAGTCTACGCATAACCTTGGACCCACGTACCAAAAGAAAAGAGTGTACTGTTAAATCTGGGCTAATTTGTCATTGGTTTTCCATGAATCGGGTGGCTAGTTAAGTTTTGCATACAAGTGATGGGCTATTGCTAGCTGGTTGCCTCAATTTTGTCCCACACGATGCATGTACTCCATTATCCAATTATATAGGTCTAATACGCTTTTCAAAATTGCCTTTGATCATTGATAAGATTAATAATATACCACATGCATGTTACATAAAGCGTACCATCAAATTTGTATTTTGAAAGGAGTTTCTAATGATGTAGTTTTTATATCAATACATCTCATATATTATCAAGCTTATCAACTGTAAAAAACAACCTCCAAATACATTTAGACCCTATATATTTAGATGGAGTGAGTACTCTCTCCACCCCACCCCCACCCCCTCCTTGGGTTGGGTAATTAAGATTAGCATGCGGTCAAATTCTAGGAGGGAGCACAATGAATGCAGCCACACTACCTTTGTTCTGATGGAAAGCCGCGGATTAGGGATAGAACAGGAACACACTAAGGAAAAAATGGACGCGCAAAACATTAGAGAAAAAGCCTAAAAATTCATACAGAAAGTAACAAAAATGGCTATTGATTGGGACAGGAATGTATCCACTTATACTAGCCCCCGGATGGTCCGATGCTCCTAATTTAGAAGATTCAAATTGGAACATTTCAGGAAGTTGTGAAAATAATCATAATTGTTCATAAGGTAATTTAAATCAAAATTTGAAACACAAGTGTCAAAACAAAAAAAGACTAATTCATCATGAATAGTGTTAAAATGTGAATAGTGTCATTTTTTCTTGAATTTTTCTTCTTTTTTGTTTCTCAATGTGTCTATGCATATATATATGGCCTAATGTGTTTTTCGAGACTAATTTTGACCACATGTTAGAGCAATAATATATGGCATGCAAGTTACACAAAGCATATATACCATCAAATTCACATATGAAAGGAGCTTCCAATGATATAATTTTCACATTATACATCATATATACTATTTTAACAAAAGTCAAAAGAAGTCTCAAAAACGCATTAGGCCCTCTATATATGTTGGAAATCATGTTGAAATGCTAAACCATGTCCATGCACTGAAGAACATAGATGAAAAAGAAAAGTTGGGAACATTTTATTAGAAAATTTCTATTACCATACAAAGATCTGACAGAACTCATGTCGATGATTGTGAAGAAATTCGAAGAAAGCTCGCAGGGAAGTTTGATAGGTTACAACTTCATAACGCACAAGGACAATGTGTGACATACTATCTCGCGGCTACAAGGGTGTGCCAAATCATAATTTACGGTCATGTTTACTTTTACTGCCGCTTTCCCTGAGGATTACAAGATATGTGTCTGGTCTTATTGAACTGTGGTTAGCAGAATACTTCATTCCACATCCACCAAAATGCAAACTAGAAGAAATAGCGCAAAAGTATGTAACCGAGTTGACTCAAAGAAGTTTGGCCCAAAGTTGTTGATGGAAGCATGCCCCATGGATAAATTCGGAGATTAAGGATACATGATATCTTACATGATTGGTGCATAGAAGAGGCCAGGCTCCTTTCACTTTGGATGTATGTATGTATTTGTTTCAATATAACTCATCATTTCAGGCTCTAGTCTTAGGTCTACATACACTAAAAAAATGATGCAGGTTAAACTGATGGATCATCATTCGATACAATTATATCACATCACTCTCTCTCCCTCGCTCCCTCTCTCTCTCTCACTCCCCCCCCCCCCCCCTCTCTCCCTCTCATGTGATCCCACAAACCTGCTTATTATTTTAGATGGTCATCAGAGAGGCAAAAACTAGACAAATGTTAATCACATTTAGCACGCAAAAACTAAATCATGTACCGACATTCAATACCAAATGCAAGAAACCCAGACAAAGTGTATTACCTACAAGACAATTGTTAGCAATAACCCTTGCAGCATTAGTGCTCCTTTAGTTATTATGCAAATTAGACAATCGAGCACGACATCAGTTGCGTGCCTGCACTGGTTTAGCTAGCAGGTCTAACTACTTCAAACAAGTTACACGCCTCCGTGGTATGTTTGTGGGATGGCATGAACATTTTTCCTCAATAAACAAATAAAGCACAAGAGAGAAAACAAAAAAGCTGCAGAAGCTTGAGCAGCGCAAAACGAATACATGATGTCACCTGGTACATCGTCCTCGGCAAGAGCAAAACGGTTTCTGCCTGCGTCTCAACCTCCATGTCTTGTAATATCATATACATCCCTACATCTCACAAAAGAAAACAGCCATTAGTTTCAATGGCACATGCCAAGATGTCATTAAAAAGGTGCTCTTATAGAGAAGAGAGATCAGACCAAACAATCACTCAACATTATCCTTCTAGTAGTTGACTGTGAGAAAAATATACTTCAGTCGTCTGCAGACACAAATTAGAAGGTGTGAAACAACAGCTGAAGAAGTCATGTATGTGAGAACAGAAGTGCACAACTGAAAAATCAAACATTACATCATATTGAAGTACAATAATAACGTTTTGTACCAACCCTTCTTTCCTAAATATTTGAGGAATTATTTTCCTACCTATCTCAATAATCCTGCGGTACATCATGAAGGTTGATAGCTGTGGATATTTCTTAAGTAAAACAATAGCTACCTCTGTGAAGAGAACTCTGATTCAGTGTCAATATACATAGCTTCACAGTTTAAGGACCAATGCTTGCTTCAAACAAAAATGCACTGTTTTCAAACCTTTCAATAAATGTAATACGTACTAAATGTAGAATAATACAATAAAATTATAAAGTAAGTGGCTTTAACTTGATATATCAATTTAGCATGGTACCTGGGACTCACTCCAAGGAAAAATCATGCATGATAATGTATTTTATTAGTACAAACAGAAATTTGGACTAACTAGCCTCCGCGGCAATCAGCCCCTAACAAACTCGTAATGCAGTGCAAGAAAACATAATTAGACAAGGTCCACTACTTCCACATCTCTGTTGTTGCATGTCATGTAGTTAAATTTGCAGAAATACATGAAACCTTACACTGCATACACACTATTAAGGTTCAATATTTGCTTCAACTGACTTCTATATGTATCAAGCACATGTCCTGCACATCGTTGTCCCATCATCATTGACAGGAAGGTACCTTTGCATCTCGCCCAATGCCCGGGTTTTCGTTGTGCTCTTGTTATGCGACTTCCTGCCCGCACCTCCACTTCCATGTCCAGTACATGCATCTATTCATCACCGGGTAAAAAATGCATCATTTTGAGTGACACCGATGAAATGATTTCATTAGAGAAGGTTAGATCAAGAGAGGGTGGGCTCTTACAAACAGACGGCAAACCAAACCAAGAAGTCTGACATTGTAGAAAACTGCCAGGCGGCAACCACAAGCATGGACTAGGTGCCGAACACAGGGTTGTGGCCACACGACTCACGCTCTACTAAGGGCCACCACACAATGCAAGCTTCAGACAAGAAAACAGTGTTCAAAACTTTCTGTTAAATGTAATATAGACTAAATGTATGTACAATACATAAGTTATTCAAGGTAAAGTGAGTGGCTTTAATTTGACATACCAACTTAGTATATTACTTGGGATTCACCCCTCTCTTACAGTTACTACCCACATCATGAGCTTGCAGACCATGTGACGTAACAATCATCATCTGAATGCACAAAAATAACAGACAGCAGAATTGTAGAATCAAACATTTAAACAAGAAAATGACTGCACGGGAAGCATATTACTTGTCCATAAGGCCTACTAGTTTCCTCCCAACAATGTCTTACTCAAATTAAGTAGAAAGAAAATGATATAATTGCACAAACCAACATATTCTTTGAGGATATCATCAAAGAGAAAGCAAACAACTAAATCCCAAATCAAATCGGCACCAACAAGATAGGATTGAGAAAAGAGCTAATAGATTTTGTCGATGCCTATTTAGAGGAAGTTTTAGAGTAGTGACATGACGACGGTGGAAGATCAGTGTGGCTAGTTATAAGAAGGACAAGACAACTCTTGACCCAGAAACATTAATCAAACACACAGAATCTCCTTGGCTGCAATCAAATGGTTGAAAAACATTACAGTACTTCTATTGTAAAAGAATATTATAAAAAAATTTAGTTGATAATGCGAAATAATTTTATACATGCTCGTGGGAGCACCACATGATGTAATATACTATTATGATTTATGCATGGCAGCACTACACCATAAGTTTATATGCAGAAGCTTTTACAAAATATTATGATAGAATTGTTAGTTTTCATCTTCTACAGGAGTCTGGATGTTTATATCTCCTACACATATATTTGGTGTGACGGTTCGCGTAGGCTGCATTCTTCCAGGAGGTTTGTGTGCGTGCGAGGCATACAAAACTAGTGTAGTTTCACCTACTAGCATGCATATTGCGAGGAGCCAACGTGACATGTTAAATGGTGAGGCATGCGAGATGGTCAAGAAAGGGCAACGACTGTAAGAGCTAGTAGACATTGAGATAGCTATGATGGGCGTCACCCGCAAAAAAAAAAAGCTATGATGGGCGAGTTATATGGTCAAGATAATAGCTGAGCATGATCTTCGGAGTTACTTGAGCATCATCACCAATACATAGTCGTGTGGATCTCTGAATGAAACAATGACATAATAGAGGCTGTGGAAGTAAGAGATGGCGTATGTGATTCAACTGCAACAAAGACAGCTCGTGTGAGCCCAAACCATTCAATCAAAATGTTATATGAATCGAAGCAAATAAAATAAGAACACTGAATAGCAAGTACTTAAAACCCAAAGAAGTATGAGTTGTATTATTAGACAAGAACATTGATCATGGCCTATTGGCTCAGTTATAAAATATACCGGGAAGATAATCACCTCACTGTTACAAATTTAACAGCAAGGCATGTGGCAATAAGAAAGCCGTTTTACCAATGAAAGGAAGCAACGATAGATGATGCATATATAATTTTTCCACTAACCTTTGCTTGCACTTGATTGACTGAAACTGACATCATCCTCGACACGAACATGTGTCCATCCATATCTGGTAACGCCAAGATTTTGACACTGTCAGAAGACTTCCTACCCGCATCACTGTCTCCTCGTCCATTAGAACCATCTGCATTACTGCGTCACCGGGTCAAACAAATACGCATCAGCTTTTGAGTGGTGCCATGCCAAGATTTCAATTATGGAAGTTAGATCGAGAAAGGGCGTGTAGCTCTTACATAGAGAGGGCAGATCAATCTGACAAGGAAGAAATTATGGACATGTAATAGGCGGTGGCCACATGTGCATGGCCGGGGTGCCGAAGATAGGGCCACCGCACATGTTCTGCCGGACATGAACATGGCATGGCGGACCGACGTTGCTGCGCACCCGGCCGCTTGCTCGACGATGGACCGTCTCACCGTTCCATGCTAGTCAGGCACAGCCTTTGGGTTCACGGTTACTCGACGTACGCGTAGTAGATGAAGCGATGGGTTGGATCGAGAGCGAGGGGGGCAGTCATTTATATAGAGAAGGTCGCGTCTGGCTTGGCGAGCCACGAGCGAGCGGGGATGCGGGGAGACGTCGGATCGGAGAGCGATCCACGTGAGGCACACGGGAGGAGGCGAGAGCCGATGGATCGCATCGGGTTGACGCGGAGCTTGCGGCAAGAACGGGAGCAATAACGAGGAGGAGGGGAAGGCGGCGTGTGCGTCAGGATTAAACGGCGAATGCGTTGGATTGGGAGAGAATTTAAGGAAGGTCTGGTTCCGAGGTGGGAGACGGCGTAATTAAAGGAGTCTGTTCATCATCCAGCTTGGAAAGCGCTACGGTGATTGATTCTCACGTGATTGATTGATGCCTTCACTTTCGCATGGGGAGTTGATTTCCCTCTCGGTACGTTTCTTAAGTTTCCTTCTCTCTGTGTCTATTTTGTGACAATGTTTGTTAGGTTTCCTTTTTTTATGATGATGTTTGTTAAGTTTCCAAATAAGTACTCCAGGTAGTTTCATACATTCGACTTTTGCCCTGATTATAGTTTATTTCCTAATCACTATATTGTGCACTAGATACTGAAAAATGGATGAGCCATGCACTAAAGAGATAGAGATAGGTACTGTGCGTCAGGTAAGAGAAGAAAGACACGAGAAATGAGATAGTTGTATATGACACAAGAAAGGTCTCCAAATAAGGAACCAGTGAGTGCTGATCGGAACAACCAGGCCGAGTATTCATTAAAGATGGCTCCCGGAGCACTGCAAGGCAACAAGGTGCTTGGATGATTTTACTTCACAAAGAAGCAAGTACCTATACAGGCAAGGTGCTTCAATTCCCACAATCTTTCCATGTTGATGAATATTCTACTGTGCCATGCCTGAAGCAGGCGGATATCATCCTCAGGCGCCATGATAAATTCATCAAAACAACATAGATTGTGGTATATTTATACAAGCACTAGTCCGTCCGTGTTGAATCAAAAACAAAAACGGCAAATCCATGTACAAGCAAGCACCAGCTACAAGCCTACAACCAAATCCAACACTACAGGTTTGTACATACATGATCATCTTTACCGACAAGACTCCTACACTAACAGGTTCCCACGCCTGACGGTACAAAACAAAAGGGCAAAACACCCAGCTCCATTGCTCAGCGACAACGACCAAGGGCTTTATATGTTGGTGATGAGGGCCTCAAAAAAAGTTGCTTCGTCTCAGCCAAGTGCTCCATAGAATCCTTCGTTGCTGCAGTAAAAAACATAACACTTTCAGTATGATGCCTAATGAGTTCATTCCTACTAGTATTCAGCTAAGAAACTAGATCTTGAATAGAACTAGGTAGGTGTCCAGTTCCAAGACTAACAAAAAACCAAACAAGCTTCAAGGATTATGTGCTCTAAAAAACCACATGTTGTTTACCTAGAGTTGTGCTTGAAAAAGAACAATCACAACAGCTTCAAGGAGTATATATCACGAAGGGACACATTACACACAAAGTAGTTCTGTCTCAACTACTATTCATGCAAACAAGAGGATCCACACTTCAAACGTGCGGGTGGGAATTTCACTCCAACTTTCCTGGACAGCCCAGATCACCACACTCCACTCAAGGTGGCCCTTAGCGTATAACTTCTTCTCGTCTTCCAGGTTTTTTCTTAACTTCCTCTCCTGTAACAATATTTCACAGAATCCAGTCAAGTCTCACTAATGAACTCAACACAAGTGAGAAGAGGTTCTTAAAAACGTCTACAAGATGTAGATAAACCAAGCATTGGTTGACACATTGCCAATTTGCTCTCAAGCAAACCAGACCAATAAATCATTGCCAGTCGAAATAAATATAAACCTGCTAAAACCACTAGCAGATTGCTCAAACATAAATCGCACGTCATACAGGCAGACCACAAGCTAAACATGAGATTCATGAAACGGCATCAATACACAGGCTCAACACACTACATGCTTGTATGCATTACACAAAGTTAGCAACTCATTTGAAACACAAAAAGCAAACTTCTCATCATTTAAGACCAGCCGCACATTCTTCTTCTATTTGAAGACATCAGTCTAATTGATCAAATAAATCATAGCTACCTTATTAGTCTATCTCAAGCTAATTGCTCAAACAAATCTAAGCTAGCTTATCAAACCACCTCAAGCACATTCATCCTCATTATTCTTTCAGTATGATGCTTGATGGGTTCATTCCTTCTAGTCCATAAAGCCCACTAGAGAGAGAGGACTTGCCTGAACCGAGGAAGAGGCAGCCACCACTGCCGCGGTTGCCGAACTCAAGCTTGTAGAAGGTTAGGCGGCCTCAAAGATTCAGCTACTATTTCTGAAAAGATAAACAAAGACATGGACTGAATAAAACAGGGTAACACATAAAATTTCTCAGGAAACTACATAAGCTAGAACATTAGCACCAGCACTGCACACACATGGACATAAAGCCTAAATCTATCTGACACATTGATCTTGAACAGAACACAGATTACTGCACGGTTTTAACTCAAGAGAAGACATAGTTTATTTGCTACAACCATGTAGATGGCCACATGACACCCCACAAGCCAACCCCTACACAGAAATTACCAAGGTCGGAATAACAGCACAGCGTTGGCATGATGGCCGGGCACCACACAACATGGTGTCTAGGGAGGAGACCAAACAGTTGCCTGAACCTCGGTCGAAGGAGAGACGTTTGGAACCTTTTTAGGGTACCCTCCGACCCTCCTTAGTTCAATCAAATGAACTAAAATTTCATAAATAATGCAAATTCTGAAAAGTTAGTCCATTTAGTTGAACTAAGGAGGGCGGGAGGGTACCCTCAAGGTTCCAAATTTGCATCCCTAAGAAAAATATGTATTCACATTTTGTCCAGCAACGTAACAAAATAAGAAAAACAAACCAAATCATATAGTTTGCTCCATAATAGAGAAATGCAGCATTTTGACTGGAGTATGAAGAAGAACATCTTGGGGTCCAAGGTGATAATAATCTAGCCATGGAAAGTTCTCCATATCTCACACGTGCAACTGGATATGTTTCAGAAACATGTAGGTACTACTTCCTTAGCAAAACATAGTATCAAAACGGGTTCTACCAGTGCGCCGCTAATTCAACATACACAACTGACGGCGGTTGAGACATAATATGTTTTTGTGATTGAGACGAGCAAAAACTCACATGGGGCATAGGGTTAAATTGATTGGTGCAACTAATCGACTTGAGATTCTGTGACTGAGATGACAAGCAAGCATACACACAAAGGACTTGACAGTCAAGTCTGACAAGCAAAGATAAGTTCTACTCCCTCTGTTTGAAAAAGCTCGTTCCTCAAATGAATGTATCTAGCACTAATTTCGTGCTAGATACATCCATTTGAGAGGCAAGCTTTTTCGGACGGAGGGAGTACTTTGCTGACAAATGAGAGAAGTGAAACCATACACTTAGCTGTCCTTCCAAACAGTTAGCAACATTGAATCACTCTTGCGCTAGATAAGGTACCAAATAATTATAGCACATGACACAACAATGATAACATTATGTGCTTTGTAAGATAATAAGGGACTAGAGGAACCAAAAACACACAAAAAGGCGGCAAGTAGTCTTCGAGAACCTGCAGCAGATCACTACAAAATCCTTTCACTGGACCACTTACAGCTATGCTTTGCCATCAAATCTTGCAATGAAGTGTGTTTCTAAAAACAAAATCCTTTCTTTTGACCACTTACTGCAGCAGATCACCCTCTGTTTCTAAAACAAGACGTTTTTGCCATTCGAATTAAACTACCAAAACATCTTATATTTAGGAATGGGGGTAGTAATAAACAAACGGGGCTATGATGCTAGGTATCAAGCGTGTACTAAAAAAATTCTTTTCAAAAAGGGGTGTAAGCAGAATTATCAAGTTGAGCCAGTCAAAGGTATTGAGCAATCTGAGACTGTACACACACATGCAACTTGTACACCATATTAATCGGTACGAGAATCATCAAGAACCTCATAGCAAGAACAAGTAGAGCAATAAACAGAAGCAGATCTGGCAGAACAAAAAAAGTGGAAGACATATGGCAGTATGCATTATCTGCAACTGAAGATATCCTTGTAAAATCTCAATTAGGTACTGTTAACGACCACCTCAAGTTTACTTGAGTGACGAAAACAATAAACTGCACTTTTAACATGTACAATATCGATCAAAAGTGAACTTTGTTGTATAGAACAAAGAAGGGAAAAGTAGCATCCATCCATAATAAAACTATAACTATAGAAACCATAATGATAACATGATTGTACCTCCTCTGGTTTGTACCTCTTCTGATGGGATAATGATAACATGAGTCAACCATGATCCTATGGGGTCAAGAAATTTTTTCCTGAAAAGAAACCCGATGAAGCATGTCGGTGAATGACTGAAGGTTGAATCCAGCGCATAGAAGAGTGTTCTGACATAGGCATGATCCGATGACTAGCTAGCAACGGATGTGTTACCTGCAATAAGCCAATGCCGGCTGGGATCAACGTTCTCTGCACAAGAGCAGCCACCCCAACCATGGTGACGGCACGAAAGAAGTAGGGCCGTGCTCCTCCGCTTAAGCTTCATCTTGTGCTCTGGGCTGCAACGGACGCAACGACGGAGTCAAATCACTAGCACAAGTGCCAAATCGTGAATAAATCAATCACTTGTCATAATTAACTTCCAGTCCCAGTTATTTTTCATTCTCAAGTTTGATTAGCACAAACAGAATGTTAACTATGTATAGAAGGTCACTTTTAATTACTGACTGCGGATCTGGGCGCTGCCTCGCCTTGCCCCCCGATCCGATCCGATCCGATCCCTTCCATTCCATTCCCTTATTTGGGAAGGAGGGAGAGAAGGATTGAAGGAGAGGGTGGGGTCGCCGGTGTGGATGGGGGAGAGGTGGTCGCCGGCGAGGCTGGGGTTGGGGAAGAGGAGATCGGCGGGGGGCGAGAGGAGGAAGACAAAGAGATAGAGATAGGACGAGCGCAAGAAAAAACATACTCCTAGTAGTCCTAGAAAGAAAGAAAGGAAGGCGTACGTGTCTGTCTACCCAGGAGGATGACCGACATCCTGCTGGAGCGTCAAGACCGACACGTCCGACTCATCAGCTGAACCATCCAGTCCTGGTTATAATCATCGTGGACGACAGCAAGTTTTTTCTTTTTGCGAAAAGTGAACGACACCAAGTTAGCAACAACACTGCATGCATTCATAAATCATAAGACACCTGTGGGCACGAACCCCAATAGATTTCCAAATTATAATATTTTGACATTTGATCTGTCACATGCAAAAGAGAACATCTTAATTTTCATGTTCTTTCCACCTTCGTCTTGTGTGTCATTCTACATAATCAATCTAGAAATTTACCCGAGAGCATATGCAACCTGGAATCGCAATCAAAGATTTTTCGCACTAACCACGACCAAGAGAAGATCAAGCTACATGTAGCTGCTAAGATGGAACAAGCAGCTTCCGCGGCCGGCGTCGACACCGTGGCCGTTCCTCCTCGTCAAAGATAACCTCAACAGTGTGCAGCGGCGGAGCTATGTTGTCAGCTGCAGGGGCCATGGCCCCCCCAGTCTTTGTACAAGTATATGGAGAAATTTTTTGAGGGAGGTTAGATTAGGGAAAATATAGTCTTTTGGCCCCCCCAATCATCCATATACTGTGTTTGGCCCCCCCAAAACATCTGGCCTAGCTCCGCCAGTGACAGTGTGGCCATCCAAAAGCATTCCACTGAAAGCATCTAGAGCATCGTTCAGATTAGCATGCCTCGTCGACATGGTTACGAAACCATAACCACGGGAGCACCATGTCTTCTTGTGGTAGAGTACCTCTGCTCTAGACACTTTGCCGTGCTTGCTGAAAAGAACTTCCAGTTGAGAGCTATCCACCGTGAGAGGTAGATTACGCACTAACACCCTGAAACGAGGCTCGTTATGTCTGAATATGTGAGTAATACGTGTTGGATCAGTAAGCGGAGCTGGCTCTTGTTGTTGCTGCTTTCGTTCTGGAGCCTTCAACGACTTGGTGATATCCTGATCCAGCAAAAGCAATATTAACTTTCTTAGCACTCCATCAATTTGAGATTATTTATTTTTGTACGGAGGAAGTAGATTGCACAGATTAAATTCATATATGATGTATAGAAACCAGTGTGACTTCTGTAAGCATGCGCTCAGGAATTACGTAGATATGCGCGTGTCAATCTTAACCACTGATGAGATGTAGTACCTATCTATACGAGTACCCATATCTTTCTAGTATTACCTGATGCGGCCATAAAATTATATTCTAGTATTATCCAAAAAGATGAACTTGAGATGTTTTAGTAGCGCATACCTGAATTGGAGCAATAGCGGGTTGGGGGACGAGCCATGAGCACTTGCCTTCGTCCCATCCTTTTGGCAGCCGCTCCACGAACTCGGTCTTATCGTTCAGAAGATCGTACTTGTACATGCAAAACTGCTTATGGAGTCCGGATAACCAAGTGTAGTAGTTGAAGAAGACATACCCGCCTTTGATACCGAGTCGCGAGGCGTCTATGGCCAAGCTACTAGGTGACCCTAAAAATAGCACACGGTCAGCCAGACAACTATCGTCTTTTCTCACCCACATCATCTTCCCCGGCGTGGACGCCTCCTCCTCTAGGGCATGCACAAACACTGAGAGCGGACGAAATAGACCTATGCCTTCCAGGATTTTGGAATAAACTGACACCCATAGTAGCTCGCCGCGGGACTCCACGATGTAGTTGTAGGAGGACATATGGTCGTTGCACGTCCTTGGGACTAGCACATCGCGGGCGACATTGATCTCTGGTGTGATGACGCCACAGAGGCTAGACCTCACTATGGCAAGGATCTTCCCGCCATGGTATGCGGCGCAGAACTCACCGTGCTCACGGGGCTTGTCAAGGGTTCTTTCGACGAGCGTCCACTTTGTATCACCGGAACGTAGGAGTGCTGCCTTGAAGATGGCTCTGTTGCCATAGATGCCAACGCCATAGAGGATGTTATATAGTAGGATGGTACCATCGCCATAGAGGACACCTTCGCGATTGTCCTTGTCCCACTCGTCAAGCAAGTTATACGGGAAACAAGCCATTTGGGTGACTTCTCCCGTGAGGGGGTCATGAAGGCTAGGGCACAGGTGTTCGACCCTGAGGTACCGAACGGCTGTGGCGTCCGCGTTGCACACCCAGATCCTTCGGGCCGTGAACGGCGGTCGTGGCCGCTCTGTGCGGTAGCGGGAATTGGAGAAGATGCATCTAAAGTAGATTGGGGTTGAGTCATCGTCGGGAACCGCGAGGAGCCACGGCAGCAACTGGTTCGTCGGTGTCCGAAACAGCGGCGGCTGCACGTCCCGCGAGTCACGCCATGGCTTGCACACGGCATGGAAGCGGACGAAGTCGGCAGCGTCGTGCAGCCGTCCGGTGATGTCACGGGCCACGTCCGGCGCCAGGCCCGTCCAACGCGTCCGCTCCATGGCGGCTGCCGGATGGAGATGGGAAAACGATGGGAGTCCTATTCGTTTGCGCCTGACGTTGACAATGATAAGGGGCCGATCACGAGCTGCTCAATTATCGACGGGTCATATTTGACGGTACATCCTTTAATTAATTCCATTCCAAGATTGGACAATGTACGTCCTCATAGAGGAAACTATATAACCATGCTCTTGAAAAAAAACATGGACATGGACAAGTTTCAGTTATTTCCAAATACAGAACAAGAAATATCCTAGTACTTGTATGATTTCAGGGAAATGATTCCCTTCAACCGACCGATCTTGTGCGAGCATCCTTCGCCTCTATGTGTGTCGCGAGCTAACCCCTCCATGTCCATGTTCTGTAACTGGACCATTGTTTCCGGAATTGGTTCTGCAACTAGTCCCTTGTCGCAAAGTGGCCAGGTGCTAGATTCTGCAGCGGCCGGGACCAGAGAGGGGAAAATATATATTCTGCAACACGACTCATGTTGCAAAAAATATATACCGCAACATAACCTATGTTGCAAAAAAAACATAACATAACCTTTGTTGTAAATGTTTCCACAACAAGAATTATGTTGGAAAGAAGAGAAAAATGTTTGGCTGATCAATTTTAACAGATCTGCCGGCCGACCCATAGCTGCCCCCATGATCTTATTTCGGATTGTAAAACACCATACTTTTGTCTTCTCGTCCAAACATAAGTGATTTAGCCTTTCCGCGGCCTGGTTTTCACTTCTATCTCACAGCATTGGCACACTAATATAATTAAAATTTAGAAACTAAAAAAGCAGGAAACTGCTAATCATCGGCCAGCGCAGCAAGCTGTCAGACTTGACACAATCGATCAGCCAGATATCTTCCTCTACTTTGGTCAAGTCCTATAATGAGTGAAACCCTCAAGGTCAATAGAAATATGTTACTATTTTGTTTAGCATTATGATACTCCCTCCTTCCCAAAATATGAGGTGCCATTTGACTTTTCTGGTCTTTGTTGCACAAATTTGACTATGATTTTCAAGTATTGTATGTTCATAAAATCAGTATACAGACATATAAATTAAAATTATTTTGCAAGACAAATATGACAATGCCATTTATACATGTTCAATACATGAACTTTGATATACATTAGTGGTCAAAGTCATGCATCAAAGATTGTGCAAACTCAATCCTGCCATATATTTTGGGAAGGAGGGAGTATGTTGGTACCCTAAACCATCTAAAAGATGTTCATCACTTCAAAATTAATACTCACGTGTGCTAAATAAAATATCGACATGAATTCTACTAATTATTTCAGCACCTAAAATTTCCACTAGATTATCTTCGAATATGTTTCAACTTATATGGAAAATGTTCATGTTTTTCGGTAAAGTGTTCGTGTAAGTCAAACAAATATTCATGAATGTTCAATATTTTTTTACATATACTAATAACTTGCAATAATAGATATTCTAAATCACTACAAGACATTCAAATTGAGCGTTTTCAACGAAATAAAAAATAAAAAATTTATAACCATGAATAGAGAACTTAATTTACTTGATTGTTTTTGCGACTTGACGTACAGGATTGTGTATTAGGACTACCAGAAAATATGGGGCAACATGAGAATTGAATAGAAAATGAAGAAATGGACAAAAATGAAAAGGCAAATAGATCTTAAAATGAAAAGAAAGTTGATTGTAGACTTGTCATTTGCCAAACAAAAGTTACAACATTATGAGCTAGAATGGGACATCGTTATTGCTAAGAGAAAAAATCCCATACGACCGGGCCTCCCATTATCAAGACCAAATGTTGTGTGGATGACAAGGTGAGTTCCAGGGGATGTGCAACAGCACAACGCAAAGTTCATGTTGCCATGCAGTGTAGATGGAGCCAGCGGAAACATCAAAATAACTCGCAGTCATTGGCATGGTGGAGTCATCGCCTACAATTGAGGGTGACTAGGATGAGGGTAGTGGAGAGGTTGATGCAAATAAGGGCGTCAATGAAGAGGATTCCATCGTGAAGCATCTTGGACACACTACCTACCCCACCGTTTTCCATTTCGATGGTTGTGATGTCTAGATTGGGGGTCGAGCTAGGTGAACGCCGTCAAGCTTTCGTCTTCCTTGGCTGGGCTTACGAGCGCCGTCAAGGCTTCGTCTTCCTTGGTTGGGTCTCGCAATCATGGCCCCTTGAATCTCTGCCCAACCCAACAGTTAGGGACCAAGAAAGATCAACATTTATTGATGGCCTGTGTTTTACAAGGAAATAATATGTAGGCATGTGGTGATCTCGCACCTACATCAAGTGGCTCAGCAACACATGTAGATTGTGCTAGTGTTTTCACGTTGTGAAAGATTTGCCGACGCAGCGAAGCGTGATTTTTTTTAGTAGACGCCATATCGACATTTTAAGTGTCCACAGAAGTTATTTCTGATACTTGTTCATGTCATCATGTAGAAAGATATTTTGTGATAATTATATCTTATGTAAGAAAAAAATAGAAAAGAGTTCACATACGATGTTGTGGCGAGCTAGGCCATGCACAATTCGTTACCAAAAAAACATGCACCACTAAGCAACAGACCCTATGAATCTTTTTAGTAGACGCTAAGTCGACTTGTTCATGTCATCGCATATAAAGAGATTTTGCAAGAATCACATTTTTTTATAAAAATATAAAAGAGTTTTTTTTAGACAACATAAATATATAAAAGAGTTGGGATTACGAGGTTGCAGCGAGCGAGTACATGGCCCACTAAATATAAATGGACTCAGTGGAAACCCCAGAACATAATAGGCTTGATGATGATGCCATCCAGGCTTTTGGGCTAGGCTACTGGGGCCGAACTAACAATCGTTAGACAGACGTACACCACGGCCTCGAGCCCACTTGCTTCCAAGCCATGCCAACCCTTTGGCCCTCCAAAGCTGGAGTAATGGGAGCACGCTACCACGCCTGGCCGACCGGATGAATGAGGGGCGCGTGTATATGCTGGTGCGAGCAATGCTCAGTTAGCGGTATGGTATTATTATTAGGGAAACGTTACCTTCCAGCCGGTGGATGATCGCTCGTATCCACCGCCTCTATGGCCGTCTCATTTAATTTTAATCATACGACACGTAGCGCTACGCAAGAAAGTTTAACAATTTCTGCAACATGCCACAAGTTTGTAACACAGGCGATATTGCAAACATAGGAAGCACCAACAAGTAGCTAACACGTACATAGCTTGATCGTTTTTTTCATATTTTTTTCTGCAACATCATCCTTGTTGCGAAAATCCTTTCACAACATCATCTATTTGCAGAAAGGTGAAAGAGAAAAAAAGCAGTAACACTACCTCTGTTGCAAATATTTTTCTGCAGCATGACCTTTGTTGCGCAAATAACACTTAAGAAAATAATGTGTCACGCTAATAAAAACACTAATGACTAAGAGACATTCAATTGTTTTTCTTCATTCGTCTTTGCAACATACTTTTTGTTGAGCAATATGATCTCTGTTGCTAAAAAATCTACAGACATTTCCGCAACACGATCTCTGTTACAAAAAATTCTGCAATATGATATTTCTGGTAAAAAAACCTCTACAAATGTTTCCGCAACACAATTTTTGTTGTAGAATATATTTTGTAACATAAAATCTATTGCAAAAAGATTCTATAGACGTTTCCGCAACATGATCTTTGTTGCAAAAGCTAAGATGCTCGCCAGCCGTTTGATGACACCAGATCTGGGGCTAGCGACCCGGCCGATCTTTTAAAAAGATCAGCTAGTGGACGTGTAGCACACCCCTTATTATTTGAGAATAATATTCATTATTCTGAGTTATTTAAAGATCAAGGACGTGTCCAGCGGCTTAAGAGCATCTGTAGCTGGACTAGACAAGCCCGGCCCTCAAACGTGCGTGGACGCGCACGGACGCGTTCGCGGATACGCGTTCACGGATAGTGACCTGGCCCTTCTCAAATCACGTCTTCCACATCCGTGCCTCTCATATCCGAATCCCTATATCCATACTATAGCATGCAACCTCGATCAAACTATCTCCGGACAAAGAGATTGCACAATAGTTCTCCAAAAGATCCACCAAAGTTCACACAAACGACTTTCAACTAAATACTACATCTAAAACTTGAAACTAAAATCAACTTCACCACTTCCGGGCCGGCCCTTCCCCTTCTGGTCGCCGGCGTAGCTGTACCCGTCGTCGGCTGGTGGAGGATCGTCTGATTCATCGGAGGAGGATCCATCGTCGTCGGAGGATGAGTCGATGATGACGAGGCCCTTCAGGCGCTGGACAGCCTGGTCCCACTGCCGCCTGAGCTTGGCCAGCCAAGCCACCTCCTTCGCCTTCTCCAACGCCTCCTGCGCGAACTGCTCGATGGCAAGCCGAAGAGCCTTGGCGTTCTTTCGCCGGAGCCGCCGAGCGTCCGTCTCCGCCGTCGTAAGTGACCGATGCTAGACCCACGCGAGGAGCCGCTGGTCCTCGTCGGGCTCCGCCAGTAACTCACGCCGGCGACGGAAAGAGCTCTCCACAGCCCCCGTCTCTCTTGCCCGCTGCCTCTCACAGCGGACGACACGTGCCTCCGACTTTGGCGTGCTCGTCCGGGCCGGCGGGGGCAGGCACAAGCACCCAGCGCTGCCCACGAGGGGGAGCAGCAGCCCGTGGGGCGAGGGGACGGCGCGGGGAATCAGCAGCAGGCGGGGCGATGGGACAGCGCGTGAGAGGCGCCGATTTGCGCTGGCCGCCTGTTGGAGCCGCCCATGGGCCAGGAGGGGTCAGTGCCGGCGTCCGAGATGCACTGACGTGGAAGCGCGGGCGGCTGCAGCGACGCTGCAGATTCGGAGCTGCACCGGGTGTCCACCTTGGACCTCTCCAAGGCAATGCGGAGGGCAAGCTCATACTCCGGATCCACCTCGTCGTCGGAGCGGTTTCCGGAGCTCAACATTGCGCCGGATTCGATCGGAATTGGTGAGGGGAGAGGAGAGCACGGAGCGAGAGAGTAGAGTGAGTGAGCGAGGGTTTCGGACCGACGATGCCGATGGGTTTTTTTGTGAGACATTCGTGGGGTCGGTGGTGGGCCAGGCATGTCAGGCGGGCACGCCCGGGCGTGCCCGGGCCACCCCATATCCGCATATTTGGGATGGATTTGAGGGGTGTCGGTCAGTCCAGGCGTTTAAGGCCCGTTTGAGACGTCCGTCTGGATCGAAAAAACCTGACTGGGTAGTGACCGGGCAGCCCGCCCGGGCGTATGAGGCGGATTTGAGAGGTCCGGCTGTAGATGCTCTAACTGGTGCTTACGTCTCTGTCGTTCTTCTTCCAACATCGTGGAGACAAATGGGCCGGGCGTTGTTTCTTAGGCTCACCAAAACAATTTTCTGATCCACCAAAAGAAAAAGAAAAAGAACACTTTTTGATCACCATTCCTTTGAAAGAAGAAAAAAAAAGGACACGGCAAAAAAGTGGCGCCTTGACATTAATTTCTAGCAATAGATTGCTCAGAACTGAGGAACCGTCTCTTTCAATAGTGCAAGCAGTTCAATGATATTCTTCATACCAAGATGTTCCCAGATTTCTTTCACGTGGGCACACTCAAACATTGCATGCTTAATGCTCTTACAATCCCTCTTGCACAACGGGCACTGCGAGCTATGTTGCATGTGCCTGTTAGCAAGGATCTGGCACATGGTAAGGCACCATACAACGTCCTCCAACTGTTGATTTTTATCTTTGCCGGAACCTGCAGTGGCCATAGTGATTTCCATATAGGACTCAAAGAGTTCTCTGATTCTCCCAAGTTTCTCACCATGTCGATGATTCCATTCCGAGTGATAGGATGATCTAACTGAGAAAATACCATTCCGATTAAAATGCCATGTGACAAAATCCTCCAACATACCCAACTCCAGTGGTATCCTCAAGATTCGGTTTGCATCAACAGGCCAAAAAATATCTCTAAAAATCTCTCTCTCTCTCTCTCTATCTCTCTATCTCTCTCTCTCTCTCTCTCTCTCTCTCTCTAAAAAATATCTCTAAAAATCTCTCTCTCTCTCTCTCTCTCTATCTCTCTATCTCTCTCTCTCTCTCTCTCTCTCTCTCTCTCTCTCTCTCTCAGTGCCATGCGTGGCCATGATTGATTCCTTACGTTTTACAATATGTTAATTCCTTACCTTCTGCGGTACATTATTCTACCAAGTGCTAAATTCAAAGTGATGCGGGTCCACCTCGTCATTCTTTCAGAGATTGCGTCTTGTTTGAAGTAGGAAACCGCACAAAAATGTATTAAAAAGTGTTTTTAATTTTACAATTTGAATGTTCCATTATCTAGTACTTCGTGGCTCCCAATATGTTATGAGATTTGGTCATACATCTAGAAATATGAAGCAAAGCAGAATCTTCTCATAAATTGCAACTTGAAAAATTGTACTACACCCTATTTTCTAAGTCTACGCATAACCTTGGACCCACGTACCAAAAGAAAAGAGTGTACTGTTCAATCTGGGCTAATTTGTCATTGGTTTTCCATGAATCGGGTGGCTAGTTGAGTTTTGCATACAAGTGATGGGCTATTGCTAGCTGGTTGCCTCAATTCTGTCCCACACGATGCATGTACTCCATTATCCAATTATATAGGTCTAATACGCTTTTCAAAATTGCCTTTGATCATTGATAAGATTAATAATATACCACATGCATGTTACATAAAGCGTACCATCAAATTTGTATTTTGAAAGGAGTTTCTAATGATGTAGTTTTTATATCAATACATCTCATATATTATCAAGCTTATCAACTGTAAAAAAACAACCTCCAAATACATTTAGACCCTATATATTTAGATGGAGTGAGTACTCTCTCCACCCCACCCCCACCCCCTCCTTGGGTTGGGTAATTAAGATTAGCATGCGGTCAAATTCTAGGAGGGAGCACAATTAATGCAGCCACACTACCTTTGTTCTGATGGAAAGCCGCGGATTAGGGATAGAACAGGAACACACTAAGGAAAAAATGGACGCGCAAAACATTAGAGAAAAAGCCTAAAAATTCATACAGAAAGTAACAAAAATGGCTATTGATTGGGACAGGAATGTATCCACTTATACTAGCCCCCGGATGGTCCGATGCTCCTAATTTAGAAGATTCAAATTGGAACATTTCAGGAAGTTGTGAAAATAATCATAATTGTTCATAAGGTAATTTAAATCAAAATTTGAAACACAAGTGTCAAAACAAAAAAGACTAATTCATCATGAATAGTGTTAAAATGTGAATAGTGTCATTTTTTCTTGAATTTTTCTTCTTTTTTGTTTCTCAATGTGTCTATGCATATATATATGGCCTAATGTGTTTTTCGAGACTAATTTTGACCACATGTTAGAGCAATAATATATGGCATGCAAGTTACACAAAGCATATATACCATCAAATTCACATATGAAAGGAGCTTCCAATGATATAATTTTCACATTATACATCATATATACTATTTTAACAGAAGTCAAAAGAAGTCTCAAAAACGCATTAGGCCCTCTATATATGTTGGAAATCATGTTGAAATGCTAAACCATGTCCATGCACTGAAGAACATAGATGAAAAAGAAAAGCTGGGAACATTTTATTAGAAAATTTCTATTACCATACAAAGATCTGACAGAACTCATGTCGATGATTGTGAAGAAATTGGAAGAAAGCTCGCAGGGAAGTTTGATAGGTTACAACTTCATAACGCACAAGGACAATGTGTGACATACTATCTCGCGGCTACAAGGGTGTGCCAAATCATAATTTACGGTCATGTTTACTTTTACTGCCGCTTTCCCTGAGGATTACAAGATATGTGTCTGGTCTTATTGAACTGTGGTTAGCAGAATACTTCATTCCACATCCACCAAAATGCAAACTAGAAGAAATAGCGCAAAAGTATGTAACCGAGTTGACTCAAAGAAGTTTGGCCCAAAGTTGTTGATGGAAGCATGCCCCATGGATAAATTCGGAGATTAAGGATACATGATATCTTACATGATTGGTGCATAGAAGAGGCCAGGCTCCTTTCACTTTGGATGTATGTATGTATTTGTTTCAATATAACTCATCATTTCAGGCTCTAGTCTTAGGTCTACATACACTAAAAAAATGATGCAGGTTAAACTGATGGATCATCATTCGATACAATTATATCGCATCACTCTCTCTCCCTCGCTCCCTCTCTCTCTCTCACTCCCCCCCCCCCCCCCCCCCCTCTCCCTCTCATGTGATCCCACAAACCTGCTTATTATTTTAGATGGTCATCAGAGAGGCAAAAACTAGACAAATGTTAATCACATTTAGCACGCAAAAACTAAATCATGTACCGACATTCAATACCAAATGCAAGAAACCCAGACAAAGTGTATTACCTACAAGACAATTGTTAGCAATAACCCTTGCAGCATTAGTGCTCCTTTAGTTATTATGCAAATTAGACAATCGAGCACGACATCAGTTGCGTGCCTGCACTGGTTTAGCTAGCAGGTCTAACTACTTCAAACAAGTTACACGCCTCCGTGGTATGTTTGTGGGATGGCATGAACATTTTTCCTCAATAAACAAATAAAGCACAAGAGAGAAAACAAAAAAGCTGCAGAAGCTTGAGCAGCGCAAAACGAATACATGATGTCACCTGGTACATCGTCCTCGGCAAGAGCAAAACGGTTTCTGCCTGCGTCTCAACCTCCATGTCTTGTAATATCATATACATCCCTTCATCTCACAAAAGAAAACAGCCATTAGTTTCAATGGCACATGCCAAGATGTCATTAAAAAGGTGCTCTTATAGAGAAGAGAGATCAGACCAAACAATCACTCAACATTATCCTTCCAGTAGTTGACTGTGAGAAAAATATACTTCAGTCGTCTGCAGACACAAATTAGAAGGTGTGAAACAACAGCTGAAGAAGTCATGTATGTGAGAACAGAAGTGCACAACTGAAAAATCAAACATTACATCATATTGAAGTACAATAATAACGTTTTGTACCAACCCTTCTTTCCTAAATATTTGAGGAATTATTTTCCTACCTATCTCAATAATCCTGCGGTACATCATGAAGCTTGATAGTTGTGGATATTTCTTAAGTAAAACAATAGCTACCTCTGTGAAGAGAACTCTGATTCAGTGTCAATATACATAGCTTCACAGTTTAAGGACCAATGCTTGCTTCAAACAAAAATGCAGTGTGTTCAAACCTTTCAACAAATGTAATACGTACTAAATGTAGAATAATACAATAAAATTATAAAGTAAGTGGCTTTAACTTGATATATCAATTTAGCATGGTACCTAGGACTCACTCCAAGGAAAAATCATGCATGATAATGTATTTTATTAGTACAAACAGAAATTTGGACTAACTAGCCTCCGCGGCAATCAGCCCCTAACAAACTCGTAATGCAGTGCAAGAAAACATAATTAGACAAGGTCCACTACTTCCACATCTCTGTTGTTGCATGTCATGTAGTTAAATTTGCAGAAATACATGAAACCTTACACTGCATACACACTATTAAGGTTCAATATTTGCTTCAACTGACTTCTATATGTATCAAGCACATGTCCTGCACATCGTTGTCCCATCATCATTGACAGGAAGGTACCTTTGCATCTCGCCCAATGCCCGGGTTTTCGTTGTGCTCTTGTTATGCGACTTCCTGCCCGCACCTCCACTTCCATGTCCAGTACATGCATCTATTCATCACCGGGTAAAAAATGCATCATTTTGAGTGACACCGATGAAATGATTTCATTAGAGAAGGTTAGATCAAGAGAGGGTGGGCTCTTACAAACAGACGGCAAACCAAACCAAGAAGTCTGACATTGTAGAAAACTGCCAGGCGGCAACCACAAGCATGGACTAGGTGCCGAACACAGGGTTGTGGCCACACGACTCACGCTCTACTAAGGGCCACCACACAATGCAAGCTTCAGACAAGAAAACAGTGTTCAAAACTTTCTGTTAAATGTAATATAGACTAAATGTATGTACAATACATAAGTTATTCAAGGTAAAGTGAGTGGCTTTAATTTGACATACCAACTTAGTATATTACTTGGGATTCACCCCTCTCTTACAGTTACTACCCACATCATGAGCTTGCAGACCATGTGACGTAACAATCATCATCTGAATGCACAAAAATAACAGACAGCAGAATTGTAGAATCAAACATTTAAACAAGAAAATGACTGCACGGGAAGCATATTACTTGTCCATAAGGCCTACTAGTTTCCTCCCAACAATGTCTTACTCAAATTAAGTAGAAAGAAAATGATATAATTGCACAAACCAACATATTCTTTGAGGATATCATCAAAGAGAAAGCAAACAACTAAATCCCAAATCAAATCGGCACCAACAAGATAGGATTGAGAAAAGAGCTAATAGATTTCGTCGATGCCTATTTAGAGGAAGTTTTAGAGTAGTGACATGACGACGGTGGAAGATCAGTGTGGCTAGTTATAAGAAGGACAAGACAACTCTTGACCCAGAAACATTAATCAAACACACAGAATCTCCTTGGCTGCAATCAAATGGTTGAAAAACATTACAGTACTTCTATTGTAAAAGAATATTATAAAAAAATTTAGTTGATAATGCGAAATAATTTTATACATGCTCGTGGGAGCACCACATGATGTAATATACTATTATGATTTATGCATGGCAGCACTACACCATAAGTTTATATGCAGAAGCTTTTACAAAATATTATGATAGAATTGTTAGTTTTCATCTTCTACAGGAGTCTGGATGTTTATATCTCCTACACATATATTTGGTGTGACAGTTCGCGTAGGCTGCATTCTTCCAGGAGGTTTGTGTGCGTGCGAGGCATACAAAACTAGTGTAGTTTCACCTACTAGCATGCATATTGCGAGGAGCCAACGTGACATGTTAAATGGTGAGGCATGCGAGATGGTCAAGAAAGGGCAACGACTGTAAGAGCTAGTAGACATTGAGATAGCTATGATGGGCGTCACCCGCAAAAAAAAAAGCTATGATGGGCGAGTTATATGGTCAAGATAATAGCTGAGCATGATCTTCGGAGTTACTTGAGCATCATCACCAATACATAGTCGTGTGGATCTCTGAATGAAACAATGACATAATAGGGGCTGTGGAAGTAAGAGATGGCGTATGTGATTCAACTGCAACAAAGACAGCTCGTGTGAGCCCAAACCATTCAATCAAAATGTTATATGAATCGAAGCAAATAAAATAAGAACACTGAATAGCAAGTACTTAAAACCCAAAGAAGTATGAGTTGTATTATTAGACAAGAACATTGATCATGGCCTATTGGCTCAGTTATAAAATATACCGGGAAGATAATCACCTCACTGTTACAAATTTAACAGCAAGGCATGTGGCAATAAGAAAGCCGTTTTACCAATGAAAGGAAGCAACGATAGATGATGCATATATAATTTTTCCACTAACCTTTGCTTGCACTTGATTGACTGAAACTGACATCATCCTCGACACGAACATGTGTCCATCCATATCTGGTAACGCCGAGATTTTGACACTGTCAGAAGACTTCCTACCCGCATCACTGTCTCCTCGTCCATTAGAACCATCTGCATTACTGCGTCACCGGGTCAAACAAATACGCATCAGCTTTTGAGTGGTGCCATGCCAAGATTTCAATTATGGAAGTTAGATCGAGAAAGGGCGTGTAGCTCTTACATAGAGAGGGCAGATCAATCTGACAAGGAAGAAATTATGGACATGTAATAGGCGGTGGCCACATGTGCATGGCCGGGGTGCCGAAGATAGGGCCACCGCACATGTTCTGCCGGACATGAACATGGCATGGCGGACCGACGTTGCTGCGCACCCGGCCGCTTGCTCGACGATGGACCGTCTCACCGTTCCATGCTAGTCAGGCACAGCCTTTGGGTTCACGGTTACTCGACGTACGCGTAGTAGATGAAGCGATGGGTTGGATCGAGAGCGAGGGGGGCAGTCATTTATATAGAGAAGGTCGCGTCTGGCTTGGCGAGCCACGAGCGAGCGGGGATGCGGGGAGACGTCGGATCGGAGAGCGATCCACGTGAGGCACACGGGAGGAGGCGAGAGCCGATGGATCGCATCGGGTTGACGCGGAGCTTGCGGCAAGAACGGGAGCAATAACGAGGAGGAGGGGAAGGCGGCGTGTGCGTCGGGATTAAATGGCGAATGCGTTGGATTGGGAGAGAATTTAAGGAAGGTCTGGTTCCGAGGTGGGAGACGGCGTAATTAAAGGAGTCTGTTCATCATCCAGCTTGGAAAGCGCTACGGTGATTGATTCTCACGTGATTGATTGATGCCTTCACTTTCGCATGGGGAGTTGATTTCCCTCTCCGTACGTTTCTTAAGTTTCCTTCTCTCTGTGTCTATTTTGTGACAATGTTTGTTAGGTTTCCTTTTTTTATGATGATGTTTGTTAAGTTTCCAAATAAGTACTCCAGGTAGTTTCATACATTCGACTTTTGCCCTGATTATAGTTTATTTCCTAATCACTATATTGTGCACTAGATACTGAAAAATGGATGAGCCATGCACTAAAGAGATAGAGATAGGTACTGTGCGTCAGGTAAGAGAAGAAAGACATGAGAAATGAGATAGTTGTATATGACACAAGAAAGGTCTCCAAATAAGAAACCAGTGAGTGCTGATCGGAACAACCAGGCCGAGTATTCATTAAAGATGGCTCCCGGAGCACTGCAAGGCAACAAGGTGCTTGGATGATTTTACTTCACAAAGAAGCAAGTACCTATACAGGCAAGGTGCTTCAATTCCCACAATCTTTCCATGTTGATGAATATTCAACTGTGCCATGCCTGGAGCAGGCGGATATCATCCTCAGGCGCCATGATAAATTCATCAAAACAACATAGATTGTGGTATATTTATACAAGCACTTCCGTCCGTGTTGAATCAAAAACAAAAATGGCAAATCCATGTACAAGCAAGCACCAGCTACAAGCCTACAACCAAATCCAACACTACAGGTTTGTACATACATGATCATCTTTACCGACAAGACTCCTACACTAACAGGTTCCCACGCCTGACGGTACAAAACAAAAGGGCAAAACACCCAGCTCCATTGCTCAGTGACAACGACCAAGGGCTTTATATGTTGGTGATGAGGGCCTCAAAAAAAGTTGCTTCGTCTCAGCCAAGTGCTCCATAGAATCCTTCGTTGCTGCAGTAAAAAACATAACACTTTCAGTATGATGCCTAATGAGTTCATTCCTACTAGTATTCAGCTAAGAAACTAGATCTTGAATAGAACTAGGTAGGTGTCCAGTTCCAAGACTAACAAAAAACCAAACAAGCTTCAAGGATTATGTGCTCTAAAAAACCACATGTTGTTTACCTAGAGTTGTGCTTGAAAAAGAACAATCACAACAGCTTCAAGGAGTATATATCACGAAGGGACACATTACACACAAAGTAGTTCTGTCTCAACTACTATTCATGCAAACAAGAGGATCCACACTTCAAACGTGCGGGTGGGAATTTCACTCCAACTTTCCTGGACAGCCCAGATCACCACACTCCACTCAAGGTGGCCCTTAGCGTATAACTTCTTCTCGCCTTCCAGGTTTTTTCTTAACTTCCTCTCCTGTAACAATATTTCACAGAATCCAGTCAAGTCTCACTAATGAACTCAACACAAGTGAGAAGAGGTTCTTAAAAACGTCTACAAGATGTAGATAAACCAAGCATTGGTTGACACATTGCCAATTTGCTCTCAAGCAAACCAGACCAATAAATCATTGCCAGTCGAAATAAATATAAACCTGCTAAAACCACTAGCAGATTGCTCAAACATAAATCGCACGTCATACAGGCAGACCACAAGCTAAACATGAGATTCATGAAACGGCATCAATACACAGGCTCAACACACTACATGCTTGTATGCATTACACAAAGTTAGCAACTCATTTGAAACACAAAAAGCAAACTTCTCATCATTTAAGACCAGCCGCACATTCTTCTTCTATTTGAAGACATCAGTCTAATTGATCAAATAAATCATAGCTACCTTATTAGTCTATCTCAAGCTAATTGCTCAAACAAATCTAAGCTAGCTTATCAAACCACCTCAAGCACATTCATCCTCATTATTCTTTCAGTATGATGCTTGATGGGTTCATTCCTTCTAGTCCATAAAGCCCACTAGAGAGAGAGGACTTGCCTGAACCGAGGAAGAGGCAGCCACCACTGCCGCGGTTGCCGAACTCAAGCTTGTAGAAGGTTAGGCGGCCTCAAAGATTCAGCTACTATTTCTGAAAAGATAAACAAAGACATGGACTGAATAAAACAGGGTAACACATAAAATTTCTCAGGAAACTACATAAGCTAGAACATTAGCACCAGCACTGCACACACATGGACATAAAGCCTAAATCTATCTGACACATTGATCTTGAACAGAACACAGATTACTGCACGGTTTTAACTCAAGAGAAGACATAGTTTATTTGCTACAACCATGTAGATGGCCACATGACACCCCACAAGCCAACCCCTACACAGAAATTACCAAGGTCGGAATAACAGCACAGCGTTGGCACGATGGCCGGGCACCACACAACATGGTGTCTAGGGAGGAGACCAAACAGTTGCCTGAACCTCGGTCGAAGGAGAGACGTTTGGAACCTTTTTAGGGTACCCTCCGACCCTCCTTAGTTCAATCAAATGAACTAAAATTTCATAAATAATGCAAATTCTGAAAAGTTAGTCCATTTAGTTGAACTAAGGAGGGCGGGAGGGTACCCTCAAGGTTCCAAATTTGCATCCCTAAGAAAAATATGTATTCACATTTTGTCCAGCAACGTAACAAAATAAGAAAAACAAACCAAATCATATAGTTTGCTCCATAATAGAGAAATGCAGCATTTTGACTGGAGTATGAAGAAGAACATCTTGGGGTCCAAGGTGATAATAATCTAGCCATGGAAAGTTCTCCATATCTCACACGTGCAACTGGATATGTTTCAGAAACATGTAGGTACTACTTCCTTAGCAAAACATAGTATCAAAACGGGTTCTACCAGTGCGCCGCTAATTCAACATACACAACTGACGGCGGTTGAGACATAATATGTTTTTGTGATTGAGACGAGCAAAAACTCACATGGGGCATAGGGTTAAATTGATTGGTGCAACTAATCGACTTGAGATTCTGTGACTGAGATGACAAGCAAGCATACACACAAAGGACTTGACAGTCAAGTCTGACAAGCAAAGATAAGTTCTACTCCCTCTGTTTGAAAAAGCTCGTTCCTCAAATGAATGTATCTAGCACTAATTTCGTGCTAGATACATCCATTTGAGAGGCAAGCTTTTTCGGACGGAGGGAGTACTTTGCTGACAAATGAGAGAAGTGAAACCATACACTTAGCTGTCCTTCCAAACAGTTAGCAACATTGAATCACTCTTGCGCTAGATAAGGTACCAAATAATTATAGCACATGACACAACAATGATAACATTATGTGCTTTGTAAGATAATAAGGGACTAGAGGAACCAAAAACACACAAAAAGGCGGCAAGTAGTCTTCGAGAACCTGCAGCAGATCACTACAAAATCCTTTCACTGGACCACTTACAGCTATGCTTTGCCATCAAATCTTGCAATGAAGTGTGTTTCTAAAAATAAAATCCTTTCTTTTGACCACTTACTGCAGCAGATCACCCTCTGTTTCTAAAACAAGACGTTTTTGCCATTCGAATTAAACTACCAAAACATCTTATATTTAGGAACGGGGGTAGTAATAAACAAACGGGGCTATGATGCTAGGTATCAAGCGTGTACTAAAAAAATTCTTTTCAAAAAGGGGTGTAAGCAGAATTATCAAGTTGAGCCAGTCAAAGGTATTGAGCAATCTGAGACTGTACACACACATGCAACTTGTACACCATATTAATCGGTACGAGAATCATCAAGAACCTCATAGCAAGAACAAGTAGAGCAATAAACCGAAGCAGATCTGGCAGAACAAAAAAAGTGGAAGACATATGGCAGTATGCATTATCTGCAACTGAAGATATCCTTGTAAAATCTCAATTAGGTACTGTTAACGACCACCTCAAGTTTACTTGAGTGACGAAAACAATAAACTGCACTTTTAACATGTACAATATCGATCAAAAGTGAACTTTGTTGTATAGAACAAAGAAGGGAAAAGTAGCATCCATCCATAATAAAACTATAACTATAGAAACCATAATGATAACATGATTGTACCTCCTCTGGTTTGTACCTCTTCTGATGGGATAATGATAACATGAGTCAACCATGATCCTATGGAGTCAAGAAATTTTTTCCTGAAAAGAAACCCGATGAAGCATGTCGGTGAATGACTGAAGGTTGAATCCAGCGCATAGAAGAGTGTTCTGACATAGGCATGATCCGATGACTAGCTAGCAACGGATGTGTTACCTGCAATAAGCCAATGCCGGCTGGGATCAACGTTCTCTGCACAAGAGCAGCCACCCCAACCATGGTGACGGCACGAAAGAAGTAGGGCCGTGCTCCTCCGCTTAAGCTTCATCTTGTGCTCTGGGCTGCAACGGACGCAACGACGGAGTCAAATCACTAGCACAAGTGCCAAATCGTGAATAAATCAATCACTTGTCATAATTAACTTCCAGTCCCAGTTATTTTTCATTCTCAAGTTTGATTAGCACAAACAGAATGTTAATTATGTATAGAAGGTCACTTTTAATTACTGACTGCGGATCTGGGCGCTGCCTCGCCTTGCCCCCCGATCCGATCCGATCCGATCCCTTCCATTCCATTCCCTTATTTGGGAAGGAGGGAGAGAAGGATTGAAGGAGAGGGTGGGGTCGCCGGTGTGGATGGGGGAGAGGTGGTCGCCGGCGAGGCTGGGGTTGGGGAAGAGGAGATCGGCGGGGGGCGAGAGGAGGAAGACAAAGAGATAGAGATAGGACGAGCGCAAGAAAAAACATACTCCTAGTAGTCCTAGAAAGAAAGAAAGGAAGGCGTACGTGTCTGTCTACCCAGGAGGATGACCGACATCCTGCTGGAGCGTCAAGACCGACACGTCCGACTCATCAGCTGAACCATCCAGTCCTGGTTATAATCATCGTGGACGACAGCAAGTTTTTTCTTTTTGCGAAAAGTGAACGACACCAAGTTAGCAACAACACTGCATGCATTCATAAATCATAAGACACCTGTGGGCACGAACCCCATTAGATTTCCAAATTATAATATTTTGACCTTTGATCTGTCACATGCAAAAGAGAACATCTTAATTTTCATGTTCTTTCCACCTTCGTCTTGTGTGTCATTCTACATAATCAATCTAGAAATTTACCCGAGAGCATATGCAACCTGGAATCGCAATCAAAGATTTTTCGCACTAACCACGACCAAGAGAAGATCAAGCTACATGTAGCTGCTAAGATGGAACAAGCAGCTTCCGCGGCCGGCGTCGACACCGTGGCCGTTCCTCCTCGTCAAAGATAACCTCAACAGTGTGGCCATCCAAAAGCATTCCACTGAAAGCATCTAGAGCATCGTTCAGATTAGCATGCCTCGTCGACATGGTTACGAAACCATAACCACGGGAGCACCATGTCTTCTTGTGGTAGAGTACCTCTGCTCTAGACACTTTGCCGTGCTTGCTGAAAAGAACTTCCAGTTGAGAGCTATCCACCGTGAGAGGTAGATTACGCACTAACACCCTGAAACGAGGCTCGTTATGTCTGAATATGTGAGTAATACGTGTTGGATCAGTAAGCGGAGCTGGCTCTTGTTGTTGCTGCTTTCGTTCTGGAGCCTTCAACGACTTGGTGATATCCTGATCCAGCAAAAGCAATATTAACTTTCTTAGCACTCCATCAATTTGAGATTATTTATTTTTGGACGGAGGAAGTAGATTGCACAGATTAAATTCATATATGATGTCTAGAAACCAGTGTGACTTCTGTAAGCATGCGCTCAGGAATTACGTAGATATGCGCGTGTCAATCTTAACCACTGATGAGATGTAGTACCTATCTATACGAGTACCCATATCTTTCTAGTATTACCTGATGCGGCCATAAAATTATATTCTAGTATTATCCAAAAAGATGAACTTGAGATGTTTTAGTAGCGCATACCTGAATTGGAGCAATAGCGGGTTGGGGGACGAGCCATGAGCACTTGCCTTCGTCCCATCCTTTTGGCAGCCGCTCCACGAACTCGGTCTTATCGTTCAGAAGATCGTACTTGTACATGCAAAACTGCTTATGGAGTCCGGATAACCAAGTGTAGTAGTTGAAGAAGACATACCCGCCTTTGATACCGAGTCGCGAGGCGTCTATGGCCAAGCTACTAGGTGACCCTAAAAACAGCACACGGTCAGCCAGACAACTATCGTCTTTTCTCACCCACATCATCTTCCCCGGCGTGGACGCCTCCTCCTCTAGGGCATGCACAAACACTGAGAGCGGACGAAATAGACCTATGCCTTCCAGGATTTTGGTATAAACTGACACCCATAGTAGCTCGCCGCGGGACTCCACGATGTAGTTGTAGGAGGACATATGGTCGTTGCACGTCCTTGGGACTAGCACATCGCGGGCGACATTGACCTCTGGTGTGATGACGCGACAGAGGCTAGACCTCACTATGACAAGGATCTTCCCGCCATGGTATGCGGCGCAGAACTCACCGTGCTCACGGGGCTTGTCAAGGGTTCTTTCGACGAGTGTCCACTTTGTATCACCGGAACGTAGGAGTGCTGCCTTGAAGATGGCTCTGTTGCCATACATGCCAACGCCATAGAGGATGTTATATAGTAGGATGGTACCATCGCCATAGAGGACACCTTCGCGATTGTCCTTGTCCCACTCGTCAAGGAAGTTATACGGGAAACAAGCCATCTGGGTGACTTCTCCCGTGAGGGGGTCATGAAGGCTAGGGCACAGGTGTTCGACCCTGAGGTACCGAACGGCTGTGGCATCCGCGTTGCACACCCAGATCCTTCGGGCCGTGAACGGCGGTCGTGGCCGCTCTGTGCGGTAGCTGGAATTGGAGAAGATGCATCTAAAGTAGATTGGGGTTGAGTCATCGTCGGGAACCGCGAGGAGCCACGGCAGCAACTGGTTCGTCGGTGTCCGAAACAGCGGCGGCTGCACGTCCCGCGAGTCACGCCATGGCTTGCACACGGCATGGAAGCGGACGAAGTCGGCAGCGTCATGCAGCCGTCCGGTGATGTCACGGGCCACGTCCGGCGCCAGGCCCGTCCAACGCGTCCGCTCCATGGCGGCTGCCGGATGGAGATGGGAAAACGATGGGAGTCCTATTCGTTTGCGCCTGACGTTGACAATGATAAGGGGCCGATCACGAGCTGCTCAATTAT
Organism: Triticum timopheevii; assembly: GCA_963921465.1. Lineage (NCBI taxonomy): Eukaryota > Viridiplantae > Streptophyta > Magnoliopsida > Poales > Poaceae > Triticum > Triticum timopheevii. The sequence goes on along the minus strand of OY997272.1, from coordinate 14,245,734 downwards.
CGACGGGTCATATTTGACGGTACATCCTTTATTTAGTTCCATTCCAAGATTGGACAATGTACGTCCTCATAGAGGAAACTATATAACCATGCTCTTGAAAAAAAAAAATGGACATGGACAAGTTTCGGTTATTTCCAAATACAGAACAAGAAATATCCTAGTACTTGTATGATTTCAGGGAAATGATTCCCTTCAACCGACCGATCTTGTGCGAGCATCCTTCGCCTCTATGTGTGTCGCGAGCTAACCCCTCCATGTCCATGTTCTGTAACTGGACCATTGTTTCCGGAATTGGTTCTGCAACTAGTCCCTTGTCGCAAAGTGGCCAGGTGCTAGATTCTGCAGCGGCCGGGACCAGAGAGGGGAAAATATATATTCTGCAACACGACTCATGTTGCAAAAAATATATACCGCAACATAACCTATGTTGCAAAAAAAACATAACATAACCTTTGTTGTAAATGTTTCCACAACAAGAATTATGTTGCAAAGAAGAGAAAAATGTTTGGCTGATCAATTTTAACAGATCTGCCGGCCGACCCATAGCTGCCCCCATGATCTTATTTCTGATTGTAAAACACCATACTTTTGTCTTCTCGTCCAAACATAAGTGATTTAGCCTTTCCGCGGCCTGGTTTTCACTTCTATCTCACAGCATTGGCACACTAATATAATTAAAATTTAGAAACTAAAAAAGCAGGAAACTGCTAATCATCGGCCAGCGCAGCAAGCTGTCAGACTTGACACAATCGATCAGCCAGATATCTTCCTCTACTTTGGTCAAGTCCTATAATGAGTGAAACCCTCAAGGTCAATAGAAATATGTTACTATTTTGTTTAGCATTATGATACTCCCTCCTTCCCAAAATATGAGGTGCCATTTGACTTTTCTGGTCTTTGTTGCACAAATTTGACTATGATTTTCAAGTATTGTATGTTCATAAAATCAGTATACAGACATATAAATTAAAATTATTTTGCAAGACAAATATGACAATGCCATTTATACATGTTCAATACATGAACTTTGATATACATTAGTGGTCAAAGTCATGCATCAAAGATTGTGCAAACTCAATCCTGCCATATATTTTGGGAAGGAGGGAGTATGTTGGTACCCTAAACCATCTAAAAGATGTTCATCACTTCAAAATTAATACTCACGTGTGCTAAATAAAATATCGACATGAATTCTACTAATTATTTCAGCACCTAAAATTGCCACTAGATTATCTTCGAATATGTTTCAACTTATATGGAAAATGTTCATGTTTTTCAGTAAAGTGTTCGTGTAAGTCAAACAAATATTCATGAATGTTCAATATTTTTTACATATACTAATAACTTGCAAGAATAGATATGCTAAATCACTACAAGACATTCAAATTGAGCGTTTTCAACAAAATAAAAAATAAAAAATTTATAACCATGAATAGAGAACTTAATTTACTTGATTGTTTTTGCGACTTGACGTACAGGATTGTGTATTAGGACTACCAGAAAATATGGGGCAACATGAGAATTGAATAGAAAATGAAGAAATGGACAAAAATGAAAAGGCAAATAGATCTTAAAATGAAAAGAAAGTTGATTGTAGACTTGTCGTTTGCCAAACAAAAGTTACAACATTATGAGCTAGAATGGGACATCGTTATTTCTAAGAGAAAAAATCCCATATGACCGGGCCTCCCATTATCAAGACCAAATGTTGTGTGGATGACAAGGTGAGCTCCAGGGGATGTGCAACAGCACAACGCAAAGTTCATGTTGCCATGCAGTGTAGATGGAGCCAGCGGAAACATCAAAATAACTCGCAGTCATTGGCATGGTGGAGTCATCGCCTACAATTGAGGGTGACTAGGATGAGGGTAGTGGAGAGGTTGATGCAAATAAGGGCGTCAATGAAGAGGTTTCCATCGTGAAGCATCTTGGACACACTACCTACCCCACCGTTTTCCATTTCGATGGTTGTGATGTCTAGATTGGGGGTCGAGCTAGGTGAACGCCGTCAAGCCTTCGTCTTCCTTGGCTGGGCTTACGAGCGCCGTCAAGGCTTCGTCTTCCTTGGTTGGGTCTTCAATCATGGCCCCTTGAATCTCTGCCCAACCCAACAGTTAGGGCCCAAGAAAGATAAACATTTATTGATGGCCTGTGTTTTACAAGGAAATAATATGTAGGCACGTGGTGATCTCGCACCTACATCAAGTGGCTCAGCAACACATGTAGATTGTGCTAGTGTTTTCACGTTGTGAAAGATTTGCCGATGCAGCGAAGCGTGATTTTTTTTAGTAGACGCCATATCGACATTTTAAGTGTCCACAGAAGTTATTTCTGATACTTGTTCATGTCATCACGTAGAAAGATATTTTGTGATAATTATATCTTATGTAAGAAAAAAATAGAAAAGAGTTCACATACGATGTTGCGGCGAGCTAGGCCATGCACAATTCGTTACCAAAAAAACATGCACCACTAAGCAACAGACCCTATGAATCTTTTTAGTAGACGCTAAGTCGACTTGTTCATGTCATCGCATATAAAGAGATTTTGCAAGAATCACATTTTTTTATAAAAATATAAAAGAGTTTTTTTTCGACAACATAAAAATATAAAAGAGTTGGGATTACGAGGTTGCAGCGAGCGAGTCCATGGCCCACTAAATATAAATGGACTCAGTGGAAACCCCAGAACATAATAGGCTTGATGATGATGCCATCCAGGCTTTTGGGCTAGGCTACCGGGGCCGAACTAACAATCGTTAGACAGACGTACACCACGGCCTCGAGCCCACTTGCTTCCAAGCCATGCCAACCCTTTGGCCCTCCAAAGCTGGAGTAATGGGAGCACGCTACCACGCCTGGCCGACCGGATGAACGAGGGGCGCGTGTATATGCTGGTGCGAGCAATGCTCAGTTAGCGGTATGGTATTATTATTAGGGAAATGTTACCTTCCAGCCGGTGGATGAGTCGCTCGTATCCACCGCCTCTGTGGCCGTCTCATTTAATTTTAATCATACGACACGTAGCGCTACGCAAGAAAGTTTAACAATTTCTGCAACATGCCACAAGTTTGTAACACAGGCGATATTGCAAACATAGGAAGCACCAACAAGTAGCTAACACGTACATAGCTTGATCGTTTTTTTCATATTTTTTTCTGCAACATCATCCTTGTTGCGAATATCCTTTCACAACATCATCTATTTGCAGAAAGGTGAAAGACAAAAAAAACAGTAACACTACCTCTGTTGCAAATATTTTTCTGCAGCATGACCTTTGTTGCACAAATAACACTTAAGAAAATAATGTGTCACGCTAATAAAAACACTAATGACTAAGAGACATTCAATTTTTTTCTTCATTCGTCTTTGCAACATACTTTCTGTTGAGCAATATGATCTCTGTTGCTAAAAAATCTACAGACACTTCCGCAACACGATCTCTGTTACAAAAAATTCTGCAATATGATATTTCTGGTAAAAAAACCTCTACAAATGTTTCCGCAACACAATTTTTGTTGTAGAATATATTTTGTAACATAAAATCTGTTGCAAAAAGATTCTATAGACGTTTCCACAACATGATCTTTGTTGCAAAAGCTAAGATGCTCGCCAGCCGTTTGATGACACCAGATCTGGGGCTAGCGACCCGGCCGATCTTTTAAAAAGATCAGCTAGTGGACGTGTAGCACACCCCTTATTATTTGGGAATAATATTCATTATTCTAAGTTATTTAAAGATCAAGGACGTGTCTAGCGGCTTAAGAGCATCTGTAGCTGGACTAGACAAGCCCGGCCCTCAAACGTGCGTGGACGCGCACAGACGCGTTCGCGGATACGCGTTCGCGGATAGTGACCTGGCCCTTCGCAAATCACGTCTTCCACATCCGTGCCTCTCATATCCGAATCCCTATATCCATACTATAGCATGCAACCTCGATCAAACTATCTCCGGACAAAGAGATTGCACAATAGTTCTCCAAAAGATCCACCAAAGTTCACACAAACGACTTTCAACTAAATACTACATCTAAAACTTGAAACTAAAATCAACTTCACCACTTCCGGGCCGGCCCTTCCCCTTCTGGTCGCCGGCGTAGCTGTACCTGTCGTCGGCTGGTGGAGGATCGTCTGATTCATCGGAGGAGGATCCATCGTCATCGGAGGATGAGTCGATGATGACGAGGCCCTTCAGGCGCTGGACAGCCTGGTCCCACTGGCGCCTGAGCTTGGCCAGCCAAGCCACCTCCTTCGCCTTCTCCAACGCCTCCTGCGCGAACTGCTCGATGGCAAGCCGAAGAGCCTTGGCGTTCTTTCGCCGGAGCCGCCGAGCGTCCGTCTCCGCCGTCGTAAGTGACCGATGCTAGACCCACGCGAGGAGCCACTGGTCCTCGTCGGGCTCCGCCAGTAACTCACGCCGGCGACGGAAAGAGCTCTCCACAGCCCCCGTCTCCCTTGCCCGCTGCCTCTCACAGCAGACGACACGTGCCTCCGACTTTGGCGTGCTCGTCCGGGCCGGCGGGGGCTGGCACAAGCACCCAGCGCTGCCCACGAGGGGGAGCAGCAGCCGGTGGGGCGAGGGGACGGCGCGGGGAAGCAGCAGCTGGCGGGGCGATGGGACAGCGCGTGAGAGGCGCCGATTTGCGCTGGCCGCCTGTTGCAGCCGCCCATGGGCCAGGAGGGGTCAGTGCCGGCGTCCGAGATGCACTGACGTGGAAGCGCGGGCGGCTGCGGCGACGCTGCAGATTTGGAGCTGCACCGGGTATCCACCTTGGACCTCTCCAAGGCAATGCGGAGGGCAAGCTCATACTCCGGATCCACCTCGTCGTCGGAGCGGTTTCCGGAGCTCAACATTGCGCCGGATTCGATCGGAATTGGTGAGGGGAGAGGAGAGGACGGAGCGAGAGAGTAGAGTGAGTGAGCGAGGGTTTCGGACCGACGATGCCGATGGGGTTTTTGTGAGACATTCGTGGGGTCGGTGGTGGACCAGGCATGTCAGGCGGGCACGCCCGGGCGTGCCCGGGCCACCCCATATCCGCATATTTGGGCTGGATATGAGGGGTGTCGGTCAGTCCAGGCGTTTGAGGCCCGTTTGAGACGTCCGTCTGGATCGAAAAAACCTGACTGGGTAGTGATCGGGCAGCCCGCCCGGGCGTATGAGGCGGATTTGAGAGGTCCGGCTGTAGATGCTCTAACTGGTGCTTACGTCTCTGTCGTTCTTCTTCCAACACTGTGGAGACAAATGGGCCGGGCGTTGTTTCTTAGGCTCACCAAAACAATTTTCTGATCCACCAAAAGAAAAAGAAAAAGAACACTTTTTGATCACCATTCCTTTGAAAGAAGAAAAAAAAGGACACGGCAAAAAAGTGGCGCCTTGACATTAATTTCTAGCAATAGATTGCTCAGAACTGAGGAACCGTCTCTTTCAATAGTGCAAGCAGTTCAATGATATTCTTCATACCAAGATGTTCCCAGATTTCTTTCACGTGGGCACACTCAAACATTGCATGCTTAATGCTCTTACAATCCCTCTTGCACAACGGGCACTGCGAGCTATGTTGCATGTGCCTGTTAGCAAGGATCCGGCACATGGTAAGGCACCATACAACGTCCTCCAACAGTTGATTTTTATCTTTGCCGGAACCTGCAGTGGCCATAGTGATTTCCATATAGGACTCAAAGAGTTCTCTGATTCTCCCAAGTTTCTCACCATGTCGATGATTCCATTCCGAGTGATAGGATGATCTAACTGAAAAAATACCATTCCGATTAAAATGCCATGTGACAAAATCCTCCAACATACCCAACTCCAGTGGTATCCTCAAGATTCGGTTTGCATCAACAGGCCAAAAAATATCTCTAAAAATCTCTCTCTCTCTCTCTCTCTATCTCTCTATCTCTCTCTCTCTCTCTCTCTCTCAGTGTCATGCGTGGCCATGATTGATTCCTTACGTTTTACAATATGTTAATTCCTTACCTTCTGCGGTACATTATTCTACCAAGTGCTAAATTCAAAGTGATGCGGATCCACCTCGTCATTCTTTCAGAGATTGCGTCTTGTTTGAAGTAGGAAACCGCACAAAAATGTATTAAAAAGTGTTTTTAATTTTACAATTTGAATGTTCCATTATCTAGTACTTCGTGGCTCCCAATATGTTATGAGATTTGGTCATACATCTAGAAATATGAAGCAAAGCAGAATCTTCTCATAAATTGCAACTTGAAAAATTGTACTACACCCTATTTTCTAAGTCTACGCATAACCTTGGACCCACGTACCAAAAGAAAAGAGTGTACTGTTAAATCTGGGCTAATTTGTCATTGGTTTTCCATGAATCGGGTGGCTAGTTAAGTTTTGCATACAAGTGATGGGCTATTGCTAGCTGGTTGCCTCAATTTTGTCCCACACGATGCATGTACTCCATTATCCAATTATATAGGTCTAATACGCTTTTCAAAATTGCCTTTGATCATTGATAAGATTAATAATATACCACATGCATGTTACATAAAGCGTACCATCAAATTTGTATTTTGAAAGGAGTTTCTAATGATGTAGTTTTTATATCAATACATCTCATATATTATCAAGCTTATCAACTGTAAAAAACAACCTCCAAATACATTTAGACCCTATATATTTAGATGGAGTGAGTACTCTCTCCACCCCACCCCCACCCCCTCCTTGGGTTGGGTAATTAAGATTAGCATGCGGTCAAATTCTAGGAGGGAGCACAATGAATGCAGCCACACTACCTTTGTTCTGATGGAAAGCCGCGGATTAGGGATAGAACAGGAACACACTAAGGAAAAAATGGACGCGCAAAACATTAGAGAAAAAGCCTAAAAATTCATACAGAAAGTAACAAAAATGGCTATTGATTGGGACAGGAATGTATCCACTTATACTAGCCCCCGGATGGTCCGATGCTCCTAATTTAGAAGATTCAAATTGGAACATTTCAGGAAGTTGTGAAAATAATCATAATTGTTCATAAGGTAATTTAAATCAAAATTTGAAACACAAGTGTCAAAACAAAAAAAGACTAATTCATCATGAATAGTGTTAAAATGTGAATAGTGTCATTTTTTCTTGAATTTTTCTTCTTTTTTGTTTCTCAATGTGTCTATGCATATATATATGGCCTAATGTGTTTTTCGAGACTAATTTTGAACACATGTTAGAGCAATAATATATGGCATGCAAGTTACACAAAGCATATATACCATCAAATTCACATATGAAAGGAGCTTACAATGATATAATTTTCACATTATACATCATATATACTATTTTAACAAAAGTCAAAAGAAGTCTCAAAAACGCATTAGGCCCTCTATATATGTTGGAAATCATGTTGAAATGCTAAACCATGTCCATGCACTGAAGAACATAGATGAAAAAGAAAAGCTGGGAACATTTTATTAGAAAATTTCTATTACCATACAAAGATCTGACAGAACTCATGTCGATGATTGTGAAGAAATTGGAAGAAAGCTCGCAGGGAAGTTTGATAGGTTACAACTTCATAACGCACAAGGACAATGTGTGACATACTATCTCGCGGCTACAAGGGTGTGCCAAATCATAATTTACGGTCATGTTTACTTTTACTGCCGCTTTCCCTAAGGATTACAAGATATGTGTCTGGTCTTATTGAACTGTGGTTAGCAGAATACTTCATTCCACATCCACCAAAATGCAAACTAGAAGAAATAGCGCAAAAGTATGTAACCGAGTTGACTCAAAGAAGTTTGGCCCAAAGTTGTTGATGGAAGCATGCCCCATGGATAAATTCGGAGATTAAGGATACATGATATCTTACATGATTGGTGCATAGAAGAGGCCAGGCTCCTTTCACTTTGGATGTATGTATGTATTTGTTTCAATATAACTCATCATTTCAGGCTCTGGTCTTAGGTCTACATAAACTAAAAAAATGATGCAGGTTAAACTGATGGATCATCATTCGATACAATTATATCGCATCACTCTCTCTCCCTCGCTCCCTCTCTCTCTCTCACTCCCCCCCCCCCTCTCCCTCTCATGTGATCCCACAAACCTGCTTATTATTTTAGATGGTCATCAGAGAGGCAAAAACTAGACAAATGTTAATCACATTTAGCACCCAAAAACTAAATCATGTACCGACATTCAATACCAAATGCAAGAAACCCAGACAAAGTGTATTACCTACAAGACAATTGTTAGCAATAACCCTTGCAGCATTAGTGCTCCTTTAGTTATTATGCAAATTAGACAATCGAGCACGACATCAGTTGCGTGCCTGCACTGGTTTAGCTAGCAGGTCTAACTACTTCAAACAAGTTACACGCCTCCGTGGTATGTTTGTGGGATGGCATGAACATTTTTCCTCAATAAACAAATAAAGCACAAGAGAGAAAACAAAAAAGCTGCAGAAGCTTGAGCAGCGCAAAACGAATACATGATGTCACCTGGTACATCGTCCTCGGCAAGAGCAAAACGGTTTCTGCCTGCGTCTCAACCTCCATGTCTTGTAATATCATATACATCCCTATATCTCACAAAAGAAAACAGCCATTAGTTTCAATGGCACATGCCAAGATGTCATTAAAAAGGTGCTCTTATAGAGAAGAGAGATCAGACCAAACAATCACTCAACATTATCCTTCCAGTAGTTGACTGTGAGAAAAATATACTTCAGTCGTCTGCAGACACAAATTAGAAGGTGTGAAACAACAGCTGAAGAAGTCATGTATGTGAGAACAGAAGTGCACAACTGAAAAATCAAACATTACATCATATTGAAGTACAATAATAACGTTTTGTACCAACCCTTCTTTCCTAAATATTTGAGGAATTATTTTCCTACCTATCTCAATAATCCTGCGGTACATCATGAAGGTTGATAGCTGTGGATATTTCTTAAGTAACACAATAGCTACCTCTGTGAAGAGAACTCTGATTCAGTGTCAGCTTCACAGTTTAAGGACCAATGCTTGCTTCAAACAAAAATGCAGTGTGTTCAAACCTTTCAACAAATGTAATACGTACTAAATGTAGAATAATACAATAAAATTATAAAGTAAGTGGCTTTAACTTGATATATCAATTTAGCATGGTACCTAGGACTCACTCCAAGGAAAAATCATGCATGATAATGTATTTTATTAGTACAAACAGAAATTTGGACTAACTAGCCTCCGCGGCAATCAGCCCCTAACAAACTCGTAATGCAGTGCAAGAAAACATAATTAGACAAGGTCCACTACTTCCACATCTCTGTTGTTGCATGTCATGTAGTTAAATTTGCAGAAATACATGAAACCTTACACTGCATACACACTATTAAGGTTCAATATTTGCTTCAACCGACTTCTATATGTATCAAGCACATGTCCTGCACATCGTTGTCCCATCATCATTGACAGGAAGGTACCTTTGCATCTCGCCCAATGCCCGGGTTTTCGTTGTGCTCTTGTTATGCGACTTCCTGCCCGCACCTCCACTTCCATGTCCAGTACATGCATCTATTCATCACCGGGTAAAAAATGCATCACTTTGAGTGACACCGATGAAATGATTTCATTAGAGAAGGTTAGATCAAGAGAGGGTGGGCTCTTACAAACAGATGGCAAACCAAACCAAGAAGTCTGACATTGTAGAAAACTGCCAGGCGGCAACCACAAGCATGGACTAGGTGCCGAACACATGGTTGTGGCCACACGACTCACGCTCTACTAAGGGCCACCACACAATGCAAGCTTCAGACAAGAAAACAGTGTTCAAAACTTTCTGTTAAATGTAATATAGACTAAATGTATGTACAATACATAAGTTATTCAAGGTAAAGTGAGTGGCTTTAATTTGACATACCAACTTAGTATATTACTTGGGATTCACCCCTCTCTTACAGTTACTACCCACATCATGAGCTTGCAGACCATATGACGTAACAATCATCATCTGAATGCACAAAAATAACAGACAGCAGAATTGTAGAATCAAACATTTAAACAAGAAAATGACTGCACGGGAAGCATATTACTTGTCCATAAGGCCTACTAGTTTCCTCCCAACAATGTCTTACTCAAATTAAGTAGAAAGAAAATGATATAATTGCACAAACCAACATATTCTTTGAGGATATCATCAAAGAGACAGCAAACAACTAAATCCCAAATCAAATCGGCACCAACAAGATAGGATTGAGAAAAGAGCTAATAGATTTCCTCGATGCCTATTTAGAGGAAGTTTTAGAGTAGTGACATGACGACGGTGGAAGATCAGTGTGGCTAGTTATAAGAAGGACAAGAGAACTCTTGACCCAGAAACATTAATCAAACACACAGAATCTCCTTGGCTGCAATCAAATGGTTGAAAAACATTACAGTACTTCTATTGTAAAAGAATATTATAAATTTTTTTAGTTGATAATGCGAAATAATTTTATACATGCTCGTGGGAGCACCACATGATGTAATATACTATTATGATCTATGCATGGCAGCACTACACCATAAGTTTATATGCAGAAGCTTTTACAAAATATTATGATAGAATTGTTAGTTTTCATCTTCTACAGGAGTCTGGATGTTTATATCTCCTACACATATATTTGGTGTGACGGTTCGCGTAGGCTGCATTCTTCCAGGAGGTTTGTGTGCGTGCGAGGCATACAAAACTAGTGTAGTTTCACCTACTAGCATGCATATTGCGAGGAGCCAACGTGACATGTTAAATGGTGAGGCATGCGAGATGGTCAAGAAAGGGCAACGACTGTAAGAGCTAGTAGACATTGAGATAGCTATGATGGGCTTCACCCGCAAAAAAAAAAAGCTATGATGGGCGAGTTATATGGTCAAGATAATAGCTGAGCATGATCTTCGGAGTTACTTGAGCATCATCACCAATACATAGTCGTGTGGATCTCTGAATGAAACAATGACATAATAGAGGCTGTGGAAGTAAGAGATGGCGTATGTGATTCAACTGCAACAAAGACAGCTCGTGTGAGCCCAAACCATTCAATCAAAATGTTATATGAATCGAAGCAAATAAAATAAGAACACTGAATAGCAAGTACTTAAAACCCAAAGAAGTATGAGTTGTATTATTAGACAAGAACATTGATCATGGCCTATTGGCTCAGTTATAAAATATACCGGGAAGATAATCACCTCACTGTTACAAATTTAACAGCAAGGCATGTGGCAATAAGAAAGCCGTTTTACCAATGAAAGGAAGCAACGATAGATGATGCATATATAATTTTTCCACTAACCTTTGCTTGCACTTGATTGACTGAAACTGACATCATCCTCGACACGAACATGTGTCCATCCATATCTGGTAACGCCAAGATTTTGACACTGTCAGAAGACTTCCTACCCGCATCACTGTCTCCTCGTCCATTAGAACCATCTGCATTACTGCGTCACCGGGTCAAACAAATACGCATCAGCTTTTGAGTGGTGCCATGCCAAGATTTCAATTATGGAAGTTAGATCGAGAAAGGGCGTGTAGCTCTTACATAGAGAGGGCAGATCAATCTGACAAGGAAGAAATTATGGACATGTAATAGGCGGTGGCCACATGTGCATGGCCGGGGTGCCGAAGATAGGGCCACCGCACATGTTCTGCCGGACATGAACATGGCATGGCGGACCGACGTTGCTGCGCACCCGGCCGCTTGCTCGACGATGGACCGTCTCACCGTTCCATGCTAGTCAGGCACAGCCTTTGGGTTCACGGTTACTCGACGTACGCGTAGTAGATGAAGCGATGGGTTGGATCGAGAGCGAGGGGGGCAGTCATTTATATAGAGAAGGTCGCGTCTGGCTTGGCGAGCCACGAGCGAGCGGGGATGCGGGGAGACGTCGGATCGGAGAGCGATCCACGTGAGGCACACGGGAGGAGGCGAGAGCCGATGGATCGCATCGGGTTGACGCGGAGCTTGCGGCAAGAACGGGAGCAATAACGAGGAGGAGGGGAAGGCGGCGTGTGCGTCGGGATTAAATGGCGAATGCGTTGGATTGGGAGAGAATTTAAGGAAGGTCTGGTTCCGAGGTGGGAGACGGCGTAATTAAAGGAGTCTGTTCATCATCCAGCTTGGAAAGCGCTACGGTGATTGATTCTCACGTGATTGATTGATGCCTTCACTTTCGCATGGGGAGTTGATTTCCCTCTCCGTACGTTTCTTAAGTTTCCTTCTCTCTGTGTCTATTTTGTGACAATGTTTGTTAGGTTTCCTTTTTTTATGATGATGTTTGTTAAGTTTCCAAATAAGTACTCCAGGTAGTTTCATACATTCGACTTTTGCCCTGATTATAGTTTATTTCCTAATCACTATATTGTGCACTAGATACTGAAAAATGGATGAGCCATGCACTAAAGAGATAGAGATAGGTACTGTGCGTCAGGTAAGAGAAGAAAGACACGAGAAATGAGATAGTTGTATATGACACAAGAAAGGTCTCCAAATAAGAAACCAGTGAGTGCTGATCGGAACAACCAGGCCGAGTATTCATTAAAGATGGCTCCCGGAGCACTGCAAGGCAACAAGGTGCTTGGATGATTTTACTTCACAAAGAAGCAAGTACCTATACAGGCAAGGTGCTTCAATTCCCACAATCTTTCCATGTTGATGAATATTCAACTGTGCCATGCCTGGAGCAGGCGGATATCATCCTCAGGCGCCATGATAAATTCATCAAAACAACATAGATTGTGGTATATTTATACAAGCACTTCCGTCCGTGTTGAATCAAAAACAAAAATGGCAAATCCATGTACAAGCAAGCACCAGCTACAAGCCTACAACCAAATCCAACACTACAGGTTTGTACATACATGATCATCTTTACCGACAAGACTCCTACACTAACAGGTTCCCACGCCTGACGGTACAAAACAAAAGGGCAAAACACCCAGCTCCATTGCTCAGTGACAACGACCAAGGGCTTTATATGTTGGTGATGAGGGCCTCAAAAAAAGTTGCTTCGTCTCAGCCAAGTGCTCCATAGAATCCTTCGTTGCTGCAGTAAAAAACATAACACTTTCAGTATGATGCCTAATGAGTTCATTCCTACTAGTATTCAGCTAAGAAACTAGATCTTGAATAGAACTAGGTAGGTGTCCAGTTCCAAGACTAACAAAAAACCAAACAAGCTTCAAGGATTATGTGCTCTAAAAAACCACATGTTGTTTACCTAGAGTTGTGCTTGAAAAAGAACAATCACAACAGCTTCAAGGAGTATATATCACGAAGGGACACATTACACACAAAGTAGTTCTGTCTCAACTACTATTCATGCAAACAAGAGGATCCACACTTCAAACGTGCGGGTGGGAATTTCACTCCAACTTTCCTGGACAGCCCAGATCACCACACTCCACTCAAGGTGGCCCTTAGCGTATAACTTCTTCTCGCCTTCCAGGTTTTTTCTTAACTTCCTCTCCTGTAACAATATTTCACAGAATCCAGTCAAGTCTCACTAATGAACTCAACACAAGTGAGAAGAGGTTCTTAAAAACGTCTACAAGATGTAGATAAACCAAGCATTGGTTGACACATTGCCAATTTGCTCTCAAGCAAACCAGACCAATAAATCATTGCCAGTCGAAATAAATATAAACCTGCTAAAACCACTAGCAGATTGCTCAAACATAAATCGCACGTCATACAGGCAGACCACAAGCTAAACATGAGATTCATGAAACGGCATCAATACACAGGCTCAACACACTACATGCTTGTATGCATTACACAAAGTTAGCAACTCATTTGAAACACAAAAAGCAAACTTCTCATCATTTAAGACCAGCCGCACATTCTTCTTCTATTTGAAGACATCAGTCTAATTGATCAAATAAATCATAGCTACCTTATTAGTCTATCTCAAGCTAATTGCTCAAACAAATCTAAGCTAGCTTATCAAACCACCTCAAGCACATTCATCCTCATTATTCTTTCAGTATGATGCTTGATGGGTTCATTCCTTCTAGTCCATAAAGCCCACTAGAGAGAGAGGACTTGCCTGAACCGAGGAAGAGGCAGCCACCACTGCCGCGGTTGCCGAACTCAAGCTTGTAGAAGGTTAGGCGGCCTCAAAGATTCAGCTACTATTTCTGAAAAGATAAACAAAGACATGGACTGAATAAAACAGGGTAACACATAAAATTTCTCAGGAAACTACATAAGCTAGAACATTAGCACCAGCACTGCACACACATGGACATAAAGCCTAAATCTATCTGACACATTGATCTTGAACAGAACACAGATTACTGCACGGTTTTAACTCAAGAGAAGACATAGTTTATTTGCTACAACCATGTAGATGGCCACATGACACCCCACAAGCCAACCCCTACACAGAAATTACCAAGGTCGGAATAACAGCACAGCGTTGGCACGATGGCCGGGCACCACACAACATGGTGTCTAGGGAGGAGACCAAACAGTTGCCTGAACCTCGGTCGAAGGAGAGACGTTTGGAACCTTTTTAGGGTACCCTCCGACCCTCCTTAGTTCAATCAAATGAACTAAAATTTCATAAATAATGCAAATTCTGAAAAGTTAGTCCATTTAGTTGAACTAAGGAGGGCGGGAGGGTACCCTCAAGGTTCCAAATTTGCATCCCTAAGAAAAATATGTATTCACATTTTGTCCAGCAACGTAACAAAATAAGAAAAACAAACCAAATCATATAGTTTGCTCCATAATAGAGAAATGCAGCATTTTGACTGGAGTATGAAGAAGAACATCTTGGGGTCCAAGGTGATAATAATCTAGCCATGGAAAGTTCTCCATATCTCACACGTGCAACTGGATATGTTTCAGAAACATGTAGGTACTACTTCCTTAGCAAAACATAGTATCAAAACGGGTTCTACCAGTGCGCCGCTAATTCAACATACACAACTGACGGCGGTTGAGACATAATATGTTTTTGTGATTGAGACGAGCAAAAACTCACATGGGGCATAGGGTTAAATTGATTGGTGCAACTAATCGACTTGAGATTCTGTGACTGAGATGACAAGCAAGCATACACACAAAGGACTTGACAGTCAAGTCTGACAAGCAAAGATAAGTTCTACTCCCTCTGTTTGAAAAAGCTCGTTCCTCAAATGAATGTATCTAGCACTAATTTCGTGCTAGATACATCCATTTGAGAGGCAAGCTTTTTCGGACGGAGGGAGTACTTTGCTGACAAATGAGAGAAGTGAAACCATACACTTAGCTGTCCTTCCAAACAGTTAGCAACATTGAATCACTCTTGCGCTAGATAAGGTACCAAATAATTATAGCACATGACACAACAATGATAACATTATGTGCTTTGTAAGATAATAAGGGACTAGAGGAACCAAAAACACACAAAAAGGCGGCAAGTAGTCTTCGAGAACCTGCAGCAGATCACTACAAAATCCTTTCACTGGACCACTTACAGCTATGCTTTGCCATCAAATCTTGCAATGAAGTGTGTTTCTAAAAATAAAATCCTTTCTTTTGACCACTTACTGCAGCAGATCACCCTCTGTTTCTAAAACAAGACGTTTTTGCCATTCGAATTAAACTACCAAAACATCTTATATTTAGGAACGGGGGTAGTAATAAACAAACGGGGCTATGATGCTAGGTATCAAGCGTGTACTAAAAAAATTCTTTTCAAAAAGGGGTGTAAGCAGAATTATCAAGTTGAGCCAGTCAAAGGTATTGAGCAATCTGAGACTGTACACACACATGCAACTTGTACACCATATTAATCGGTACGAGAATCATCAAGAACCTCATAGCAAGAACAAGTAGAGCAATAAACCGAAGCAGATCTGGCAGAACAAAAAAAGTGGAAGACATATGGCAGTATGCATTATCTGCAACTGAAGATATCCTTGTAAAATCTCAATTAGGTACTGTTAACGACCACCTCAAGTTTACTTGAGTGACGAAAACAATAAACTGCACTTTTAACATGTACAATATCGATCAAAAGTGAACTTTGTTGTATAGAACAAAGAAGGGAAAAGTAGCATCCATCCATAATAAAACTATAACTATAGAAACCATAATGATAACATGATTGTACCTCCTCTGGTTTGTACCTCTTCTGATGGGATAATGATAACATGAGTCAACCATGATCCTATGGAGTCAAGAAATTTTTTCCTGAAAAGAAACCCGATGAAGCATGTCGGTGAATGACTGAAGGTTGAATCCAGCGCATAGAAGAGTGTTCTGACATAGGCATGATCCGATGACTAGCTAGCAACGGATGTGTTACCTGCAATAAGCCAATGCCGGCTGGGATCAACGTTCTCTGCACAAGAGCAGCCACCCCAACCATGGTGACGGCACGAAAGAAGTAGGGCCGTGCTCCTCCGCTTAAGCTTCATCTTGTGCTCTGGGCTGCAACGGACGCAACGACGGAGTCAAATCACTAGCACAAGTGCCAAATCGTGAATAAATCAATCACTTGTCATAATTAACTTCCAGTCCCAGTTATTTTTCATTCTCAAGTTTGATTAGCACAAACAGAATGTTAATTATGTATAGAAGGTCACTTTTAATTACTGACTGCGGATCTGGGCGCTGCCTCGCCTTGCCCCCCGATCCGATCCGATCCGATCCCTTCCATTCCATTCCCTTATTTGGGAAGGAGGGAGAGAAGGATTGAAGGAGAGGGTGGGGTCGCCGGTGTGGATGGGGGAGAGGTGGTCGCCGGCGAGGCTGGGGTTGGGGAAGAGGAGATCGGCGGGGGGCGAGAGGAGGAAGACAAAGAGATAGAGATAGGACGAGCGCAAGAAAAAACATACTCCTAGTAGTCCTAGAAAGAAAGAAAGGAAGGCGTACGTGTCTGTCTACCCAGGAGGATGACCGACATCCTGCTGGAGCGTCAAGACCGACACGTCCGACTCATCAGCTGAACCATCCAGTCCTGGTTATAATCATCGTGGACGACAGCAAGTTTTTTCTTTTTGCGAAAAGTGAACGACACCAAGTTAGCAACAACACTGCATGCATTCATAAATCATAAGACACCTGTGGGCACGAACCCCATTAGATTTCCAAATTATAATATTTTGACCTTTGATCTGTCACATGCAAAAGAGAACATCTTAATTTTCATGTTCTTTCCACCTTCGTCTTGCGTGTCATTCTACATAATCAATCTAGAAATTTACCCGAGAGCATATGCAACCTGGAATCGCAATCAAAGATTTTTCGCACTAACCACGACCAAGAGAAGATCAAGCTACATGTAGCTGCTAAGATGGAACAAGCAGCTTCCGCGGCCGGCGTCGACACCGTGGCCGTTCCTCCTCGTCAAAGATAACCTCAACAGTGTGGCCATCCAAAAGCATTCCACTGAAAGCATCTAGAGCATCGTTCAGATTAGCATGCCTCGTCGACATGGTTACGAAACCATAACCACGGGAGCACCATGTCTTCTTGTGGTAGAGTACCTCTGCTCTAGACACTTTGCCGTGCTTGCTGAAAAGAACTTCCAGTTGAGAGCTATCCACCGTGAGAGGTAGATTACGCACTAACACCCTGAAACGAGGCTCGTTATGTCTGAATATGTGAGTAATACGTGTTGGATCAGGAAGCGGAGCTGGCTCTTGTTGTTGCTGCTTTCGTTCTGGAGCCTTCAACGACTTGGTGATATCCTGATCCAGCAAAAGCAATATTAACTTTCTTAGCACTCCGTCAATTTGAGATTATTTATTTTTGGACGGAGGAAGTAGATTGCACAGATTAAATTCATATATGATGTCTAGAAACCAGTGTGACTTCTGTAAGCATGCGCTCAGGAATTACGTAGATATGCGCGTGTCAATCTTAACCACTGATGAGATGTAGTACCTATCTATACGAGTACCCATATCTTTCTAGTATTACCTGATGCGGCCATAAAATTATATTCTAGTATTATCCAAAAAGATGAACTTGAGATGTTTTAGTAGCGCATACCTGAATTGGAGCAATAGCGGGTTGGGGGACGAGCCATGAGCACTTGCCTTCGTCCCATCCTTTTGGCAGCCGCTCCACGAACTCGGTCTTATCGTTCAGAAGATCGTACTTGTACATGCAAAACTGCTTATGGAGTCCGGATAACCAAGTGTAGTAGTTGAAGAAGACATACCCGCCTTTGATACCGAGTCGCGAGGCGTCTATGGCCAAGCTACTAGGTGACCCTAAAAACAGCACACGGTCAGCCAGACAACTATCGTCTTTTCTCACCCACATCATCTTCCCCGGCGTGGACGCCTCCTCCTCTAGGGCATGCACAAACACTGAGAGCGGACGAAATAGACCTATGCCTTCCAGGATTTTGGTATAAACTGACACCCATAGTAGCTCGCCGCGGGACTCCACGATGTAGTTGTAGGAGGACATATGGTCGTTGCACGTCCTTGGGACTAGCACATCGCGGGCGACATTGACCTCTGGTGTGATGACGCGACAGAGGCTAGACCTCACTATGACAAGGATCTTCCCGCCATGGTATGCGGCGCAGAACTCACCGTGCTCACGGGGCTTGTCAAGGGTTCTTTCGACGAGCGTCCACTTTGTATCACCGGAATGTAGGAGTGCTGCCTTGAAGATGGCTCTGTTGCCATACATGCCAACGCCATAGAGGATGTTATATAGTAGGATGGTACCATCGCCATAGAGGACACCTTCGCGATTGTCCTTGTCCCACTCGTCAAGGAAGTTATACGGGAAACAAGCCATCTGGGTGACTTCTCCCGTGAGGGGGTCATGAAGGCTAGGGCACAGGTGTTCGACCCTGAGGTACCGAACGGCTGTGGCATCCGCGTTGCACACCCAGATCCTTCGGGCCGTGAACGGCGGTCGTGGCCGCTCTGTGCGGTAGCTGGAATTGGAGAAGATGCATCTAAAGTAGATTGGGGTTGAGTCATCGTCGGGAACCGCGAGGAGCCACGGCAGCAACTGGTTCGTCGGTGTCCGAAACAGCGGCGGCTGCACGTCCCGCGAGTCACGCCATGGCTTGCACACGGCATGGAAGCGGACGAAGTCGGCAGCGTCATGCAGCCGTCCGGTGATGTCACGGGCCACGTCCGGCGCCAGGCCCGTCCAACGCGTCCGCTCCATGGCGGCTGCCGGATGGAGATGGGAAAACGATGGGAGTCCTATTCGTTTGCGCCTGACGTTGACAATGATAAGGGGCCGATCACGAGCTGCTCAATTATCGACGGGTCATATTTGACGGTACATCCTTTATTTAGTTCCATTCCAAGATTGGACAATGTACGTCCTCATAGAGGAAACTATATAACCATGCTCTTGAAAAAAAACATGGACATGGACAAGTTTCGGTTATTTCCAAATACAGAACAAGAAATATCCTAGTACTTGTATGATTTCAGGGAAATGATTCCCTTCAACCGACCGATCTTGTGCGAGCATCCTTCGCCTCTATGTGTGTCGCGAGCTAACCCCTCCATGTCCATGTTCTGTAACTGGACCATTGTTTCCAGAATTGGTTCTGCAACTAGTCCCTTGTCGCAAAGTGGCCAGGTGCTAGATTCTGCAGCGGCCGGGACCAGAGAGGGGAAAATATATATTCTGCAACACGACTCATGTTGCAAAAAATATATACCGCAACATAACCTATGTTGCAAAAAAAACATAACATAACCTTTGTTGTAAATGTTTCCACAACAAGAATTATGTTGCAAAGAAGAGAAAAATGTTTGGCTGATCAATTTTAACAGATCTGCCGGCCGACCCATAGCTGCCCCCATGATCTTATTTCGGATTGTAAAACACCATACTTTTGTCTTCTCGTCCAAACATAAGTGATTTAGCCTTTCCGCGGCCTGGTTTTCACTTCTATCTCACAGCATTGGCACACTAATATAATTAAAATTTAGAAACTAAAAAAGCAGGAAACTGCTAATCATCGGCCAGCGCAGCAAGCTGTCAGACTTGACACAATCGATCAGCCAGATATCTTCCTCTACTTTGGTCAAGTCCTATAATGAGTGAAACCCTCAAGGTCAATAGAAATATGTTACTATTTTGTTTAGCATTATGATACTCCCTCCTTCCCAAAATATGAGGTGCCATTTGACTTTTCTGGTCTTTGTTGCACAAATTTGACTATGATTTTCAAGTATTGTATGTTCATAAAATCAGTATACAGACATATAAATTAAAATTATTTTGCAAGACAAATATGACAATGCCATTTATACATGTTCAATACATGAACTTTGATATACATTAGTGGTCAAAGTCATGCATCAAAGATTGTGCAAACTCAATCCTGCCTTATATTTTGGGAAGGAGGGAGTATGTTGGTACCCTAAACCATCTAAAAGATGTTCATCACTTCAAAATTAATACTCACGTGTGCTAAATAAAATATCGACATGAATTCTACTAATTATTTCAGCACCTAAAATTGCCACTAGATTATCTTCGAATATGTTTCAACTTATATGGAAAATGTTCATGTTTTTCAGTAAAGTGTTCGTGTAAGTCAAACAAATATTCATGAATGTTCAATATTTTTTATATATACTAATAACTTGCAAGAATAGATATGCTAAATCACTACAAGACATTCAAATTGAGCGTTTTCAACAAAATAAAAAATAAAAAATTTATAACCATGAATAGAGAACTTAATTTACTTGATTGTTTTTGCGACTTGACGTACAGGATTGTGTATTAGGACTACCAGAAAATATGGGGCAACATGAGAATTGAATAGAAAATGAAGAAATGGACAAAAATGAAAAGGCAAATAGATCTTAAAATGAAAAGAAAGTTGATTGTAGACTTGTCGTTTGCCAAACAAAAGTTACAACATTATGAGCTAGAATGGGACATCGTTATTTCTAAGAGAAAAAATCCCATATGACCGGGCCTCCCATTATCAAGACCAAATGTTGTGTGGATGACAAGGTGAGCTCCAGGGGATGTGCAACAGCACAACGCAAAGTTCATGTTGCCATGCAGTGTAGATGGAGCCAGCGGAAACATCAAAATAACTCGCAGTCATTGGCATGGTGGAGTCATCGCCTACAATTGAGGGTGACTAGGATGAGGGTAGTGGAGAGGTTGATGCAAATAAGGGCGTCAATGAAGAGGTTTCCATCGTGAAGCATCTTGGACACACTACCTACCCCACCGTTTTCCATTTCGATGGTTGTGATGTCTAGATTGGGGGTCGAGCTAGGTGAACGCCGTCAAGCCTTCGTCTTCCTTGGCTGGGCTTACGAGCGCCGTCAAGGCTTCGTCTTCCTTGGTTGGGTCTCGCAATCATGGCCCCTTGAATCTCTGCCCAACCCAACAGTTAGGGCCCAAGAAAGATCAACATTTATTGATGGCCTGTGTTTTACAAGGAAATAATATGTAGGCACGTGGTGATCTCGCACCTACATCAAGTGGCTCAGCAACACATGTAGATTGTGCTAGTGTTTTCACGTTGTGAAAGATTTGCCGATGCAGCGAAGCGTGATTTTTTTTAGTAGACGCCATATCGACATTTTAAGTGTCCACAGAAGTTATTTCTGATACTTGTTCATGTCATCACGTAGAAAGATATTTTGTGATAATTATATCTTATGTAAGAAAAAAATAGAAAAGAGTTCACATACGATGTTGCGGCGAGCTAGGCCATGCACAATTCGTTACCAAAAAAACATGCACCACTAAGCAACAGACCCTATGAATCTTTTTAGTAGACGCTAAGTCGACTTGTTCATGTCATCGCATATAAAGAGATTTTGCAAGAATCACATTTTTTTATAAAAATATAAAAGAGTTTTTTTTCGACAACATAAAAATATAAAAGAGTTGGGATTACGAGGTTGCAGCGAGCGAGTCCATGGCCCACTAAATATAAATGGACTCAGTGGAAACCCCAGAACATAATAGGCTTGATGATGATGCCATCCAGGCTTTTGGGCTAGGCTACCGGGGCCGAACTAACAATCGTTAGACAGACGTACACCACGGCCTCGAGCCCACTTGCTTCCAAGCCATGCCAACCCTTTGGCCCTCCAAAGCTGGAGTAATGGGAGCACGCTACCACGCCTGGCCGACCGGATGAACGAGGGGCGCGTGTATATGCTGGTGCGAGCAATGCTCAGTTAGCGGTATGGTATTATTATTAGGGAAATGTTACCTTCCAGCCGGTGGATGAGTCGCTCGTATCCACCGCCTCTGTGGCCGTCTCATTTAATTTTAATCATACGACACGTAGCGCTACGCAAGAAAGTTTAACAATTTCTGCAACATGCCACAAGTTTGTAACACAGGCGATATTGCAAACATAGGAAGCACCAACAAGTAGCTAACACGTACATAGCTTGATCGTTTTTTTCATATTTTTTTCTGCAACATCATCCTTGTTGCGAATATCCTTTCACAACATCATCTATTTGCAGAAAGGTGAAAGACAAAAAAAACAGTAACACTACCTCTGTTGCAAATATTTTTCTGCAGCATGACCTTTGTTGCACAAATAACACTTAAGAAAATAATGTGTCACGCTAATAAAAACACTAATGACTAAGAGACATTCAATTTTTTTCTTCATTCGTCTTTGCAACATACTTTCTGTTGAGCAATATGATCTCTGTTGCTAAAAAATCTACAGACACTTCCGCAACACGATCTCTGTTACAAAAAATTCTGCAATATGATATTTCTGGTAAAAAAACCTCTACAAATGTTTCCGCAACACAATTTTTGTTGTAGAATATATTTTGTAACATAAAATCTGTTGCAAAAAGATTCTATAGACGTTTCCGCAACATGATCTTTGTTGCAAAAGCTAAGATGCTCGCCAGCCGTTTGATGACACCAGATCTGGGGCTAGCGACCCGGCCGATCTTTTAAAAAGATCAGCTAGTGGACGTGTAGCACACCCCTTATTATTTGGGAATAATATTCATTATTCTAAGTTATTTAAAGATCAAGGACGTGTCCAGCGGCTTAAGAGCATCTGTAGCTGGACTAGACAAGCCCGGCCCTCAAACGTGCGTGGACGCGCACAGACGCGTTCGCGGATACGCGTTCGCGGATAGTGACCTGGCCCTTCTCAAATCACGTCTTCCACATCCGTGCCTCTCATATCCGAATCCCTATATCCATACTATAGCATGCAACCTCGATCAAACTATCTCCGGACAAAGAGATTGCACAATAGTTCTCCAAAAGATCCACCAAAGTTCACACAAACGACTTTCAACTAAATACTACATCTAAAACATGAAACTAAAATCAACTTCACCACTTCCGGGCCGGCCCTTCCCCTTCTGGTCGCCGGCGTAGCTGTACCTGTCGTCGGCTGGTGGAGGATCGTCTGATTCATCGGAGGAGGATCCATCGTCGTCGAAGGATGAGTCGATGATGACGAGGCCCTTCAGGCGCTGGACAGCCTGGTCCCACTGGCGCCTGAGCTTGGCCAGCCAAGCCACCTCCTTCGCCTTCTCCAACGCCTCCTGCGCGAACTGCTCGATGGCAAGCCGAAGAGCCTTGGCGTTCTTTCGCCGGAGCCGCCGAGCGTCCGTCTCCGCCGTCGTAAGTGACCGATGCTAGACCCACGCGAGGAGCCGCTGGTCCTCGTCGGGCTCCGCCAGTAACTCACGCCGGCGACGGAAAGAGCTCTCCACAGCCCCCGTCTCCCTTGCCCGCTGCCTCTCACAGCAGACGACACGTGCCTCCGACTTTGGCGTGCTCGTCCGGGCCGGCGGGGGCTGGCACAAGCACCCAGCGCTGCCCACGAGGGGGAGCAGCAGCCGGTGGGGCGAGGGGACGGCGCGGGGAAGCAGCAGCTGGCGGGGCGATGGGACAGCGCGTGAGAGGCGCCGATTTGCGCTGGCCGCCTGTTGCAGCCGCCCATGGGCCAGGAGGGGTCAGTGCCGGCGTCCGAGATGCACTGACGTGGAAGCGCGGGCGGCTGCGGCGACGCTGCAGATTTGGAGCTGCACCGGGTATCCACCTTGGACCTCTCCAAGGCAATGCGGAGGGCAAGCTCATACTCCGGATCCACCTTGTCGTCGGAGCGGTTTCCGGAGCTCAACATTGCGCCGGATTCGATCGGAATTGGTGAGGGGAGAGGAGAGGACGGAGCGAGAGAGTAGAGTGAGTGAGCGAGGGTTTCGGACCGACGATGCCGATGGGGTTTTTGTGAGACATTCGTGGGGTCGGTGGTGGACCAGGCATGTCAGGCGGGCACGCCCGGGCGTGCCCGGGCCACCCCATATCCGCATATTTGGGCTGGATATGAGGGGTGTCGGTCAGTCCAGGCGTTTGAGGCCCGTTTGAGACGTCCGTCTGGATCGAAAAAACCTGACTGGGTAGTGACCGGGCAGCCCGCCCGGGCGTATGAGGCGGATTTGAGAGGTCCGGCTGTAGATGCTCTAACTGGTGCTTACGTCTCTGTCGTTCTTCTTCCAACACTGTGGAGACAAATGGGCCGGGCGTTGTTTCTTAGGCTCACCAAAACAATTTTCTGATCCACCAAAAGAAAAAGAAAAGAACACTTTTTGATCACCATTCCTTTGAAAGAAGAAAAAAAAGGACACGGCAAAAAAGTGGCGCCTTGACATTAATTTCTAGCAATAGATTGCTCAGAACTGAGGAACCGTCTCTTTCAATAGTGCAAGCAGTTCAATGATATTCTTCATACCAAGATGTTCCCAGATTTCTTTCACGTGGGCACACTCAAACATTGCATGCTTAATGCTCTTACAATCCCTCTTGCACAACGGGCACTGCGAGCTATGTTGCATGTGCCTGTTAGCAAGGATCCGGCACATGGTAAGGCACCATACAACGTCCTCCAACAGTTGATTTTTATCTTTGCCGGAACCTGCAGTGGCCATAGTGATTTCCATATAGGACTCAAAGAGTTCTCTGATTCTCCCAAGTTTCTCACCATGTCGATGATTCCATTCCGAGTGATAGGATGATCTAACTGAAAAAATACCATTCCGATTAAAATGCCATGTGACAAAATCCTCCAACATACCCAACTCCAGTGGTATCCTCAAGATTCGGTTTGCATCAACAGGCCAAAAAATATCTCTAAAAATCTCTCTCTTTCTCTATCTCTCTATCTCTCTCTCTCTCTCTCTCTCTCTCTCTCTCTCTCTCTCTCTCTCTCTCTCTCTCAGTGTCATGCGTGGCCATGATTGATTCCTTACGTTTTACAATATGTTAATTCCTTACCTTCTGCGGTACATTATTCTACCAAGTGCTAAATTCAAAGTGATGCGGATCCACCTCGTCATTCTTTCAGAGATTGCGTCTTGTTTGAAGTAGGAAACCGCACAAAAATGTATTAAAAAGTGTTTTTAATTTTACAATTTGAATGTTCCATTATCTAGTACTTCGTGGCTCCCAATATGTTATGAGATTTGGTCATACATCTAGAAATATGAAGCAAAGCAGAATCTTCTCATAAATTGCAACTTGAAAAATTGTACTACACCCTATTTTCTAAGTCTACGCATAACCTTGGACCCACGTACCAAAAGAAAAGAGTGTACTGTTAAATCTGGGCTAATTTGTCATTGGTTTTCCATGAATCGGGTGGCTAGTTAAGTTTTGCATACAAGTGATGGGCTATTGCTAGCTGGTTGCCTCAATTTTGTCCCACACGATGCATGTACTCCATTATCCAATTATATAGGTCTAATACGCTTTTCAAAATTGCCTTTGATCATTGATAAGATTAATAATATACCACATGCATGTTACATAAAGCGTACCATCAAATTTGTATTTTGAAAGGAGTTTCTAATGATGTAGTTTTTATATCAATACATCTCATATATTATCAAGCTTATCAACTGTAAAAAACAACCTCCAAATACATTTAGACCCTATATATTTAGATGGAGTGAGTACTCTCTCCACCCCACCCCCACCCCCTCCTTGGGTTGGGTAATTAAGATTAGCATGCGGTCAAATTCTAGGAGGGAGCACAATGAATGCAGCCACACTACCTTTGTTCTGATGGAAAGCCGCGGATTAGGGATAGAACAGGAACACACTAAGGAAAAAATGGACGCGCAAAACATTAGAGAAAAAGCCTAAAAATTCATACAGAAAGTAACAAAAATGGCTATTGATTGGGACAGGAATGTATCCACTTATACTAGCCCCCGGATGGTCCGATGCTCCTAATTTAGAAGATTCAAATTGGAACATTTCAGGAAGTTGTGAAAATAATCATAATTGTTCATAAGGTAATTTAAATCAAAATTTGAAACACAAGTGTCAAAACAAAAAAAGACTAATTCATCATGAATAGTGTTAAAATGTGAATAGTGTCATTTTTTCTTGAATTTTTCTTCTTTTTTGTTTCTCAATGTGTCTATGCATATATATATGGCCTAATGTGTTTTTCGAGACTAATTTTGACCACATGTTAGAGCAATAATATATGGCATGCAAGTTACACAAAGCATATATACCATCAAATTCACATATGAAAGGAGCTTACAATGA
Source organism: Triticum timopheevii (assembly GCA_963921465.1). NCBI lineage: Eukaryota > Viridiplantae > Streptophyta > Magnoliopsida > Poales > Poaceae > Triticum > Triticum timopheevii. Next base: position 14,219,243 of record OY997272.1, on the reverse strand, counting down.
TATAATTTTCACATTATACATCATATATACTATTTTAACAAAAGTCAAAAGAAGTCTCAAAAACGCATTAGGCCCTCTATATATGTTGGAAATCATGTTGAAATGCTAAACCATGTCCATGCACTGAAGAACATAGATGAAAAAGAAAAGCTGGGAACATTTTATTAGAAAATTTCTATTACCATACAAAGATCTGACAGAACTCATGTCGATGATTGTGAAGAAATTGGAAGAAAGCTCGCAGGGAAGTTTGATAGGTTACAACTTCATAACGCACAAGGACAATGTGTGACATACTATCTCGCGGCTACAAGGGTGTGCCAAATCATAATTTACGGTCATGTTTACTTTTACTGCCGCTTTCCCTGAGGATTACAAGATATGTGTCTGGTCTTATTGAACTGTGGTTAGCAGAATACTTCATTCCACATCCACCAAAATGCAAACTAGAAGAAATAGCGCAAAAGTATGTAACCGAGTTGACTCAAAGAAGTTTGGCCCAAAGTTGTTGATGGAAGCATGCCCCATGGATAAATTCGGAGATTAAGGATACATGATATCTTACATGATTGGTGCATAGAAGAGGCCTGGCTCCTTTCACTTTGGATGTATGTATGTATTTGTTTCAATATAACTCATCATTTCAGGCTCTGGTCTTAGGTCTACATAAACTAAAAAAATGATGAAGGTTAAACTGATGGATCATCATTCGATACAATTATATCGCATCACTCTCTCTCCCTCGCTCCCTCTCTCTCTCTCACTCCCCCCCCCCCCCCCTCTCCCTCTCATGTGATCCCACAAACCTGCTTATTATTTTAGATGGTCATCAGAGAGGCAAAAACTAGACAAATGTTAATCACATTTAGCACCCAAAAACTAAATCATGTACCGACATTCAATACCAAATGCAAGAAACCCAGACAAAGTGTATTACCTACAAGACAATTGTTAGCAATAACCCTTGCAGCATTAGTGCTCCTTTAGTTATTATGCAAATTAGACAATCGAGCACGACATCAGTTGCGTGCCTGCACTGGTTTAGCTAGCAGGTCTAACTACTTCAAACAAGTTACACGCCTCCGTGGTATGTTTGTGGGATGGCATGAACATTTTTCCTCAATAAACAAATAAAGCACAAGAGAGAAAACAAAAAAGCTGCAGAAGCTTGAGCAGCGCAAAACGAATACATGATGTCACCTGGTACATCGTCCTCGGCAAGAGCAAAACGGTTTCTGCCTGCGTCTCAACCTCCATGTCTTGTAATATCATATACATCCCTATATCTCACAAAAGAAAACAGCCATTAGTTTCAATGGCACATGCCAAGATGTCATTAAAAAGGTGCTCTTATAGAGAAGAGAGATCAGACCAAACAATCACTCAACATTATCCTTCCAGTAGTTGACTGTGAGAAAAATATACTTCAGTCGTCTGCAGACACAAATTAGAAGGTGTGAAACAACAGCTGAAGAAGTCATGTATGTGAGAACAGAAGTGCACAACTGAAAAATCAAACATTACATCATATTGAAGTACAATAATAACGTTTTGTACCAACCCTTCTTTCCTAAATATTTGAGGAATTATTTTCCTACCTATCTCAATAATCCTGCGGTACATCATGAAGGTTGATAGCTGTGGATATTTCTTAAGTAACACAATAGCTACCTCTGTGAAGAGAACTCTGATTCAGTGTCAGCTTCACAGTTTAAGGACCAATGCTTGCTTCAAACAAAAATG